>CM056054.1:234977087-235284802 GCA_029574335.1 Rana kukunoris
AAAAAACATAATTTTTTCTCAGTTTAGGCCGATACGTATTCTTCCACCAATCTTTGGTAAAAAAAAAATCGCAATAAGCGTTTACCAATCGGTAAACGCTTATTGCGATTTTTTTTTTTACCAAAGACCACTGACGTCAAACCAATCGGTTTGCGCAAAATTGATAGCGTTTACAAAATAGGGGATAGTTTTATGTAATTTTTTATTAATAATTTATTTTTTCTAATGGCGGCGATCAGCGTTTTTTTTTCGTGACTGTGACATCATGGCGGAAACATCGGACAATTTTGACACATTTGTCATTTTCACAGCGAAAAGTGCTATACAAAATGCACTGATTACTGTGAAAATGACTATTGCAATTTAGGAGTTAACCACTAGGGGGCAATTTAGGGGTTAAGTGTGACTTCATGTGTGTTTCTTACTCTAGGGGGGCGGGCTGGACGTGTGACGTCAGTGATCGTCGTTCCCTATATCACGGAACAGACTATCGCTGACATTGCCACAGTGAAGAACGGGGAATGTGTGTTAACACACCTCTCCCCGTTCTTCAGCTCCTGTGAACGATCGCGGGACACCGGCGGTTCTGGCTGGGGGTTAGCCAGTTTGCTCGCCCCCTCCCTTGGGACTACATTCCCGCAAGGAGTCGCCCCATCATCCGAGTCGTTCTGGCTGGGGGTTATTCAGCGTGCTCGCCCCCTCCCTTGGGACTACATCCCTGCGGGGAGTCGCTTCATCATCCGAGCCGTTCTGGCTGGGGTTAGTCCGTTTGCTCGCCCCCTCCCTTGGGACTACATCCCTGCGGGGATACGCCCCATCATCTAAACTGTTCTGGCTAGGGGTTAGTTAATATGCTCGCCCCCTCCCATGAGAGTAAATCCCTGCGGGGAGTCGCCCCATCATCCAAGCCTTTCTGGCTGGGGGTTAGTCAGCGTGCTCGCCCCTTCCCTTGGAACTATATCCCTGCGGGTAGACGCACTATCATCCAAGCTGTTCTGGCTGGGGGTCAGTCACTGTGCACTCACCCCTCCCTTGGAACTGCATCCCTGCGGGGAGTCGCCCCATCATCCAAGCTGTTCTGGCTGGGGGTTAGTCAGCATGCTCGCACCCTTCCTTGGGACTACATCCATGCGGGGAGTCGTCTCATCATCCGAGTCGTTCTGGCTGGGGGTTAGTCAGCGTGCTCGCCCCCTCCCTTGGGACTACATCCATGCGGGGAGTCGCCTCATCATCCAAGTCGTTCTGGCTGGTGGTTAGTTAGTGTGCTCGCCCCCTCCCTGCTCAGTCTAAAATACCCGGGCCTATTTTTTGGCCCAGTCCGGCCCTTGTAGGAATAGTACCCCATTGTTGGGGTTAGTGGTAGGAATAATGCCCCATTGTTGTGGTTAGTGGTAGGAATAGTGCTCCATTGTTGGGGTTAGTGATAGGAATATAGTGCCCCATTGTTGGGGTTAGTGGTAGGAATAGTGCCCCATTGTTGGGGTTAGGGGTAGGAATAGTGCTCCATTGTTGGGGTTAGTGGTAGGAACAGTGCCCTATTGCTGGTTTCAGTGACAGGAATTATGCCCCATTGTTGGTGTAGAAGGAATAGTGCCTTGCATCAGTGGGCCGGGTAAAGGCAAGCAAAGAAACATATCGGAACCCCCGGGCCACAATTTGGAAACTTCTGATCTAGAAGGAGAAGGGCTTGCACCTAACCCTAGTTACCCCCAAGTCTTCCCTACCTCTGTGCCCTATATTACCTATACAAAGAAAGGCCTACTGTGACTTATGATAAGTCTGGCCCTGACTGCAGCATTGGGGCAGCAATGGAAGTACACTTGGTCCTATTGGACATTTCAAAACAGACCTGTGACTAACGGATGTTATGAAGGGTGGAGTCCAGTATTTTTTTAATTTTTTTATATCTTTGTTTTTCTTGGATAGTAATTAAGAAAAATAGAAAACAGGCTCTGAAGCCTCTCCTGGAGCCGCGGTGATTAAATGCCGCTGTTCAGTTATTTGTTTGGCTTCCCGGGCCAAGATTTCAGACACTCCATTTAACACAAGCCTTTGCCTTCCGAGTCTGCCCATAAATTCTCCGTCCCGAAAACAGGTTTCAGGGTGAATGTTTTCACTGTGCGGAGAGTAAAAAAAAAAAAGAACCTGTTTCATAACGGAACAGTGCTGAAAATTGTTCTAAATATTTCAACAGCATGTGAACCGGGATCTGTGGACATTCTGGCTAAATTCCCAAAATTCCGATCCGTGACAGAAGAATAGAACGCGCTCTGTCACGTACATCTATAGCATGGGCTTATTTCGTAAGGTGAAGGGCGGTAAACCATAGCGATCAATCAGCGATACGTCGACGATGGCCAAATTGGAGTTATGGGTTACTGCACTACACACATCTCTCTATGGCTCATTAAAACTTCTCAATATTGTAATGAGTTGGCGGTTCCCGCTCACGTCCCGTGGTCAGCCGCTGGTCCTCCGGCAATGTGGCCCGCCCTTACACCAGAGTCTTCCTCCTCCAGCGGCATTTGCTGTTATTCATCAAACAACTGCACCATCTGCTGGCATAAATGGAGGACCATTGTGACAAATCCATAGAGCATATAGAAATCATTCTTGGTTCAGTGTTTCAGTCCTTGAGTAACAGCTACCCGCCAGTGCTTTTGGTCTCTATTATTTGACTTGTGTAATTTGACTGCTGTTTTGGTTTGACTATGATTTGCCTCCGTTCATCTGTCTGCTGCCTGCATTGATCTCTAATCTGGCTCTGCCAGGATGCTGCCTGCCCTGCCCCCTCGCTGCCATTTAAATGCAGTGCTGCCTGTCCCATTCACTTTTAGTTTATGTGTAACCCATAAGGGTAAATTGTGTATTCTGACTGCTGTTCTGGTTTGACAATGATTTGCCTCTGTTAATCTGTCTGCTGCCTGCCTTGATCTCAGCTTGTAATCTTGCTCTGCCAGAACGCTGCCTGCCCTGTGGTGTCTGCCCCATTCGCTGTTAGTTTATGTGTAACCTGTAAGTGTAAGTTGTGTAACCTGATTGCTGTTCTGGTTTAATTGTGGTTTGCCTCTGGTTTATGTCTGCTGCCTTCACCAATTTCAGCCTCTAATACGGCTCTTCTTGAATGCCACCTGCCCTGTCCCCTGGCTGCCATTTAAACGCAAAGCTGCCTGCCCCATTCACTATTAGTTTATGTGCAACCCATAAGTGTAAATTGTGTAACCTGACTGCTGTTCTGGTCTGACTGCGGTTTGCCTCTGTTTATGTCTGCTGCCTGCGTTGATCTCAGCTTGTAACCTGGCTCTGCCAGAACGCTGCCTGCCCTGTCCCCTGGCTGCCAATTAAATGCAGTGGTGTCTGCCCCATTCGCTGTTAGTTTATGTGTAACCTGTAAGTGTAAGTTGTGTAACCTGACTGCTGTTCTGGTTTAATTGTGATTTGCCTCTGTTTATGTCTGCTGCTGCCTGCACTCATTTCAGCCTCTACTCTGGCTCTGCTTAAATGCTACCTGCCCTGTCCCCTGGCTGCCATTTAAATGCAGTGCTGCCTGTCCCATTCACTTTTAGTTTATGTGCAACCCATAAGTGTAAATTGTGTATTCTAACTGCTGTTCTGGTTTGACAATGATTTGCCTCTGTTAATCTGTCTGCTGCCTGCCTTGATCTCAGTCGGTAATCTGGCTCTCCTGGAACGCTGCCTTCCCTGTCCCCTGGCTGCCATTTAAGTGTAAGGTTGCCTGCCCCATCCACTGTTAGTTCATGTGTAACCTGTAAGTGTAAGTTGTGTAACCTGACTGGTGTTTTGGTTTAATTGTGGTTTGCCTCTGGTTTATGTCTGCTGCCTGCACCAATTTTAGCCTCTAATCCGGCTCTGCTTGAATGCCACCTGCCATTTAAACGCAAAGCTGCCTGCCCAATTCACTATTAGTTTATGTGCAACACATAAGTGTAAATTGTGTAACCTGACTGCTGTTCTGGTCTGACTGTGGTTTGCCTCTGTTTATGTCTGCTGCCTGCGTTGATCTCAGCTTGTAATCTGGCTCTGCCGTAACGCTGTCTGCCCTGTCCCCTGGCTGACGTTTAAATGCAGTGCTGCCTGCCCCATCCACTGTTAGTTTTTTGTGTAACCTGTAAGTGTTAGGCGGCGTACACACGACCGAGGTTCTCGCTGGAAACCAGCGAGAACCTCGCTGGAAGCTGCATTCCAGCGAGGACCTCGGCCGTGTGTACGCTCTCGGCGAGCTTCCCATCGGGAAGCCCGTCAAGCAGAAATAGAGAGCACGCTCTCTATTTGCTCGACGGCCCGCCTGGAAGAATGGCTGGTTGCCATTCCCGACGGGCGGGTCGCCGATTTCGACGGCCGGCAGGGAACCTCGACGGGCGGAACGATGTGTTCTGCCCGTCGAGGTTCCCTGCCGTGTGTACACGGCCTCAGTTGTGTAACCTGACTGCTGTTCTGGTTTGACTGTGGTTTGCCTCTGTTTATCTGTCTGCTGCCTGCCTTGATCTCAGCTTGTAATCTGGCTCTGGCTAAATGCTGACTGCCCAATCCCTTGGCTGCCATTTAAATGCAATGCTGCCTGCCCCATTTACTCATTGTTTATGTGTAACCTGTAACTGCTGTTCTGGTTTAATTGTGGTTTGCCACTGTTTATGTCTGCTGCCTGCACCAATTTCAACCTCTAATCCGGCTCTGCTTGAATGCCACCTGCCCTGTCCTCTGGCTGATATTTAAACGCAAAGTTGCCTGCCCCATTCACTATTAGTTTATGTGCAACACATAAGTGTAAATTGTGTAACCTGACTGCTGTTCTGGTTTGACTGTGGTTTGCCTCTGTTTATGTCTGCTGCCTGCCTTGATCTCAGCCTGTAATCTGGCTCTGCCGGAATGCTGCCTGCTCTGTCCCCTGGCTGCCAATTAAATGCAGTGCTGTCTGCCCCATTGTTACGACTCTGCGTAAACTTTGGTTCTATACTTTGGAGTTGGATCTCAGCTGCGGAGGTTACTCAGGTCTCGACCACCAGATCTCTCCTTAAGTGTATGAGGAGTTTGGGGTCTTGGTCATCACAGCCTCCAGTGAGAGTTAAATTATGTTTAATATAACTAATGGCGGCAAAGCAAAGGCAAACAGCAGGCTAGGTACCCAGAATACACTCAGTGGATGACTGGCATGTATAAGTGGTCAATGCAGATAGCAACAGACAGATGTAACACAGTCCTATAGGCAGAGCTTTGAGTATGCACAGGTCACCGTAAGCATAAACAGTATACAGGGTACTTGCGGTTCTGTTGTATACAGATGACGGTCCCTCCTGGGTCTTTAGGGAGATCCCATACGGATGGCAGGGTCCAGCTTGACACTTGTCAGAAGACGTGGGTCTCTGGCAGGAGGACGCAGGAGGCGCAGTGATCTGGGCAGAATGCTGGGGAGATGGTGTCCTGGGCTCTGGGTCTGGTAAAGGGGGTCCGGGTCCCTGGTGGCAGCAGGCGTCCAACAAGAATAATCGAACACCTTGCCGCCAGAGCAGGGAGTTTAAATAAGGCGCCTGGAACGCAGAACGCGCCAGGTCGCACTTCCGCGTTCCAGCGTGGAACGCAGACGTCCGCGCACCGGAAGTGACGCGGACGCCCTGCAGAACGGAGCGCAGCGGTCAGGACAAAGCACAGCTGCGCTCGTTCTGTCATGCATAACGCGGATGGCGTTACACCCATTCACTGTTAGTTTATGTGTAACCCATACGCAGTGTTGTAAGTAACTGAGTTAAAATAAACGCAGTTACCTAACGCAGCCCCTTTTGAGGGTAACGCGTAATCTACCTGATTACTTTTCCCCTCACGGTAACGCAGTTCCCATTACTTGGGCGGCATTACTGCAATTACATCTACCACCACTACAGGGAGTGCAGAATTATTAGGCAAATGAGTATTTTGACCACATCATCCTCTTTATGCATGTTGTCTTACTCCAAGCTGTATAGGCTCGAAAGCCTACTACCATTTAAGCATATTAGGTGATGTGCATCTCTGTAATGAGAAGGGGTGTGGTCTAATGACATCAACACCCTATATCAGGTGTGCATAATTATTGGGCAACTTCCTTTCCTTTGGCAAAATGGGTCAAAAGAAGGACTTGACAGGCTCAGAAAAGTCAAAAATAGTGAGATATCTTGCAGAGGGATGCAGCACTCTTAAAATTGCAAAGCTTCTGAAGCGTGATCATCGAACAATCAAGCGGTTCATTCAAAATAGTCAACAGGGTCGCAAGAAGCGTGTGGAAAAACCAAGGCGCAAAATAACTGCCCATGAACTGAGAAAAGTCAAGCGTGCAGCTGCCAAGATGCCACTTGCCACCAGTTTGGCCATATTTCAGAGCTGCAACATCACTGGAGTGCCCAAAAGCACAAGGTGTGCAATACTCAGAGACATGGCCAAGGTAAGAAGGCTGAAAGACGACCACCACTGAACAAGACACACAAGCTGAAACGTCAAGACTGGGCCAAGAAATATCTCAAGACTGATTTTTCTAAGGTTTTATGGACTGATGAAATGAGAGTGAGTCTTGATGGGCCAGATGGATGGGCCCGTGGCTGGATTGGTAAAGGGCAGAGAGCTCCAGTCCGACTCAGACGCCAGCAAGGTGGAAGTGGAGTACTGGTTTGGGCTGGTATCATCAAAGATGAGCTTGTGGGGCCTTTTCGGGTTGAGGATGGAGTCGAGCTCAACTCCCAGTCCTACTGCCAGTTTCTGGAAGACACCTTCTTCAAGCAGTGGTACAGGAAGAAGTCTGCATCCTTCAAGAAAAACATGATTTTCATGCAGGACAATGCTCCATCACACGCGTCCAAGTACTCCACAGCGTGGCTGGCAAGAAAGGGTATAAAAGAAGAAAAACTAATGACATGGCCTCCTTGTTCACCTGATCTGAACTCCATTGAGAACCTGTGGTCCATCATCAAATGTGAGATTTACAAGGAGGGAAAACAGTACACCTCTCTGAACAGTGTCTGGGAGGCTGTGGTTGCTGCTGCACGCAATGTTGATGGTGAACAGATCTAAAACACTGACAGAATCCATGGATGGCAGGCTTTTGAGTGTCCTTGCCAAGAAAGGTGGCTATATTGGTCACTGATTTATTTTTGTTTTGTTTTTGAATGTCAGAAATGTATATTTGTGAATGTTGAGATGTTATATTGGTTTCACTGGTAAAAATAAATAATTGAAATGGGTATATATTTGTTTTTTGTTAAGTTGCCTAATAATTATGCACAGTAATAGTCACCTGCACACACAGATATCCCCCTAAAATAGCTAAAACTAAAAACAAACTAAAAACTACTTACAAAAATATTCAGCTTTGATATTGATGAGTTTTTTGGGTTCATTGAGAACATGGTTGTTGTTCAATAATAAAATGAATCCTCAAAAATACAACTTGCCTAATAATTCTGCACTCCCCGTAGATGGTAGCAGAGTAATTGCTTCTGCCGGCGCTGTGAATATGAATATGGGTGGAACTTCGCATTAGAATCATGGCCGGAAAAAAATGTTCCACAGAACAAACGTTCCCTATACAACACAGTGTACACAGCGACATCTAGTGGTCAACATGATAAGTGCAGGACACCTATACAGACCAATAATCAGCAGGTTTTTTTGGTCAGTGATTTCATCTCTTCATCAGACAACAAAGAAAAATCTGACATCCCCATTCCAGATCCCTTGCATCTAATAAAGCTTATATAAGATAAATAAAATAATAAACAATAAACTATAGAAAATTCTTATAAAGCCTAATATAAGATTTTAAATTACAGACTCTGTAAACGTCAAGGGAATGTATATTATAAACATACATTTTAATCCAGCTTATAATTTGGATGTAATATATAGCAGATGGATAAGGGTTTTAAGTCCTATTAGCTGCACATACATGGGGGGACGGATGCACCTAGGCTGGGATATACACGAGATCACCATTTGTTTCCGGTTTTCTTCTCTCAAGGATCTGCCATTCTTTTGTCTTGGAGTATTAACTCACTGCTCCCTGGCAAGCGCCCGTCATCTGCTTCTCAACAAAGCATTGTAGAATATTAAAAAAAAAGTCAGTTACTTTGCTGAGTAACTAATTACTTTTTCAATGTAGTAACTGAGTCACTAACGCAATTACTTTTCCGGAGAAGTAATTTGTAATTGTAACTAATTACTTTTTTAAAGTAAGATGAGCAACACTGCCCATACGTGTAAGTTGTGTATCCTGACTGCTGTTCTGGTTTGATTGTGGTTTGCCTCTGTTTATCTGTCTGCTGCCTGTCTTGAATTTAACTTGAAATCTGGCTCTGGCTAAATGCTGCCTGCCCAATCTCTTGGCTGCCTTTATACTCAAAACTGCCTGCCCCATTCACTGTTAGTTTATGTGCAATCCATAAGTGTAAGTTATGTAACCTAGTTTAATTGTGGTTTGCCTCTGTTTATGTTTATGTTTGCTGCCTGCCTTGATCTCAGCCTGTAATCTGGCTCTACCGGTGTGTTGTCATTTTCTGCTCCCCATCACAGACTGGTCCGAAAGTGCTGGGCGGCCAACTGCGCATGCGCGATGCGTTCCAAACGCATCTGCGATGCGTTCCAAAGCATTTACGACAGTGCACACCAGCGAAGCCGTCGTTCGGCATCCAGGCTCTTTCCTTAACATCCCCGTGGATTGGAGGATGTTAACTAAAGAGCTAGGAGGCCGAGCGAGCGCAGCGAGGACGTAAGGCCGACTGGCCCCTTTCCCACGTCGCTTTGAATGACAGCTTCGCTGGTGTGCAGTGTCGTAAAGCCATTGGAACGCATCGCAGATGCGTTTGGAACGCATCGCGCATGCGCAGTTGGCCGACGCAGCACTTCCGGAGCACTCTGTGATGGGGGAGCCGAATATGACACGTCACCGGAACGCTGCCTGCCCTGTCCCCTGGCTGCCATTTAAATGCAATGCTGCCTGCCCCATCCACTGTTAGTTTATGGACTAAGCACTTGCTTGACATGGTATTACTTGACTTTGCAAGATTCTTAGGTTAACCCAGTGTTTCTCAATTCCAGTCCTCACGCCCCCCAACAGGTCATGTTTTCAGGACTTCCCTCAGATGAAAAGGCTGTGGGAATTACTAAGGCAGTGAAACTGATCAAATCACCTGTGCAAAATAATGGAAATCCTGAAAACCTGACCTGTTGGGGGGGGGGGGGGGGGGGGGGGGGGCTTGAGGACTGGAATTGAGAAACACTGGGTTAACCCATCTCACCAGAGGAAGAAACTCTGGTCCATAACTGAAGAGTGTTGTGCATGCTTATGTAGCCAGGTGTTGGGCTACAGTAATATGGAGAAGGAGACATTTCCTTTTTTACTGCTCTACTTATAGACTGATGTTATGCTGCACCATTCTCCTCCGGCCAGCAGAGGGAGAAAAAAACATCATCAATCCCAAAAACGTATCTGGAGAGCGCTGAGAGTCTTGGGAGTTGTAGTTTGAGATGGCAGCCATATAATGGGATGATTAGACTCCTTACACTACAGATCCTAATAGTCACTATGCAGTAGGATGTGTAAAGAACTTATTTTTATTGAACTGCCCTGGAAAGTTCTTCCTCTTAGCACTGTGGGATTGAGAGGGAGAGAGAGCACCTCTGTCTGGATATTCCCCTGCCAGTGGGAGACCATGAAAGTGGAGATCCGAGCCTGAGACTTAGGCCGCGTACACACGATCGAACATGTCCGCTGAAACTGGTCCGCGGACCAGTTTCAGAGGACATATCCGATCGTGTGCACGGCCTAGCGGACAGGTTTCCAGCGGACAAGAGTTTTAAAACATGCTTTAAAACTTGTCCGCTGGAAACCTGTCCGTCGGACATGACCGCTGGTTAGTACGCCTAACCAGCGGACCGAAATCCCCCGCATGCGTCGAATGGATCGACGCATGCGTGGAAGTATTTTACTTCCTTGTTTTGGCACGTCGCGGCGACAACGTCACCACCACGTCACCGCGTTCTCTGTCCGCGGGGATTTTGGTTTGATCGTGTGTACACACATCAGACCAAAATCTCCCAGGAGACATGTCCGATGAAAACGGTCCGTCGGACCGTTTTCTTTGGACATGTCTCCTCGTGTGTACGCGGCCTAAGAGTTAGTACACCCAGGGCAGAGCAGTACTGTCTACATTACAGCACCTGCACTGCTGCTGCAGGGAGACTGTAGTGTCCACTTACCCTCTGCTTCCCACTGCTGATCACCGGAGGCTTTCGGGGAGAGATGAAGAGAGCAAATGTTCTACAGCGAGAGGTCACTGCAGCATCCTGGGGACTGGTGAGATGGTTATTCCCCATATGGCTGGTACTGCTAGTAAGGATTGAGCCACTGGCAGCAGTACTAAATGTACTCAATCCATACCTCACCCATACTAAACTCTATACCACACTTATTGCAAACATAGACTGCACCTATACCAACCCTATACCACATTATATCAAACTTTTACCTGCACCTGAATCACATCTGCCTTGCATTCATGGCAAAACTTTACCGTACCTATACTGCATGCAGATTAAAAGGGATCGCCGTTAGGTACACAAAATGTTTTTAAAGGGCCCCAACGATAGCCGACGGCGGCGGCAGTTAATGATGTGTTGTGGGGTTTTAGCACCTTGTACCTCTGGACCCCCTTACATTACACAGCACCCTGCACCTCAGGACCCCGTTACATTACACAGCACCTTGGACCCTTTTACATTACACAGCACCTTGCACCTCTGGGCCCCTTTACATTACACAGCACCCTGCACCTCTGGACCCCTTTACATTACACAGCACCCTGCACCTCTGGACCCCTTTACATTACACAGCACCTTGCACCTCTGGACCTTTTTACATTTCACAGCACCTTGCACCTCTGTACCCCTTTACATTACACAGCACCCTGCACCTCTGGACCCCTTTACATTACACAGCACCCTTTACCTCTGGCCCCCTTTACATTACACAGCACCATGCACCTCTGGACCCCTTTACATTACATAGCACCCTTAACCTCTGGACCCCTTTACATTACACAGCACACTGCACCTCTGGACCCCTTTACATTACACAGCACCTTGCATCTCTGGACCCCTTTACATTACACAGAACCCTGCACCTCTGGACCCCTTTACATTACACAGCACCTTGCACCTCTGGACCCTTTTACATTACACAGCACCCTGAACCTCTGGACCCCTTTACATTACACAGCACACTGCACCTCTGGCCCCCTTTATATTACACAGCACCATGCACCTCTGGACCCCTTTACATTACACAGCACCCTGCACCTCTGGACCCCTTTACATTACACAGCACCTTGCACCTCTGGACCCTTTTACATTACACAGCACCCTGCATCTCTGGACCCCTTTACATTACACAGCCCCCCACAGTTTGTTACACAGACACCCCCCTAACAGTTCTGGACCCCCTGCATGTTACACTGGGGGGAGACGTGACATGCCTGCGGGCCGCCGCAGCCCACCGGGCATATGCCCTATGGCCAGTCCGGGCCTGGTTCTCAGTAGTGCGATTCCAAAGTAGCATGCTTTCCCGTATGACTTTGATGCGACTTTACACGCTCTGACAAATTGAATCAAAGTAGTGCAGGAACCCTTTCAAAGTTGCTGCAACTTTAAATTGCAGAGATTGGTGTCCAAAGTCGCATGACAAGTCACACTTGTGTGAAAAAGAACCTCAAAGGAAGCATCTCCTGAAAATTGTTACATTGTTTCATTCTTTTTGTTCCAATGTTCTTTTCAGCGATCCCGGTTGTAATGTCTGTTGAATTGCCCTAGTGACAGGTAGGCTTCATCTGTGACACAGCAGTGTCTCCGGAACGCCGGTCGCCGGCCACTGAGGTGTCCTTCCCAGCGCCGGCTCAGCAGTTTCATCATCGACGGACAGAAATAGCCTCTCTATTTCTGCTTTCTAATACTTGCCCATTAGCCAGATACTTGGCACCCATCATCGGCTGAGCTGGCATATCCGTTGTCGTGGAAATAATAAGCCGCCCGCTGTACATCTTTTTCCCAGAATTTCTCCGCTCTCGGTTGTTTGCATCGAGTGTGATTTAAATGTCACCAATTCACTTTCGCACCCCGGAATTGGCCACCTGCTGTAACATTGCGAGGCCGGTTATATAATCTCTTGTGTTAATATTAACTTGAGTTGCCATAGGAAAGGCAGAGCTCTTGGAGACGACGAGATGGAGGCTTTGAAATGAATTTGTTGGACGGAGCTCAGAAACAAAAAGAAAAGTTCAGCTTTCCGAACCGCTGCCTCTGAATGTATGAAGTCCAGGGGCCAGGTTAAAGGTCACCCCCCCAACCGTGAAAATGTCCACTTGAAATGGATAGAAGAACTGTTTTGCCCTCCAAAAGATACAGAAAGCAACACCCCTCCCCGTCCTTCAACACTGTCGCTGCTCCACCTCATGGGTTTCGCTTTGCGGTGCCATTAATTGTTAATGGCGCCCCAAGCATGGGTAGCAGACGTGCGTTTTGCTGTGCTTCTGTCACGCTACAATGTCCACTGAAGGCTTTGTAATCAAAAAAAATGTTGAGCTCTTTTGGGGCATTTAGGGCTGCCCATTCAATCTAAATGTTTGTGATGCACGTTACCACATAAAAAATGGAGCAGTGGCCCAGCAGCTCAGCAGCCCCTGCCGCTGCTCCCCCACTTCCTCCCCAGCAGTGATCCAGCAGCTCAGCTCCCCCTGTGCCTGCTACCCCACTTCCTCCCCAGCAGTGATCCAGCAGCTCAGCTCCCCCTGTGCCTGCTACCCCACTTCCTCCCCAGCAGTTATCCAGCAGCTCAGCTCCCCCTGTGCCTGCTACCCCACTTCCTCCCCAGCAGTGATACAGCAGCTCAGCTCCCCCTGTGCCTGCTACCCCACTTCCTCCCCAGCAGTTATCCAGCAGCTCAACTCCCCCTGTTCCTGCTACCCCACTTCCTCCCCAGCAGTGATCCAGCAGCTCAACTCCCCCTGTGCCTGCTACCCCACTTCCTCCCCAGCAGTGACTCAGCAGCTCAGCTCTCCCTGTGCCTGCTACCCCACTTCCTCCCCAGCAGTGATCCAGCAGCTAAGCTCCACCTGCCCCTGCTACTCCACTTCCATAGCTCCCAACTGTCCCTGATTTTGAGGGACTGTGCCTGATTTGGAGCAATGTCCCTCTGTCCCTCTGTCCCTCTTTCCTCCTCATTTGTCCCTCATTTTGGTCTGATCTATAAAGTTGTATATAAAATGCACTTTTTATCTTTCAAAAAGTGTTTCCCAGTGCTAAACTTTCATCCAAATTCAAAATGGCTGCATTTGTAAATTCCAAAAGCCAATATAAAAAAAAACACTTGTGGATTTAATTAACCTTTTTTGGGGGTTAATTCTCCTTTAAGGGTGTTTGGCAGGGGGTGTGTCCTATGCCTACATACATTTGCCAGTAGGTGTCCCTTCTTAACATGTTAAAGGGGAGGTTCACCCCAAAAAAAATTTTTAGCATTGCATTTAGGCTATTTAGTACAATGAGAATCGGTGTTTGTTTTTTAAAAATGCTAGTGGGACATAACTTTTTCTATATAGACGATCAACGCGGCTTCCGGGTATAGTCGTCGGGGTTGGGCGTTCCTAAATAATTGACAGGCATCCCGACCGACGCATACAGCGCGTCACGAGTAGCCGAAAGAATACGGTGCGCAGGCGCCGTATAGAGCCGCACCGGCGTGCGGCTTCTTTCGGCTACTCGTGACGCGCTGTATGCGTCGGTCAATCAATTAGAAACGCCCAGTCCTGACGACCATACCCGGAAGCCGTGTTGATCGTCTATATAGAAAAAGGTATGTCCCGCTAGCATTTTTAAAAAACAAACGCCGAATCTCATTCTACTAAATAGCCTAAATGCAATGCTAAAAATGTTTTTTGGGTGAACCTCCCCTTTAAGGGGTATGCACTTCCTCCCCAGCAGTGACCCAGCAGCTCAGCTCCCCCTGCGCCTGCTACCCCACTTCTTTCCCAGCAGTGATCCAGCAGCTCAGCTCCCCCTGTGCCTGCTACCCCACTTCCTTCCCAGCAGTGACTCAGCAGCTCAGCTCCCCCTGCTCCTGCTACCCCACTTCCTCCCCAGCAGTGATCCAGCAGCTCAGCTCCCCCTGCGCCTGCTACCCCACTTCCTCCCCAGCAGTGATCCAGCATCTCAGCTCCCCCTGCGCCTGCTACCCCACTTCCTCCCCAGCAGTGATCCAGCATCTCAGCTCCCCCTGCTCCTGCTACCCCACTTACTCCCCAGCAGTGATCCAGCAGCTCAGCTCCCCCTGTGCCTGCTACCCCACTTCCTCCCCAGCAGTGATCCAGCAGCTCAGCTCCCCCTGTGCCTGCTACCCCACTTCCTCCCCAACAGTGATCCAGCATCTCAGCTCCCCCTGCGCCTGCGCCTGCGCCTGGTCCCCGCTTCCTCTGCAGCAGTGATCAAGAAGCTCAGCTTCCTCTGCCCCTGCTACCCCACTTCCTCCCCATCAGTGACCCAGCATCTCAGCTCCCCCTGCCTCTGCTCACCAACTTCCTCTCCAGCAATGTCCCAGCAGCTCAGCTCCCCTTGCACCTGCTCCCCCACTTCCTCCCCAGCAGTGACCCAGCAGCTCAGCTGCCCCTGCCCTTGCTACTCCACTTCCATAGCTCCCAACTGTCCCTGATTTCGAGGGACTGTCCCTGATTTGGAGCAATGTCCCTCTGTCCCTCTTTCCTCCTCATTAGTCCCTCATTTTGGTCTGATCTATAAAGTTGTATATAAAATGCACTTTTTATCTTTCAAAAGGTGTTTCTTAGTGCTAAACCTTTCATCCAAATTCAAAATCTCCCTTCTCCTCCCAGCATCTCAGCTCCCCCTGCTCCACTCTCCCTATGTACACCTAGCACACTAGCTTGAGGGTACTACAGCTGTATATTGCCTCCAAAATTGCTCCTGTTTCTTCTTGCTGGAGTCTGCCATTTTGCCGAAGCCCAGAGCTCCTGAACAGCAGTAAATCATAAAGCGAAACTAAATCCATCGATTTAACGGTTTAAAAAATCAATTACATTCTTGTCACACTTGCTTGTGTCCTCAACCAAACTGTCAAACCATCAAATGGCTGGTACCATAACTAATTAACATGTGCAGCACCATGGCAGTTGCAGATCAAACAGAAGCAGCTTCCTTAGCTGTAAAGGTTTAATTCCACTTTAAGGTTTAAGGCAATGCTTAAAAGGGGAGAGCAACTGAGCAGGGTGAGACAGCATATTACTGGATTTTACACCTATTTTTAATATTTTACATAGCTATACCTGCAAAAGAGGCCAGCCTGAAGGGATCAAGCAGGACTTCATTTCACATCCACTGCCATTTAGCCACGCCTTTTTTGTCACAAACATGGAGCGACCCACATTTCTTCTCCATCCCGAAGTTAAAAAGTAAGGGAGAAATGGGTTTGCTATGTTGAGCTGTCTGGGTGGGCGGGGTGGGGGGGAGGTATGGCTGACGTTGTACGACATTGCTGAATAAGCATTGACGTTGGTCAGTTGGAGGGGTAGTTGTAATAATTTGTTTGGCCGGAGACATAATTATATTGCTGGTTGGGCGGATTTTAATTTGTTGGCTGTAGACTATAACAATTTATTATTGGCTTGGGGGTAGAATTCATTGCTGGATGGGATGTAGAATATATTGCTGGCTGGGGGGATATAATGCGTTATTGCCGGCCAAGCCGTGTTTTAACTATTTACAGGGATTTTTTTTTCTTTGTAGATTTTCAGTAAACTAATGTACATCTATGGGTAAAGTCAAAACGACATGGAGCACTTTCATTAGTTGTTAGGACCAATGGTTGTTGGATTTCGCCATTGGACGGCCAGTAAGATGTGTCGGTTCTCATTTAGGCAGCAAAGTGGACACCTGAAGAAGGACCACTCCTCCCCCTGAAGAAGGACCACTCCTCCCCCTGAAGAAGGACCACTCCTCCCCCTGAAGAAGGACCACTCCTCCCCCTGAAGAAGGACCACTCCTTCCCCTGAAGAAGGACCACTCCTTCCCTGAAGAAGGACCACTCCTCCCCCTGAAGAAGGACCACTCCTCCCCCTGAAGAAGGACCACTCCTTCCCTGAAGGACAACTCCTCCTCCTGAAGAAGGACCACTCCTCCCCCTGAAAAAGGATCACTCCTCCCCTGAAAGGAAAAAAAGATAGAAGACTTTGGGACCGGCGGATCATGTGACAGTGGATTTAGGTACAGTACAGACCAAAAGTTTGGACACACCTTCTCATTCCAAGAGTTTTCTTTATTTTCATGACTATGAAAATTGTAGATTTACACTGAAGGCATCAAAACTATGAATTAACACATGTGGAATTATATACATAACAAAAAAGTGTGAAACAACTGAAAATATGTCATATTCTAGGTTCTTCAAAGTAGCCACCTTTTGCTTTGATTACTGCTTTGCACACTCTTGGCATTCTCTTGATGAGCTTCAAGAGGTAGTCACCTGAAATGGTCTTCCAACAGTCTTGAAGGAGTTCCCAGAGATGCTCATCACTTGTTGGCCCTTTTACCTTCCATCTGCGGTCCAGCTCACCCCAAACCATCTGGATTGGGTTCAGGTCCGGTGACTGTGGAGGCCAGGTCATCTGGCGCAGCACCCCATCACTCTCCTTCTTGGTCAAATAGCCCTTCCCCCGCCTGGAGGTGTGTTTGGGGTCATTGTCCTGTTGAAAAATAAATGATGGTCCAACTAAACGCAAACCAGATAGAATAGCATGCCGCTGCAAGATGCTGTGGTAGCCATGCTGGTTCAGTATGCCTTCAGTTTTGAATAAATCCCCAACAGTGTCACCAGCAAAGCCCCCCCCACACCATCACACCTCCTCCTCCATGCTTCACAGTGGGAACCAGGCATGTAGAGTCCATCCGTTCACCTTTTCTGCATCGCACAAAGACACGGTTGGAACCAAAGATCTCAAGTTTGGACTCATCAGACCAAAGCACAGATTTCCACTGGTCTAATGTCCATCCCTTGTGTTCTTTACCCCAAACAAGTCTCTTCTGCTTGTTGCCTTTCTTTAGCAGTCGTTTCCTAGCAGATATTCTACCATGAAGGCCGGATTCACACAGTCTCCTCTTAAGGCCGCGTACACACGAGGAGACATATCCGATGAAAACGGTCCGACGGACCGTTTTCATCGGACATGTCTTCTGGGATGTTTTGGTTTGATGTGTGTACACACGATCAAACCAAAATCCCCGCGAACAGACAGCGCGGTGACGTGGTGGTGACGTTGACGCCGCCACGTCACCAAACCAGGAAGTAAAATACTTCCACGGGAGATTTCGGTCCGCTGGTTAGGCGTACTAACCAGCAGACATAACCGACAGACGGCTTTCCAGCAGACAAGTTTTAAAGCATGCTTTAAAACTTTTGTCTGCTGGAAACCTGTCTGCTAGCCCGTACACACGATCGAATCTGTCCGCTGAATCATATCCGACCGTGTGTACGGGCGAGCAGACAGGTTTTTCCAGCAGACAAGTTTTAAAGCATGGGTTAAAATGATTGTAAAGTCTTGTTTTAAAAAAAAAAAAAAACATGTTATACTTACCTGCTCTATGCAGTTGGTTTTGCACAGAGTAGCTCAGATCCTCCTCTTCTCGGGTCCCTCTTTGCTGCACCTGGCCCCTCCCTCCTGACGAGTGCCGCCACAGCCAGCAGCTTTCTATGGGGGGGCAACAGAGCCGAGTCACAACTCCGCGTATCCATTCAGACACGGAGCCCCGACCCGGCCACGCCATCTCTCTCCCCTAATTGGTTAACTGACTTTGATTAACAGCCGGGGAATTCAATGGCGGCGCTGCTGTGTCTCTGCCAATCAGGAGGAGAGTCCCGGATGGCTAAGGCACTCACGGACATCGCTGGAGAGAAATGGGGCTCAGTCAAGTAATTGGGGAGGCTGCTACACACAGAAGATTTTTCATCCTAATGTCACTGGTTCCCAAAAAAGTGTCAAAAAATGTCAATTAGGTTTTCGATCTGTCCACCGCAATGTCGCAGTCCCACTAAAAATTGTTGATCACCGCCATTACTAGTAAAAATAAAATGCCATAAATCTATCCCCCTCTGACGCTACAGGGATTTCCTGTGACGCGTCAGAGGAGGTAGGATCGTGCGTTGTTCCCCGTTGTTTTTTTTTTTTTTTCTTTTTTTAATAAAGGACATGTCCCAAGCCGTCTCCTGTCATTTTTAACATTTTCACACTTTTTTTGTGAAATGGTAGGAGTACAATGTACCCCTTACCAATTCACATAGGGGGCTGGATCTGGAGTTTCCCTTTGTTAAAGGGTGCTTCCAGATTCCAATAAGCCCCCCGCCCACAGACCCCCACAACCACCGGGCAAGGGTTGTGGGGATGAGGCCCTTGTCCCCATCAACATGTTGAGGGCCTGTGGCCTGGCCTGGTATGGTTCAGGAGGGGGGGGGGCCTTCTCTTCCCCCCTCTTTCCCCCCTCTTTTCCTGCCGCCTGCCAGGTTGCGTGCGCTATTTTTTTTTTTAATTATGGCGCGGGGTTCCCCTTAAAATCTATACCAGACTTGAAGGACATTTTCAATGACTTTTATCTGTATTTTTGAGACCCAACAATTCATAAATCAGTCAGTCTGTGCTGTGGTGCTAGCAGGACGCTCTCACACGAGTCGGCTTCACCAGGGATAGATCAGCTAGGCAGGCAGGTTGTTCCCCCAGCCCCAGCTGCTTCCAGGACTCACGGATCACAGCTCTCCTTCCACCCTCTGGCCTCCATATTTCCCCACCACCAGCTCGCTTTCTTCCCCCAGGGGTCTCACAGGTAAGCCGAGCACTGGTATTTCCCCCGCCTCCCCTGGAACAGCGCGGCCGTCCTTCTAAGGATAAGCCGCAGCTCTGCCCAGCAAATCACTCACATACCGCAGCCATCGACGTTCTGGCTGCCTCCTATTTCTCCTCCTGGCCATCTGGCCAAAAAACACAGGCAATAGAGGCACCCCGCCGCCACCTCCCTGCCTCTGTTCCTCCTGTTTTTCAACATCCGCGCCGACCTGTAGAGATTCGCGGCAGCCGCATTTAGGAAAGGCCGCGGCTTCATCCCACCCCCCATCCTCTCCCAGTCGCCTACCAGCCTTCCCCTGGAGACCAAGCAGACAGCCCCCAGCTTGGTTCCTTTTTCCTGGTCGGTGGCCATCTTACTACACCCCAGTACATCTCCCCCTATTCTGCCCCACCACGTATCCACCACCCCTTTAGCATTGATCCAGGGTTCTGGCCGATCGCCCTTGAGGGGTCAGGAAGGAATTTTTTTCCCTTGCCGCAACACATTGGTTAGCACGGCCAGGTTTTTTTTGCCTTCCTCTGGATCAACCTGGGAGTGAGGATTCAAAGAATCTCCCCCCCCCCCTATCCCATTAAAAACCTCCCTGCCCCCCCCCCCCCCCCGACGCTTGGCGACAATGGCTAATCTGCGATACTCTGCAGAAACCATTCGGGGTCTGAGGCGATTCGCCACAGTATTACCAGCCATCACCAAGAAGGTCTTAAGAATTGAGCAACTATTGAGAATCGATCGACGATCGACTGTCAAAAATTTCATCCACCCCAGCCTAAGCACATATCTTGTGCTTTGATCAACACAAGATCGGCAGTAAAACACTGTTTAGAAATCCATGATTTCATACTACAACACGATTTAGACTGCCTCTTTATTACAGAAAGCTGGCTTACAGCCGACTGTAACACCATTCTAGGAGAACTGGTGCCAGAAAACTACCGTATTATAACGGAAAACAGAATAGGGCAAAGAGGAGGGGGCCTGGCGGTGATTCACAAGACGCGTCTTGCGATCACTAAACCAGTCCTTCAAAATCCTCTTCCATTCATGGAAACCCTTACTCTACAACTGCAATCAAATCCCCAGGAGACCATCCGTATTCTACTCTGCTACAGGCCACCCGGGCCAAAATCGCAGTTTTTAGCATCACTGACGGAATTTATCTCCTTTCATTTTAAAAATCTGGTCACCTTAATGTAGGAGTGCAGAATGTGGAGGAATGGGCATACAGAGTCTGGAGGAATGGGTGATGTACAGGGTGCACAATGTGGAGTAATGGGGGATGCACAATTAGAGTAATGGTGGATGCAGAGTCTGGAGTAATGGGTATGTGCATAATGTGGTGTACTGGGGAGGCAGAATTGGGGAATTGGTGGATGCAGAACACGAAGTAAGTGGGATGCAGAGTCTGGAGTAATGGGTGATGTATAGGGTGCAGAATGTGGAGTAGTTGGGATGTAAGGGTGCAGAATGTGGAGTAGTTGGGATGTAAGGGTGCAGAATGTGGAGTAGTGGGAATGTAAGGGTGCAGAATGTGGAGTAGTTAGGATGTAAGGGTGCAGAATGTGGAGTAGGTGGGAAGTAAGGGTGCAGAATGTGGAGTAGTTGGGATGTAAGGGTGCAGAATGTGGAGTAGTGGGGATGTAAGGGTGCAGAATGTTGAGTAGTTGGGATGTAAGGGTGCAGAATGTTGAGTAGTTGGGATGTAAGGGTGCAGAATGTGGAGTAGTTGGGATGTAAGGGTGCAGAATGTGGAGTAGTGGGGATGTAAGGGTGCAGAATGTGGAGTAGTTGGGATGTAAGGGTGCAGAATGTGGAGTAACGGGAATGCAGAGTCTGGAGTAATAGCCCAAACACGAGCAGTGGTGGAGCGCACCTTTGGCCTCCTAAAGTCACGTTTCCGATGCCTGGATAAGTCTGGGGGTACCCTCTTGTATTCCCCAAACTTTGTGTGCCAGATCATCGGTGCATGTTGCATGCTGCACAACTTCGCAGAAAGAAAGGGCCTGCAGATTGGCCTACGTGATGACCTGACCCCTGAACCAGACAATCCCCCCCTAACCGAGGCTACCCCGTCTTCTGAGGGAAGAGCAGCCAGGAGACAACTCACATTGGGCATCTTTGCACGTTAAACACACACATTAATCATGGCACAATGAGAATGCATGCATGCACACCACTGTGGTCCCTAGCACACACACCCCACATCCTCATCAAATTGGATTGGCACCAGTCCACCATGCAGGACTTGTGAGCAGCAACGCCACGCCAAGGCTCCAATTATGTCACTGTACATTCATACACCATTCACACGGACCTGGGGATCACTTCTCCCTGGTCCTGGGGAACCCTTCTCCACCAAAATTGAGGGTGACACCCCTTTTCCGGCAGGAATGTCACCCCCACATTCAAACAGCATTCACAACCCAAAAAAAACTAAAATTACCCGCAAAAGCAAAAAAATTCCAGCAAAAAAAAAAAAAAAAGGGGAAAAAAATAATTATTGCCCTTTACGTGAGCCACGCCTGGGGCGCCCCCGGCCACGGCCCCGGCTTCTCAGGGGAGACTCATGGGGAGGGGTAAAACCGGGGAAGGAGGAGCAGTCCCTGATCTCTGCCCACCTGGCGGCCTGCCCTCCAAGGCCATGGCTATTCTGTCCAGGGCAGCACCAAGTGTTGCCGTGTTGGCCTGGATAGCCTGGGTAAGGGCCCTCACATCCTGCCCAACGCCTGCTGATGTCGTCTGCAGTTCGTTTAGGCAGGTTGTGAAAGCCCGGGAGTGGGAGTCCAGGTTCCCCAGCGTATCCTTGATGGAGGACAGGCTCTCCTCCATCCGCACCAATGTCTGGCTGACCTGTCCCAGATGGCGGGTCTGAAGGGCCTGGTCCCTTCTCAGAGTGGCGGGCAGGAGATCGGCCAACCCCCTGGTGTTCTGGGATGAAATCCTGCCTCCAGCTGATGCTTGTGGCCGGGGAGAAGGGGAGGCCCTTGGGAGGGGAGCCATGTTGGGGGAGGAGGGGGGGGGCTCCCCCTTAGAGAGGGCTGCCTGCTGCCAGCCAGAGGTGAAGAGTCCTCAAAAACCAAACGTCCAGTGCCTGACATGGACTCCTCCTCCTCATGATTCTCCTCCTCCTCATGATTCTCCTCCTCCTCTTGAACCTCCTCCGCAGACTCCGGCCTTGTTGGGGGGGCCTTATTAGGCTGCTGTCCTGGGGTTGGTGCGGTCAGGCCAGATGGCCCTGCACCCTCCTGCACATCTGTGGATGACACAAAACATTCACAGGTTGGAGGATCCACACACTTGCCACATATTCCCTTTCACCCCCTCCCCCACACATGCTGCACACCTGATATTAAAAAAAATACTTACCTGGCACCACGGGCTCCGGACTTGAGTCAAAGCCGGGCAGGCCCTCAACTTCATGCCGATGAAAGGTCAGGACCACCGCACGCTCCTCCGCTGTCAGCCTAATACGGCATGGTGGGCCCCCTCCTGTGCCCCTGGCATGGGCATGCATTCTGGCCAGCTTCTGTTTGACCAGACGCCGGGGGTCATTGATTTTTTTGTCAATCCCAGACCGGGTCCGTGTCTTCCCCTCCCCCGCTGAATTGACCTGCTCAGTGATCATATCCAAAATCTCCCTCCTCCTGGCCGGGTGGTGTTGGCACTGTCCGGGCCATGGAGGAAACGCCCATAATCGCTAATGACCCGGGCAAGAATTCTTTTTTCCCCCAAAGAAAAATTGAGCTTTCGCTTTCTCTCTGTCATACTTCCAAAAAAACTCACTCCCAGTCAACAAAAATCACTCACAAAAACAAGCACAACCAATCAAGCAAGAACACACACAAAGAGAAAACTACTCAGCAATAAACAGTCACAAAAACAAACAGCAAAAAAACAGCAAGAAAACAAACGAACAGAAATATATCAATCAAACAAACAGTCTCTCAAACACTTATCAAAAAACACTTTCAAAGATCTACTAACAAACACTTGATCACACAGAACACTAATCTGACAACTACAAAACACACCGCAACGAACAACAGGACAAAAGCACTTGGTTAAATGGGAAGGGACAAAGGGATGTACTTTTGCAATGCAAGTGCGTTTGTGTGTGTCTATTTATGCTGTTTGCGTAGTTCACAACGTTGCCCTAGTCCATTTCCAATTTCACTGATTGCGCCGCTCCCGAGTTGTGAGCATGCGCACAGCGGAGCTGACCATGGTCTCCTTCAAGCGCGCATGCGCGAGCCGGCCGGCCCTTCATTTGCATGGGGTCACGGCTCATTTCAATGTAACACGCCCACGTCCTTCCCAATTTGTATTACTCCGCCTTACGCCTCTGAAAAAACGTTACGCATGCGCAATTTCCTGCGCAAAAGCTACGAGAATAGGGTGATTACGCGGTCCAATAATGCGCAGATGTACCTGAATCTGGGCCACAGTGTGCAGATAAAGTAATGCAGGTGGTGCAGGTGGTGTAGAGTGTTGGATAATAGGGAATGCAGGGAGTGTAGAGTGCAGTATAAGAGGGGATACAGGGGGTGCAGAGTAAACAGTAGTGAGGCAAGGGACAGAGGGTACAGAGTGTGGCATAGTGAGCAAGATGTGAAAATTGAGGATTTGTTTACAAGTTATTCATTGGTGAGTTTTTAGTTCTTCCTTTCTCAATCTTTTTACTCCAGAGGGGAGGGGGCCCTTGCTAATGTCCCTAACATACAGTAGGTGGCTAGTGGGAAAAATGCCCGCTACAAGCGAGCAGAAAAGATCATTGGTTTCACGCAACTGGAGTATGTGTGCACTAGTTATGCATTGGTAAGTTTTTGACTTCATTTTTAACTTCAACTTCAAAGGTCAGTGGGAAAAAATGTCCGTTACATAAGTGGCTATAGTGGAAAGAATGTCCTCTTACAGATCTTTGGGTTCAAGCGGCTAGATTTGCCAAGTGGTGTTGGGCCACATACTATGCGGGCAACATCCAAATAGGAGGTTAATCAGCCACAGCTAAAGAAACCCTTCGAAAACCCTGGTTGAGAATGGCCGTGTTAGTTCATAGTTCATTTTTTGGCAGTGGTGTCTGCAGAAATTGGCAAAGAAAAGGTTGCTTCAGGAACAAATTAAATCCTGCACAAAAAGCTAATGGCACTCCTACTTCTGATGTCTCTGAAGACATGTATGTGGAAAGTTTGTGCTTTTGTGTTAAGAATAAAATTTATCTTATTTTTTTTTGTTTATAGCGCAAAAAAATAAAAAACGCAGAGGTAATCAAATACCACCAAAAGAAATCTCTATTTGTGGGGGAAAAAGGACGCCAATTTTGTTTGGGTACAGCGTCGCACCACCGCGCACTTGTCAGTTAAAGCGTCACAGTGCCAAATCGCCAAAAATGGCCTGGTCATTGGGCAGCCAATTCTTCCGGGGCTCAAGTGGTTAAGCAGCACACGTATATTTATTCACTGCTCAGCAAATGAGCACAAACACTTTCTTCTATCAAAAAGTTCCCAAGCTGTAGTCATGTTATGGTTCCTCCGTGGAACACTGTGTATTATGAACACAACATACCTGGAAGGAGCACATGCACTGTTCACTTTCCCAGGCCGAAATACATTGATATACCCAAAATAACATTCTGTTTGTCTGATCAGAGAATGAGAACAGAGCAGCAATTTAATTTAAAGGCATCATGTGCCCTTGAAAACCTGTACAGGAGGATCCACATTCGTACCTCTTGGCTGAACATCTCCGTCATGAGAGAGACATTGACACGTATTGTCCTGGGTAGGCTGACCAGACATCCCCAGTTTCAGGGGACAGTCCCCTGATTGAGGACACTGTCCCAGGACCAAGTTTGTCCCCGGTTTTGTCCCCAGATTGGATTTAATAGGGGGGAAGGCAATTTCAAAGAAAGTCAGTGCAGAATTAAGCATAGGGGGGTTGTATTATTTTCATTATCTGTGCCCCTTTCTGATGATCATGTGCTGGTCGGAGCGGAGGGAATATTTCTTCAGTTTCAAGCGCATGCCCATTCAGCTTCACTTGCATGCTCTTCTGCCTTGGTTCAAATCTTGGCCAGCCACCTGCTTATCTCCCTGCCTTCCCTCGCAGAGTGATCTTCCTCCGCTCCTCACCCAGTAGTAGCCGGGGCCCAAAGAGTAAGACTTGACAGGCTGCGAGGCAGGGGGCGACGAGAAGAGAGTCGCTGATTGCCGCCATTACTAGTAAAGAAAATCCCCAGATTTCATTTAAAAAATCTGGTCACCTTAGTCCTGGGTGACCTGGCATTGGTCTTCAAAAGGGAAACGGCCTTTAACTCCTTTCTTTGGATTCTGTAATGGTCTTCCCTTCAATAGTGTTGAGCGGAATACGCCATATTCGATTTCGCGATATTACGTGAATATATAGAAGAATATTCGCGAATATTAGCTAATATCGAATATTCGTGATATTTTATCCAAAACATTTTTTGCGAAGTTTCACTAATGCGAAAATGATTGCGAAATTCTCATAAACGGAGATTATTTCCTGTATTACTAAAGTAATATGCACTAAACACTAACTCTACACTAACTCTACTTAAAAGAAAGGAGAATAAAGGGGCAAAAGAAGGGCGGAGAAGATAATCGCGCAATATTCCTATTGCCGAATATTCAAGTTATTCTGATTGGCTCTGATGCAAAAGAAGGGCGGAGCAGATAATCGCGCAATATTCCGTTTGTCGAATATTCGAGTTATTCTGATTGGCTCTGATGCAAAAGAAGGGCGCATCAGAGCCAATCAGAATAACTTGAATATTCGGCAAAAGGAATATTGCGCGATTATCTTCTCCGCCCTTCTTTTGCATCAGAGCCAATCAGAATAACTTGAATATTCGGCAAAAGGAATATCGCGCAATATTCCTTTTGCCGAATATTCGAGTTATTCTGATTGGCTCTGATGCAAAAGAGGGGCGGAGAAGATAATCGCGCAATATTCCGTTTGTCGAATATTCAAGTTATTCTGATTGGCTCTGATGCAAAAGAAGGGCCGAGTAGCTGATGCGATTCTTTTATGTTGCCGAAAATTCGCAATGCGAATTTTCGGCAACATAAAAGAATCGCATCAGCTACTCGGCCCAGGGTCTCTCTCTAATCATACCAGCAATGCTTTTAGACGTCGATGGAGATCACTAGGATGTGATCTGTTTTAAAAATAAATTTGAAAAAATACGAATATTCGCCATAGCGAATATTCGAGTTATTCGCGAATACTCGAATATGCAATATTCGTAGCGAATATTCGCAATGCGAATATTCGTGAGCAACACTACCCTTCAAGTCTGCTTTTATAAATGTTGTTATTTCTGCACTGACAGATTGGTACATGCAAATTTTGAGTTTTTGTATAAAGTCAACAGCTAAGCCAACCCTTCTCTCTATTTCTAACCACACCACTTGGTGGCTGATGTATGCAGCAAGCAGTGATGTGTGACCGTCACATGATGGAGGTGACGAGTCCTTCCTTAATTTTGGACCCCCGGCCAGGTACAAGGAACCGCTGGCACGCAAGTGCGCATGCCTATTACTTAGCCTGTTGAGTCACCTGTCCACAGTAGGTCTTCTGCCTCGTACACACGACCGGTTTTCCCGATGAGAAAACTGCCATTTTTTAGATTGGTCGGGAAAACCGGTCGTGTGTATGCTCCATAGCAGTTTTCCCGACCATAAAACTGCCCGCAAAAAAATTTGAATCTGCTCTATTTTTTCCTTTAATCTGGGCTACCTCCAGTCACCTGCCCCTTATCTATCCATCAGCAGTCATGTGCTCCTACTGAGGAGACTTAAAATGCAATGTTATAGTTAGGACTGCAGTATACAGAGAGCCTTGACGGGGCCTGCAGCTTACACATGCATTTGCAAATGCGTGCAACTAAACCTCTGTTTTTAACGCACACTGTTAGACAGGTGAATTTGGTTGGTTGTTGATTGGGTGGTAAGTTTAAGCCTGGATATTCCATGTTTTTGTATGTATATGCGCCCTTTCCAGCACTCCTTATTGTATAGACCAGTCATAGGTAGGGGCAGTGACTTTTGTTTGTTGTATTTATGTAATTGTGGTCAGGCAGCGCACTGGCGCCTTTGCTTCCATGTGCTGAGTGTGCAGTGTGCTCCTGACCCTTTAATGAGGGCTGGGCTACCTCCAGTCACGTGCCCCTTATCTATCCATCAGCAGTCATGTGCTCCTACTGAGGAGACTTAAAGGGTTTGTAAAGGAAACATTTTTTTTAATCTTAATAGCTTCCTTTACCTTAAAGCGGTTGTAAACCCGCATCAAAATTATTTTTATTTTTTTCTCCTGCAAGGCAAAAGTCATAATGAGCTAATATGCACTGCATATTAGCTCATTATGAAATACTTACCTCGGAACGAGGTGTATAGAACTTACCTGGTCCACGCCGAGCGAGATATCATCTTGACTCGGCGTGTCTTGTGGGTATCGCCGATCCAGCGCTGTGATTGGCTGGGCAGGGGGGATCTACGGCAATTCGACAAGCCGGTCCTTTCGCCGTAGATCCCCCCTGCCCATGCGCCGCTGCAATCAGCGGCGCATTGCGAAGGGAATATCTCCTAAACCGTGCAGGTTTAGGAGATATTCTCCTTACCTACAGGTAAGCCTTATTATAGGCTTACCTGTAGGTAAAAGTAAAAAAAGTGGGTTTACAACCACTTTAATGCAGTGCTGTTTTCATGTCCTCATTGTTCGTTTTTGCTCTCAAGTTGCTGTAATCCTTCTCTGATCTCCAAAATTCCTGGTTGTCTGTTTCCTTATAACCACAGTACTGGGAGCTTTCTCTCTGTGGTCACTAATCAAGGAAGTGTGATTACTGTGGGCCAGATTCTCAGATACCCCGTCGTATCGCCGTTTTTTTTGGCTCGTATCTATACGAGTGATTCTTAGCATCACTTTGGCATAGATACGCTTGAACATCCGACAAGTGTAATACTATTACACTTGCGGATCGTAGTTGTAATGACAACTCCGGCCACTAGGTGGCCTTTACGTTGTTTTCTCATTTGCCTATGCAAATGAGGCTACTACGCCGATTCCCGATCGCTTTTACGCCGCACCGTCGTCGCGTACGTCGTTTTCGTTCCCGTAAGGTTACCCCTGCTTCTATGAGGAGTAACCTTACGAAGTACCGTCGGATGCCATGTTAAGTATGGCGTCGGGTCAGCGTCGGCTTTTTCCGTCGCTTACGTCGTTTTACTAAGTCGTTTGCGAATAGGGCATTGCGTAGTGACGATCACGTCGTTTTGACGTCGGTTTCAACGACGCTTTCCGACGTGAGCTGGAGCATGCGCACTGGGCATTTTTTCCCGGCCGGCGCATTCGCAGTTCGTTCAACGCAGAGGCGCGCTTCATTTAAATAGAAGCCGCCCCCTTTGAATTACGCGGGCTTACGCTGGGCCCTTTTCGCTGCGCCAACGCAAACTACGGAGCAAATGCTTAGAGAATACAGCACTTGCTCTAGTACGATGCAGCGGCGTAGTGTAAATGCGTTACGCTACGCCGGCGAATTTGTATGAGAATCTGGCCCTGTGTGTCTAAAACCCATTAGCACCAATGAGTTTCGTTTTTCAAACCATCACTGCCCTCTATTGGCTCTGTGGCTCTGTACAACACAGGCCAGAAACAACATGCAAAAACGAAACTGAAACTGCAGGTACATTATATGATTGATTTTTTATCTATTTTTAATCGTTTTTAAAAGGAATCAGTTAACTATTATATCTCTATACCCAGTGGCGTAACCAGAGTTATGGGCGCCCGGGGCAGAACTTTTTTTTCGCCCACCCCCCGGCGCTAGCGCATAACCACATATGCCCAATCACAGTGCGCCATGCCATCAAATGCAGTCACTGTACCATGCCATCAATTGTCACCACTGTGCCATTAAATCGTCACCACTGTGCCACCAATTGTCACCACTGTGCCACCAATCGTCACCACTGTGCCATCAATCGTCACCACTGTGCCACCAATTGTCACTGTCCAGACATCTATCCACCTCGGAGCTTTATATTATAACCTGCTGGGACTTGTAGTTCTCCATTGTCTCCTGGGGCTCGGGTGCATGCAATCCACCATCTTTGTTCAGTTTTTCTTACTGCTGGGACTTGTAGTCCCATAGATGGTGGATCGCATGCACCTGAGCCCCAGGAGACGATGGAGAACTACAAGTCCCAGCAGGTTATAATATAAGGCTCCGAGATGGATGGGTGTCCGGACATCCATCCACCTCGGAGCCTTATATTATAACCTGCTGGGACTTGTAGTTCTCCATCTTCTCCTGGGGTTTAGGTGCATGCAATCCACACCCATCCACCTCAGAGCCTTATTGTATGATAATGTATAACCTGCTGGGACTTGTAGTTCTCCAATCTCCATGAGCCCCAGGAGAAGATGGAGAACTACAAGTCCCAGCAGTTTAACTAAAATGACAGGCTCTGAGGTGGATAGGTGGAGATCAGGCAGAGCACCCCTTTAGATTTACACCGACCCCCCCCCCCCCACTTACCTTGCTGGAGATGGAGATGCCGCCGCGCTGTAAACGAACACATGTTTCAGGCCAATCAGCGCGCCCTTCTGCCTGGTTGGCTGGTGTTTCCCGCCACTCCCACATCAAGGGAGACAGACAGTTCCACCAGCCAACCAGGCGCGCCGCCGCCGGGTGTACCAAGATGGCCGACAGCTCCAGAGCTAGGCCAAAGCCGCGGCCTTTCCTAAGGCGGCGGCGGCGGCGCATTCTGCGGACGCCAGAATTTCGCCCCCCGCAATTTTTTAGCCCGGTGCAGGAGCCCCCCCCTGCCCCCCCCCCCGCTACGCCAGTGTCTATACCCTGTAAACAGTCTTTTCAGCAAAAACAATTTTTTTCCCTTTACAACTCCTTTAAAATGCAATGTTATAGTTATGACTGTAGTACACAGAGATCCTTGACAGGGCCTGCAGCTTACACATGCATTTGCAAATGCGTGCAACTAAACCTCTGTTTTTAACGCAAACTGTTAGACAGGTGAATTTGGTTGGTTGCTGATTGGTTGGTAAGTTTGAGCCTGAATATTCCAGGCTCTTTTTTTTCCCATCGTGTTTCCCGTCAGTCTTTTTCTCGTTGCGAAAACCGCTTGTGTGTCTATGCTTTTCTGAGGGGAGAAAAAACGTGCATGCTCAGAATCAAGTATGAGACGGGAGCGCTCGTTCTGGTAAAACTAGCACATTCGTCACACTGTAACGGACTGAAAATCACAAGGCTGAAAAGTGCGAATCGTCTCTCACCAAACTTTTACTAACACGAGGATCAGCAAAAGAAGTCCAAATGGTGGCGCCATTTGAATGGAACATCCCCTTTATAGTGCCGTCGTACGTGTTGGACGTCACCACGCTTTGGTCGACTGAACGTGTGTATGCAAGGCAGGCTTGAGTGGAATCACATTGCGAAAAGGTTTTGACATGTTAGGAAAACCAGTCGTGGGTACAGGGCATTAAGGTTGGGCAAAAAGCATCTCCTATTTCTGATGTCTCATTTTCTTTAGACATGTACGTGAAAAGTTTGCAATTTGGACTTAAGAATAAAAAAAATTCTGCCTTTGTTGTCAAATGATAAGTCGAAAATACACTGACCTATATAAATGGTACTTTTGCACGGCCCCCCGTACATTCACTGCTCAGAAAATAAGCAAAAAACACTTTCTCTTATCAAAAAGTTCCCAAACTGTAGTCATGTTATGGTGTCTTCCAGGAACACAATGTATTGAGATCACAACATACCTGGGAGCAGCTCCTGGACTGTTCACTTTCCCAGGCCAAAATACATTGATATACCCAAAATAAAAATTCTGTTTCTCTGTTTGGAGAAAAATGAAATTTTGCGCTAGGTGTGTGGTGAAGAAAACAAAATATTGAAAAAATGTTGATAAAATCTGTGATAGAAGTCCTGCAGCTCTTCGCTATGGGCCAGATCCACAAAACTTTAATCCTCAGATTTCAAATCCGTAATTTCAAATCTGCGCTGGCGTATCTTTACGCCGATTCTCAAAGGCAGATACGTCTAAAAAATAGGCTTCCTCCACCAACATAACTTGCCTACACCGGCGTATAATTGTGTGCAATTATACGCTGGCCGCTAGGGGCGCTTCCGTCGATTTTCCGCGTCGAATATGCAAATGACCTAGATACGCCGATCCACGAACGTAGTTGCGCAATTTACGCAGTTTACGTAAAGTGTACGACCGGCGTAACTTTACCCCTCATAAAGCCAGGGGTAAGGCATGTTAACGTATGGACGTCGGAACAGCGTTGTATTTTACGTTGTTTGCGTAAGTCGTACGCGAATAGGGATGTGCGTAAGTGACGTTCACGTCGTAGGCAGTGTTCGACGTATCTTAGGCATTCTTTCCGACGCATGCGCACTGGGATACGTCCACGGATGGCACATGCGCCGTTCGTTAGGCTATGCATCTACATGGGGTCACGCTTCATTTAAATACAACACGCCTACTTTGAATTACGACGTCTTACGCCGGCCGATTTACGTTACGCCGGCGCACATATGGGAGCAAGTTCTTTGTGGATACCGTAGGAGCCACTCTGAGTTTCAGCGCCATAGCGCATATGAGATGTGCTACGCCCGCCTAAAGATACGTCGTTTTTTGTGGATCTGGCCCTATAACTCTGATATAGGGAAAATATAAAGGGCCAGATTCTCTAAGAATTCCGGCGGCGTAGCATAAGCCAGTTACACTACACCACCGCATCGTACTAGAGCAAGTGCTTTATTCTCTAAGCACTTGCTCCGTAGGTTTCGCCTGCGTCGCGTAAATCGCGCAGCGTAAACCCGCGCAATTCAAATGGGGCGGCTTGTATTTAAATTAAGCGCGCCCCCACGTCGAATGAACTGCGCATGCGCCGGCCGGGGAAAAAGCCCAGTGCGCATGCTCCAGCTCACGTCGGAAAGCGTCGTTGAAACCGACGTCAAAACGACGTGAGCGTCATTTACGCAACTCCCTATTCGCGAACGAGTTAGTAAAACGACGTAAGCGACGGAAAAAGCCAACGCTGACCCGACGCCATACTTAACATGGCATCCGACGGCACCTGACGGCATCCGACGGTACTTCGTAAGGTTACTCCTCATAGAAGCTGGGGTAACCTTATGCGAACGAAAACGACGTACGCGACGACGGGGCAGCGTAAAAGCGATCGAGAATCGGCATACTACCTCATTTGCATATGCAAATGCAAAAACAACGTAAAGGCCACCTAATGGCCGGAATTGTCATTACAACTACGATCCGCAAGTGTAATGGTTTTACACTTGTCGGATGTAGAAGCGTATATATGCAAAAGTGATGCTAAGCATCACGCGCATAGATACGAGACAAAAAAAAACGGCGATACGACGGGGTATCTGAGATACTCCGTCGTAACGCCGCTGAGAATCTGGCCCAAAGAATAGAAAATGGAAAGTGTAGCGCTGGATAATAAATTGTGAAAAAAATCTTGGTGGTGCAAAAATAATAAAATAATTGTTATTGAGCAATGTCCATAAATACAATGTCCTTGGCTAACATATGTGAGTAATTCAAAACATGACTGTCCAGTGAAACATAACACTGTAGAAATATAAGTGAAGTCAAACAGATCTTGTGCTGCCCCCCACCTTGTCAGGAGTCAGGAGTGCACCACAAGGTAGTGAACCCTTTGGCAGACTGCTGCGCATGGACCACAGAGTGGATATGGGGGACAGGTCCAAGGGAGCTCAAACAGGGATACCACAGGAAACTTGAGCCCAGGATTCCCCAGGGCGCGGAGTCTAAGATCCAGCTGGTATTCACCAGGGTTTCTAGTGGTGAGGATGGCCTTAGCTGCAACTGGATCCAAGTTGCAGCCCCCAGAGTCCCCAGGTCACGCTCCGTAGGGAAGCAACCACTCAGGACACAAGAGATAGTAAGGGGTTAAGCCGAGGTCGGGGCAACAAGCAGACAAGGATAACCAAAGGACAGGCCAAGGGTCAGGGTCACAGGCAAACAGTAGTAGTCGGGGACAAGCCAAAATCGGTACACCGAAATGTAATGTATTGTCGTATCCCAGCAATATACATAAAAAAATAATTGAAAAAACCCTGCTCCAAAATTTTAAAAAATGGCATGGAAGTCCCCCCCAAAAGCCATACCAGGCCCTTCAGGTCTGGTATGGATATTAAAGGGAACCCTGCACCAAAATGTAAAAAAAATGGTGTGGGGGAGTGAAAGAGCGCCTTCCCAGCAGAACTGTACCAGGCCACATGCCCTCAACATGGGGAGGATGCTTTCGGGATCTTATAGTGCATTATGGGGCGTTCCGCGGCACTCAAACTTTCCACGAATGCCCCATTTTGTTTTATAACAAGCGAACACCTGATGTTCCAATCGAACTTACGTTCGACTCGAACCGCGGGCTCATCCCTAGTGGCCAATGGGACAAATGCTCCTTATATTGGTGGTCAGATGGAAGAATGTTTCTTACATTGGGGGTCAGTGGGAAGAATGCCTCTCGTTTGCGGTCTGTGGGAAGTCTGTCTCTTACATTGGTGGTCAGTTGGAACCTGACAACTAAAAAGATAATTGATGTTACAGGTTATGTATTGGAGAGGCAGACATTACCCATGGCTCAAGGAACTCTTATGAACCTCTGGAGAAGCTCCAGGGTCCCATGGAACTCTGATTGAGAAAGGCTTCTCTTAAAGTAAGATACCAGAGAAGTTAATCTTTCATGGGAACGTGCAGTTTAAATGATCCATCGTGAAACACAACCCCCTCTGGGAGCTCTTACATATCTAGCCAGCTGAAATGCCCACTTGGTGCCAAAATGGTGATTTATGTATGTGACAGGAGGCTGTCCAAGAAAACTTGGGACTTCCAGGAAATTCTCTAACTCCATCATCTGCTTCTGATCTCCAGTGTCACCGAGATCAAGTGTGTTATGTATCTACAGACAGATCTAATAATGAATGTGTTTACAGCAATCTGCATAGTAATGGCATCAGCTTACCAAGTCCACTCAACATTGCTTCCTCCAGAATCTGCAGTAAAGTCTGTTTACCTGGTGAAGGTATGAACTAATGGAAGACACGCTGGTGACAGCGCAAACTAGGTGAACTACAACTAGTTACAGAACAACGTAGGAGAACTAGAAGAAGATACCTTGGGTGATGGAACAAACTAGGTGATCTACGGGAGGACAACTACATACAGTACAAACTACATAGGTGTGCGCAGCCTATTGCATTAGGGTGTGCACCCCAAAGCTCAAAATACACATGCATGTGTGTGTGTATATATATTTTTTCTATCTATCTATCTATCTATCTATCTATCTATCTATCTATCTATCTATCTATCTATCTATCTATCTATCTATCTATCTATCTATCTATCTATCTATCTACAGTATCTATCGTAGGGCAATGGACAGTGTCAGTAGAGCAGAGGACGTAGGGCAGTAGTTAATTTTTTTATATATATTTTTTATTATTACTTTTTTACAATTTAAGTATTTTTTACTTTTTTTTTAATTTTGTTTTATACAAATATTTTTTAGGAGCCCTACTGGGGGGCTTTGGTGAAATATCAGGGGTCTAAAGTGACCCTTGGTGTTTCACTTTGAGACAGAGAAATGGACAGAGGACAGAGATTCCCCAGTTCCTGTCTCTGCAGCCAAGCAGCAGGAGGAATCTGTCCAGCACAGGGTGATTAGGGTGTGCCCTGTGCGCACGTCTATGAAAAAAAAAAGTTTACGCTTACCCCGACTTGTTCATTCCCCGACTTGTTCATTCCCCGACGGTAGACTTTGGTGGGGGTGGGTCAGCCATGCCCTGTGAGCTTTGAGCTCTGGGAACCCGCCTTCTGGCCACTGACCTCTGGGGGAGGTCCCTGTTCCAATTCCTGAGTCCTAGCCATATTCTTCAATGGAAAACCCTAAACCTAACCCTAGGCCCTAACATTAACCCTAACCCATAAACCTAATCTTAACCCTAGCCCTAGCCCTAACTCTAACCCTAACCCCCTAACCCTAACCCCCTAACCCTGACCCTAACCCCTAACCCCTAGAGCAGGGGTCTCCAAACATTTGAAACAAAGGGCCGGTTTATTGTCCTTCAGACTCTTGGAGGGCCGGACTTTGGCCAGCGGGAGTGGACATTTTCCTGGCATCATTGTTGGTAAACATTTGGTATTAGGGGGAGGAATAGTGCCCCATTGCTGGTATCATAGGAAGGAATAGTGCTCTATTAGTTGTGTCAGTGGGAGAAATGGTGCTCCATTGTCGGTGTCAGATGGCAGAATAGTGTTTCGTATCAGTGGGAGGGATAGTGCCCCAAGGGCCCGGGTTAGAGGCAAGAAAAGGGCCACATCCGGCCCTCAGTCCACATTTTGGAGACCACTGCCCTAGAGGATAAACTTGGGACATCATTATGCTATTTTGAACTAGGAGAGGACAAGCCAGTGACTATACTAACTAGGCGAACTAGGAGAGGGCAGACTAGTGATGGTACTAACTAGTTGGGCTGCAAATATGCTTAATCCAAAACCTGCAGTAAAGTTTACAGTATGTACCTAGTACTTCCTGTGGCAGGTGCAGCACTATAAAGTGCCTCATGCGCTGTGGCATTAGAAGAATTGTGATATCTCTAACTTTTCAATCCAACAAGACTACAAGACTGTCTATTACTCTGATATTCCTCTAGTGCCGTTCTATGGAAGCAGTAGGTTTAAATAGCACACCAAATGCTTAAAATAACTTCTTTATTAACTTCACTTTTCTTCTTATCAGATACTGCTGCTTTGCAGAAGACAGTCCATGTACAAAACACGTGATGAATAAGTATAACAGAAAGTGGTGGTTGAAATATTCAATCTTGTCATTTAACATAAGATGGTGGATATATTTCTTTCTTCAGTATTTACTCTCTCTCTCTCTCTCTCTCTGTAAGTTATCAAAGCATTCTCTGATTTCTCTGAAAGGTATAACTGTGGTTTGCAGGTATGAAGGTTTGATATGGTTGGGGTTTGATATGGTTCGGGTTTGCAGGGTTAGCTTAGTTTGGTGGAACTACAAGTGAACACACAGCTAAATCAGTATACAGTTCTAATCACACTATTTACAATAAGAACATATATATAACTGTATAATTACCTAATTTTGCCCTCTGCTTCCATAAAACTCATCTCTGGCATTGTGTATGTTGCTTTACTGTCTGCATGTGGCTCTGTCTCTGTGTGGAATGAATAATTTGCAGATCATGTGCTAGAAATTTCCTAGACAGTGGATGCAAAGCTGGCTGTGACTGGTCAAGACTCTGCTCAATGTGAGATTAGCTGTGATTGGGCCAAGGCTTCTGATGAGTCACAAAAGCTTAACTCTATGCTTTCTGGTATGAATTAAACTGTGAATTGCTTTGCTTCTTCTGTCCCATACAAGCAAAAACACAAAATCACAGTGAATAACTCTGCCTTTGTCTCTCACATATAAACATGTGCTCTACATTAGGTTCTTAGCAGGTTTAGCTGTATATACATGCAAGTTATATGAGCTACCTAGGACAGGTTCTAGCTGGCCAGCTACACTTCCCGCCCAGGCCAATTCTGAAATTTCTCTACTATGCGTAAAAATAATTATTATTGTGACCAGTGACTGTACTAACAAGGTGAACTAGGAGAAGACAAACCAGTGACGGTACTAACTAGGTGAACTATGAGAGACCAAACTGGTGACAGCACAGACTGTTTGGAAAAGATTTGACAGGCTGGTTGTACACAAGTCCATCCATAGTCTGCCCATACAATAATGGAAATTTGGTAAAATTTCCTGCTAAACCAGCTTAATTTAAATCCATGTATGACCGGCTTAGGCCAGCTAGGAGAGGACCAACAGGTGAAAGCTTAAACTAGCTGAACTTGGAGAAGGCAGAAGGATGCAATCAAGCAGATGCCTAATAATTTAATCAACTACTGCCCCTCAATGGTGGAATAGTAGATACAATGGGTTCTTCTATGGAGTTGTTTCTTGTCGGAGCCAAAATGTTTTTTTTTTTTTTTCTTGTTTTGAGAGAGTGGGAAAATGATTAGAACATCTCTTGGGTTTTTTATTGCTCTCCATGTTGCTGTTAGAGTAATTTCCCCTTTACTCCCTGTCCTTTCCTGTTATAATAGCAACGCCAGTCCAAACAAATATAGATACAAATATTTCTGAGCGAAGAAATTGGCTACTGGCTGCCTCTAAAAATGTATCTGTTTCTGTGAACTCATTGTATCAATGTGGGGTTGTACCAGTGTTGTTTGATTACTGTAACCTGGGGGGTTCACACTGTGTGGTTGACTAAACAATGTTACTTCCCTCTCCCAGTCTCAGATAAAATAATCAGTATAGGTAAAAAAGGCTAGCTAGATATACTAGATACACTGTATGCCCAAAAGTTGCTCAAAAGTTGTGGATACCTACCACACCTATACTGGTATTCCATTCTAAAAACCATTGGCATTAGTATGGAGGTAGCCTTCCTTTGTGGCTAAAACAACCTACACTCTTGGAAGACTCATCACATGATATTGGAGCATGTCTATGAAAGTTTGTGCCTATTTAACCCCCCAAAAAATTGCGAGGTCAGTGCTGATGTTGGATAAGAAGACATTCATCAAAAAGGTGTACAGTAGGGTTAGGGTCAGGGCTTTGAAGGCCACTCAAGTTCATGGAGTTGTTGGTTAAGAAGACCTGGCTCATTCCAATTTATCTCAAAGGTGTTCAGTATAGTTGAGGTCAGGGCTTTGTGAAGGCTACTCAAGTTCCCCCACCCAAACTCATCCAACCTTGTCTTAATGGAGTTGTTGGTTGAGAAGACTTGGCTTATTCCAATTCCGAGGTGTTCAGTAGGCTGAGTTTAGGGCTTTGAAGGCCACTCAAGTTCCTCCACATCAATCAATGACTTTATGGAGATGTTGGATTAGAAGACCTGGCTCGTAGGGTTGAAGTTAGACTACTTGAGTCCACCCAAACTCATCAAACCATGTCTTTATAGAGTTGGTTTTGTACATAAAGGCACAGTCATGATGGAAGAGAAAAGGGTCTTCTGCAAACTATTACCACAAGGTTGGAAGCAACATTTTCTAAAAAGCCTTTGTAGGCTGTAGCATTAACAGATCTCCTCTCTGGGAACACCTGAACTCAATGGTCAGATGTATGTCTACTCTGCAAACACATTGTCTGTCAGGAAAGGCATGCCAGCATCCAAGATGGCGGCCGTAGAAGACGGCCTGGAACTTCAGCTCCTGCCAGAACGCCGCTGGTGCGCACCCCGTGACAGCTTTGGCGCCAGACATGCTATTTAAACTGGGTCAGTACCCAGATGCTGTCTGCTCTACAGTGTTCCGTGTGTTCTGTTCCCTAGTATCTGATACCTGTTCCTGTTATCTGAACCGGCTTGTCCTTGACGCTCCTGCTTTCTGCCTGCACCCGATCTGGCCTGTTTTGACTTTGCATCTGCCTGCTCCTTCTGCTACCTCGCTGCCAGCCTAATACCTACCTGGCCTGTACCCTGACTCCACTCTAGGCTACGCTTCTGTTCCTGCCTGCACCTGCTACCTCTCCAGCCCTTCAGAGTCTTGCTGAGCATCTACCCCACCTGCAGCTACATCTGCTCTTTTGTCTGTGGCGTTCCTGTACCAAGCCAGTTCCTGCTATCTGCTGACAGCTGCTCCTGGTCTTCTCCTGTACCGGTGTTCCTCCCCAGTCTCTTCAGGGGTTCCAGGCCAGCGCCATTATCATCGATCCTGCCAGGCACTCGCGCGACTCTGCACTCTTGCGCCTCCTGTCTGCTCTACCAGGGGCTTAGAGTCAGAGGTGTAAGAGAAGCCGTCCTCATATCAGGCTCTACCGCCAGGTACGTGACATTATCAGTTTAGTGGATGTGCGCTCATGTCACCCCTGTATGCCTGATCAACATATTTGTGGTGCCATGGGCATACACCTGCAGATAAGCTCTCAACGACAGGAACTGTGTTTATGGTTGTTGTATTATTCATGTTGTTGTTTGTATTAGCTAATCCTGTTGGAAAGATTTCCTGTGTTGTCACATCCTGTGTTGTCACATGCTTATTTGGTAATTTCCTGTGTGGAGTTCACATCCTGTGATGTCACTTCCCATGGAGGAGGCGATTGGCTGCTGGAGCCATCACTTCCTGTTTGTCAAAGCTATTGTTATTTACAAATAAAAGGCAGAGCTCACTAGTCGCTGGGCAGTGATGCTGACGGAGCGGAGAACCTAGCTGTGGTGATGTCTCTTTACTGGGATGAACTGGAAAGAAATAGAATGAGGGGCAAGATGCCTTATAACATTAGACGAAATGTGTGCTTATTGGCACGGGAGATTGGGGATATGGTGTGCGCTCTGCATACAGCCTTATCTCCATCACAGAGAAAAATTTGTTATTTTGCAAATCAGAGCCTCCCCAGCACATCGGACTATGGACCCATTCTCTCCCTCATCTTGATCCGATGCTAAAGGAGGCCTTATTCACTCCTACCTGGCTCGCCAACTGTGATATTTGTGTGAAAATAATTATATATAAATTTAATTTGGGTACAGCGTTGCACGACCGCACAATTGCCAGTTAAAGTAGCACAGTGCTGAATAGCAAATATTTGACCTGGCCATGAAGGGGGTAAAACCTTCAATTGACGGCGGCACGATAGCTCCATTGTTCGGACAGGACGTCATATGATGTCCTCGTCTTTTAGAGCCACTAGGCGGTGCACGCACGCACCCGCCGTGATGGCCGCCGGGCACCCGCAATTGGCCAGTAACTGAGCAAGACCGTGGATCTCTGTGTCCTGTCAGGGAGAGGAGACCGATGCTGTGTCCCTTGTACATAGGGACACAGATCGGTCACCTCCCCCAGTCAGTCCCCTCCCCCCACAGTAAGAATCACTCCCAGGGTACACATTTAACCCCTTCCTCGCCCCCTAGTGTCAACCCCTTCCCTGCCAGTCACATTTATACAGTAATCAGTGCATATTTATAGCACTGTTCACTGTATAAATGTGAATGGTCCCAAAAATGTGTCAAAAGTGTCCGATGTGTCCGCCATAATGTCGCAGTCCCAATAAAAATCGCTGATTGCCGCCATTACTAGTAAACAAAAAAAAATAATTAAAAAAAATCATAATTATAACTTTTGCGCAAACCAGTCACTATACGCTTATTGCAATTTTTTTATATTTTTTTTACCAAAAATATGTAGAAGAATACGTATCGGCTTAAACTGAGAAAATAAATCGTTTTTTTAAAAAAAACTGGATATTTATTAATATTGTGTTTTTTTTTCAAAATTGTCGCAATTTTTTTGTTTATAAAACAAACAAAAAAAACGCAGAGGCGATCAAATACCACCAAAAGAAAGCTCTATTTGTGGGGAAAAAAGGACGTCAATTTTTTTTGGGAGCCACATCGCACGACCGCGCTATTGTCAGTTAAAGCGACGCAGTGCCGGAAGCTGAAATTTCGCCTGGGCTGGAAGGGGGTTTATGTGCCCAGTAAGCAAGTGGTTAAAGAGTCTACAAGGTGTAGGATTAGTTATTATCATACATATAGGAAGGAACAACAGGATTTTCTGATGCCACAAATAGTTAAGATCAGCAGTGCCATAGTTTAGAAAACCTCTCTGGATTTATATAAGATGTTAAGGTGAAGAATGCGCAACATGTCACAACATTCCCCATAATCTCCCCTTCCATCTCTCTGTCTGAGAGCTCAGCTAAGTGACTTTAAAACAGCCAAAATAACTGCAGCTCCCTGATTTATTAGGACACATGACACGTACGGGTGAAATCAGGTGTTTATTTTTTCTTCTTTTATATGTATGCATCACCTGAGCCATTTTTCTTTTTTTTTTTATATATATACCTCTCCCTTTTTTTTTTTTTTTACTTAACCACTTGCTTCCCAAGCCTACTCTGACACTTCTTAAAAATAAAAAAATCTGCTTTTTTTCCCCTAGAAAATCACTTAGAACCTCCAAAAAAATATATAGGGCCAGATTCAGATACAATTATGTATCTATCCGGCGGCGTAGCGTATGCTCTTTACGCTACGCCTCCGCAAGATTTATGGGCAAGTGCCTTATTCAGAAAGCACTTGCTTTGTAATTTGCGGAGGCGTAGCGTAAAGTGTTCCGGCGTAAGGACGCCTAACTCAAATTAGTAATGTGGGGGCGTGATTCGTGTAAATGAATCATGACCCCACGCAATTTCCGTATTTTCTGAACGGCGCATGCGCCGTCCGTGGACGTATCCCAGTGCGCATGCGTGAAATCCTGTCGCAACTAGTCAATGTAAACGACGTGAACGTAAATTCCGTCCAGCCCCATTCCCGACCGATTTACGCAAACGTCGTAAACGACGTACAATTCGACGCTGTCCCGACGTCCATACTTAACATTGGCTGCGCCTCACTATAGCAGGGGTAACTTTACGCCGGACTAACGCTTACGCAAACGACGTAAACGACGACGCCCGGTCGCAAGTACGTTCGTGAATCGGCGTATCTAGCTCATTTGCATATTTTACACGTAAAACGATGGAAGCGCCACCTAGCGGCCAGCGTAAATATGCAACTAAGATATGACGGTGTAACAGACTTACGCCGCTCGTATATTAGCAGAATTCCGGCGTATCTTGTTTTCTGAATACAGAAAAAAGATACGCCGCGTAAAGTCTATTCTGAGCCGGCGTATCTATAGATACGCTGACGTAAAGGCTATCTGAATCTGGCCCATATTTTTTAAAGAATAAGCCCTAGAAAATAAAATGTTGGGTGTTGCAGGTTTTTATATTTGCACAGCAGGTTTTCCAAGCAGTTTTTTTTTAAAGTATACTTTATATAGCTACATTTTTTTTGTTTACGAAAGCTTTATTGAAAGATTAAATCATAACAGAAGTGCATTACTTACAGAATATATTATGTAATATGGCATGGCAATGTACAGGAATTACAAACAGCAGATCATTTGATTGGTAATATTCACTACAAAATAACTTTCGCTTCAAGTGGAGGAGGAGGACTGGCGGTGATTCATAAGACGCATCTTGGGATCTCTAAACCAGCCCTTCAGCACTCGCTTCCATTTATGGAAACCCTTACTCTGCAACTGCAAACAAACCCCCAGGAGACCGTCCGTATTCTACTCTGCTATAGGCCACCAGGGCCTAAATCGCAGTTTTTACCTCCATGGTCAGAGTTCATCTCCACTTATGCCATAACCAGCAAACACCTTTTGCTGCTCGGAGATTTCAATCTCTGGGCCAACTCCTCACAAGACCCCGTGGCCGACGCCTGTATCGACCATTTGGAAGGGTTAGGCCTTCAGCAACTAGTTCATGAGCCCACACATACTTCAGGTCACACACTCGATCTTATCTTCAGACAAAATCTGAAAGTAAGTATTTTGGAAAATGAACCATTGCCATGGACAGATCACCATGCAATTAAATTCATAATTTCCAATACGGCCCTATTGATAAAAATACCCAAGCCAGTGACAACACACTGGACTAGATCTCAGAAGAAGCTCCATTCGGAACTCTTCAAATCTACCTTGGAAAATAAAATAAAAACAATGCAACCAAGACAAACGGCCACAGATATTCTGGATGCCATAAATACAGCCCTACTACAGTCAGCCGACGTAGTAGCGCCTGAACACAAAGTCCTTACCCGGAAAAACAAGGCAGGCTGGTTCAACAACCAGCTATCGCTACTGAAACAAGAGCGTAGAAGGGCAGAAGCCGCCTGGAAAAGAAACGCTTCCGAGACGAACCTCGCCGTCTACAAAGCAGCAACTAGAAGATACCACATAGAAATCTTCAAAGCCAAGAAAAACTATTTTTCCATGGCTATCAACAGCGCTTTAAACCGCCCTCGGGATCTCTTCAAGCTGGTCTCACAGACCATGAATCCACACTGTCTTGAAGCCCCCAACACAGACACCCAAGAATTTTGCGATGAATTGTCGGATTTCTTCATCAATAAAATTGAGGGAATCCGGGAAAGCATTTCGCAAAATAATGCCCCTGAGCTACCACACAGCACCCAGAGGAACACTATACAACCAACAAAGTTCACTTTGGAACCCGTTTCCATCGAGAACACAGAAAATATCATCAGCGCTTTGCGGAACAGCACTGCGCCAAATGATATTATCCCCACTAAGCTGCTAAAGGAATGTGCCGATATCCTGGCGCCTCCCATTACGCAGCTTATAAACCAGTCATTTAAGGAAGGCATAGTGCCCTCCCTGCTGAAAGAGGGCACAATCCAGCCCATCTTGAAGAAACCTACCCTGGATCCCAAGGACCCAAATCATCGCCGTCCCATAACAATGCTAAACGTTTTTTTCTAAGGTAATGGAGAAAGTGGTGGTACAACAGCTGCAACAGCATCTAGATACCCACAACTTACTCGATCCACTGCAGTCGGGATTCCGTCCCGGACACGGGACGGAAACTGCACTGCTCAAAATATGGGACGATGTTCTGGAGGCCGCAGACGAAAGAGAATCTTCTCTCCTGGTTCTGCTGGACCTAAGCGCAGCCTTTGACACCGTAGATCACAAACTGCTACTGACTCGGCTGACTGAGGTAGCCGGAGTCACAGAGAGTGATTTACCATGGTTTTCCTCTTTTTTGGGAAACCGATCTCAAACGGTGAAATTGGGACCGTTCACTTCTGGAAAACGCACGGTGTCATGTGGAGTCCCCCAAGGCTCACCTCTATCACCGGTGCTCTTCAACATCTATCTTCGACCTCTCTTTGAAGTCATCAGTAGTCAACAACTACTTTATCACTCATATGCAGACGATACGCAACTGTATTTTCGCATCTGCAATAGGAAGGATCGTCATCTCAGCTTAGAGAATTGTCTCTCTTCAATAGAAAAGTGGATGACGAGGAGTTATCTCAAACTTAACAATTCTAAAACAGAACTTCTTCTGTTTCACGCCAGTCGCAAGAGGCAACTCACATCTACCTGGACACCTCCGCCCATGCTGGGCCAGATCATCTCCCCGAGCGCCAAAGTCAAAAGTCTTGGGATGATTTTTGACACCCACATGACTATGGACGCACAAATAGGGTCAGTAGTCAGCGGATCTCACCATCTGCTGCGCCTACTCCGCAGACTGATCCCATTTATTCCCAAAGGAGATGTGCCAGTCGTGGTGGGAACGATTGTGAACTCCAGACTGGATTATGCAAACGCTCTCTACCTCGGACTCCCAAAGTACCAAATCGCTCGCCTGCAAGTCGTACAAAATACGGCCGCCAGACTGGTGACTGGGAAAAAAACCCTGGGAATCAATCTCACCGTCGCTGAGATCCCTTCACTGGTTGCCGGTAAAAGACAGAATTGCTTTTAAAGCACTCTGTCTGACCCATAAATGCATCCATGGAAAAGCCCCGCAATATCTTTGCGATAAAATAGAACCCCACAACCCCAATCGCGCTCTGCGATCCAGTGACCAAAATTTGGTCAAAGTACCCAAAGCCAGATTCAAGTCCAAAGGAGAAAGAAGGTTTGCTGTCCAGGGTCCCAGACTCTGGAACGCTTTACCAACCAGCATTCGGTTGGAGGAAAACCACCTGACCTTCAGAAGGCAGATTAAAACTTTGCTCTTTTGATGTCAAGAGAGACGGATACAACTAGCGCCCAGAGGCGATTTGGTTCGCATGTGCCGCGCTATATAAATTTTTCATTCATTCATTCATTCAAGTGGTCCACTACATCATTCAATTACCTAGGCGTTTAAAGTATACAGTACTTTAATGATTTTCAATGCAAAAAAAAAAACACAATATAATACCTAATGGTTTGGTACGATATAAAGATGGAATTACACTAAGTAAATGGATTTCTAATGCCGCGTACACATGATTGTTTTTTGGCATGAAAAAAAACGTCGTTTTAAAAGCGTCATTTAAAATGATCGTGTGTGTGGGCTTCACATCGTTTTTCATGTCCTGAAAAACGATGAAAAAAAAAATAATTCCAACATGCTGCATTTTTTAACGTCGTTTTAAAAAAAATCGTTTTTTGATGAAGTTGGAAAAACGTTGTTTATTCTACATGCTGAAAAACAACGTTTTTTTTTTTTCAGGCCAAAAAACGATCGTGTGTACGCAACATAAGTCACACCTTAAAATTTCACACCATCCTGGTGACAGGCTACGGTACTTAAAACACAATCATTTTTCAGCATGAAAAAAAACAAACATAGTTTTTCCAACTTCATCATTAAAAACGACGTTGCCCACACACCATCGTTTTTAAAAAATGCTCTAGCAAAGCGCGGTGACGTACAACGCGTACAACGGCACTCTAAAGGGGAAGTTCCATTCGCCTTGGGGCTGCTTTAGCTGATTCCTTGTTAGTAAAAGACGATTTGCGCTTTTCTGTCTGTTACAGCGTGATGAATGTGCTTACTCCATTATGAACGGTAGTTTTACCCCAACGCTCCCCTCTCATAACTTGCTTCTGAGCAAGCGCGGGTTTAAAACTTTGTTTTAGCCCACACACGATCATTTTTTACAACCCGAAAAACGCAGCATGTTCGAATTTTAATTTTTTTGGTCCTGAAAAATGATGTGAAGCCCACACCCGATCATTTTAAATGACATTTTTGAAAAACATAGGGCCAGATTCAGGTACAATTACATTGGCGCAGAGTATCAGAGATACTCTACGCCGCCGTATTTTACCTGGCTCTAAGACAAATTCAGGTAGATTTTTGCCCGTACGCTACGGCGGCATAGTGTATTTCTCGCGGCGGAATCGAAATACGCGATTAGGGGGCGTGAAGCATTTAAATTAGGCGCGTCCCCGCGGCGATCGAACTGCGCATGCTCCGTTCTGAAATTTCCCGCCGTGCATTACGCAAAATAACGTTGTTACGTCAGTTTTTTTTTTAGTAGCGTCGTTTACGTACATTCCTATTAACGTACGACTTACGCAAAAAATAAAAAAAATATTGAAATTCGACGCGGGAACGACGGCCATACTTAACATGGGCCGTCTAACTATAGACCAGCTAATAGCTGGTATAACTTTACGCAGCAAAAAAGATGACTACAGATGCCGTAAGAGATTGCGAAGGACGATCGGAAACTTCGTGGATCGCCAGAAAATGCTCATTTGCATACCCCGACCCGGAAAACGACCCGAACTCCACCCAGCGGCCGCAAAAAGATTGCAGCGTAGATCCGAAGGCGTACGAAGACGTAAGCCTGTCGGATCGAAGCCCAAAGCCGTCGTTTCATGGTTTGAGGATTCAGACTAATGATACGACGCGGGTAATTTGAAAGTACTCCGGTCTAACGCGAGATACACCGGAGTAAGGGCTCTGTGAATCTGGCCCTACATTTTTTTAAAGCCGAAAAATGATTGTGTGTATGCGGCATCACACCCCCTTCCTGCCCAGGCCATTTTTTTCCATTTCCAGTGCCTTCACACTTTGAATGACAATTGTGCGGTCATGCAACACTGTACCCAAATGAATTTTTTTTTTTTTTACGACAGATAGAACTTTCTTTTGGTGGTATTTTATTTAATCACCACTGTTTTTTTTTTTTTTTTGCAAAACAAACAAAGTAGACCGATTAAAAAAATAAAATAAATCTTTAATCATCAATAAGTCATTTTTCTTCTTCACTGATGTGCACGGATGAAGCCGCACTAATAGCCACTGATAAGGCTGCACTATAAGTGGCACTGATGAGGCTGCACTGATTGGAACTGATGAGGTGACACTGATGGGTACTGATGAGGGGGCACTGATAAGGAGGCATGGCACTGATGAGTAACACTGATGGGCACTGGTGAGGTGCACTGATAGGCATTGATGAGGTTGCACTGATGGGCATTGATAGGCATTGATGACGTTGCACTGATGGGTACTGATGAGGCGGCACTGATGGGTACTGATGAGGCAGCACTGATGGGCATTGATAGACATTGATGAGGTTGCACTGATGGGTACTGATGAGGTGGCACTGATGGGCACTTATGAGGCTGCACTGATAAGGCAGCATTGATGGGCACTAATAGGTGGCAATGATGGACACTGATGAGGCCGTACTGATAAGGCAACATTGATGGGCACTGATAGGTGGGACTGATAGACACTGATGAGGTGGCACTGATGGGTATTGATAAGGAGGCACTGATTGGCACTGATAAGTGGCACTGATTTATTGGATGTGTTTTATATCAGAAAGTAAAAAAGTTAAATATATAATAAAAAAAATCCAAATCGTCTGGGGACCCTGATGTAAGGGGGGGCTCTCTGGGGACCCTCTTGTAAGGGGGGGCTCTCTGGGGACCCTGATGTAAGGGGGAGGCTCTTTGGGGACCCTGATGTAAGGGGGGGCTCTCTGGGGACCCTGATGTAAGGGGGGCTCTTTGGGTACTCTGATGTAAGGGAGGGCTCTTTAAAGACCCTGATGTAATGGGAGGCTCTTTGGGGATCCTGAAGTAAGGAAGGCGCTCTCTGGGGACCCTGATGTAAGGGGGGGCTCTCTGGGGACCCTCTTGTAAGGGGGGGCTCTCTGGGGACCCTGATGTAAGGGGGAGGCTCTTTGGGGACCCTAATGTAAGGGGGGGGCTCTCTGGGGACCCTGATGTAAGGGGGGCTCTCTGGGTACTCTGATGTAAGGGAGGGCTCTTTGGGGACCCTGATGTAATGGGAGGCTCTTTGGGGATCCTGAAGTAAGGAAGGCGCTCTCTGGGGACCCTGATGTAATAAGGGGGCTCTGGGGACCCTGATGTAAGGGGGGGCTCTTTGGGGTCACTGATGCAATGAGGGGGGCTACGGAGACCCTGATTTAAGGGGGATCCACACTCAGATATTTAAAGATTTATATATATATATATATATATATATATATATATATATATATATATATATATACATACATACATACATACATGCACACACACATGTATATTGTTCGCGTATGCCCGCCCAAGCGTATGACTTGCGCGGTTAGGGTGGAGATCACTGTAGCACGCACTTTGTACCAATTCCACTATATAGTTCAGCAGATCGACTCTGAAGCGTCACGGCAGAATTGCAATCTTTTCAGCGAGTATTTACTGCTCACTGTTTTCCCTCGAAGAATCTTTGTGTTATGTAAAAAGCGCAAGACGCAGCCCCTCCGGGATTTGAGTTATTTCATCTCTAAGCAACATAATAAAATAACACATAACTTTTTTTTTTTTTTTTTTTATGCCTTTTGCCTAAATCGAATAGCTGCATCTGTGCCCGGTGCGAACGCAGGCTCGGCCAAAATGAATAGAGAGCAAAGCCCAGCGTCTCTATACAGTATGTGGGTGGGAGGAGAGCGAAGCTTTTCAGCCAATGCATTTCCCATACGCCTGGAGCGAGCGGCAGCCGATGCGTTTGATAAAGTATTGCTATCTTTCTTTTTTTCTTTTTTGCTTTGCTTGTGTGTGCGGTAATTACTTAGCAACTGAAATCGAGTCCAAAAATATTGTGAGAGTCTATTAAGGCATTCCAGTGCTCGCTGCACTACGGCTTTCATGGTCTGCTAAAGACTCGCAATCGCTTGATTTCTGTCAAAACCGTCCGTCAGAACTTTTTGGCTCGCTGCAAACTTCGCATTTGTAATATGGGGGGGGGGGGGGGTTACATATTTAACCCTTTTTTTTTGCCAGAGCTGTTCTTCTGCATTTTGCTGTCAGTGGGCAATTTTTTAACCACTTCAATACCACGCCGATTCTCATTCTCACATATACAGTATGTAAAAAAAAAAAAAATTATATGAAATTACGTAGAACCATATATATATATAGCCCTAGAGAACTAAAAATGATGGGTGTTGCAATTTTTTGTGCTTAATTCAGCTCTGGTAGGTTTATCCGCCCCCCCCTCCCCCCTTCATGATCGGGCCATTTTTTGCAATACGGCACAGCGTTACTGTAATGGTCAGGGGTTAACGCCGCTTACGATATTCCATTCCGAACCCAAGACAGCTTATCGACACTCCACAATCCGGCAGACGAACGCGACCCATAAGAATTCTCCCAGAGAAACGAGACACACAGCTCTGTTCTCTGGTTCAACAGGGATAGACAAACTTTATTGACAAGGCAGGCTCTTATATACACCAAAAAGAATTCTTGCAGTAATCAAATGGACAATGACCCAACTCCACCCACAACATCACACAATGGTTCCTAACGAGCCTCCAATACACATCTTTTAGTCAAGACTTTCTGGCGCCAGCTCTGACATAATCTACATGAGCTAATTAGCTACAGCTAACAAGTCAGACATCATGACTTGTCACCTGCTATACAATACACATTCCTTTAGTAGACGTAAGTCAGACATCTGACCTTTAGACTGTGCTAACTCACAACACACATCTATCATCAATAGAAATTCACACAATACAGTGTCAATTAGCATGACACAATGAAAGGTCTTTAGGAGCCATCCTAAGGTTAATTTACACCACAGTAGCAGACTTAACCTCCCTGGCGGTCTTCCCGTGTGTGGCACGGGGTGAGATTTTTAAGCTAAGATCGGTAACCCCGTGCCACACACGGACTTGCCTCGCTGGATGCAGAAAAAAGTTTACTTACCTTTTCTCTGCGATCCAGCGATGAATCTCCGCAGTACACGGCGGCCGGATGTCCGCCTGATGCTGTGTGTACCGCCGATTCCCTTCCCTGCGAGCGTCGCGACGTAGGGGGGGAACGGCGCCAAATTCAAAAATGTAAACAAACACTATACATACAGTACACTGTAATCTTATAGATTACAGTACTGTATGTAAAAAATACACACCCCCCATGTCCCTAGTGGTCTGCCCTGTACACTACATGTCATTTTATATAATAAAAACTGTTCTTTCTCCCTGCAAACTGTAGATTGCCCATAGCAACCAAAAGTGTCCCTTTATGGCAAAAATTGTTTTAGAGCAGCTAAAAAACAGCGATAATAAATCAGAATCACTTGCAGAATTTAGCGATATCGATTTATGGGGAAATTCGTCATAAAAAAAAAAAAATAATGACAGCAAAAATTCTGCAACTGAGCAAATTTCAGTGATTTTGATTTGATTACATTATTGAATAATTTTTACTATAATTATATTATTATTTGTTATAATTTTTTATAATTATTTATTATATTATAATTTAAAAAAAAAATAAAAAAAAATCATACCCGGGATGCCTATTAGACTCTTGTTTGGATAGATTTCAGTGAGTTATTCCTAAGAATTACAAGCCTACAGTATAAAACGCCAAATTCCCTTGCAAATAATGGTACCGCTTTAAGCACCTAAAATCTGAAAGAATCCATACCGCCAGGGAGGTTAATTACCACAGCAAGCTTTTATAGTACACATCAGCCAACACACAATATATGTACAATGGGCCAGATTCACGTAGGGGTGCGTATCCTATTTACGTTACGCCGCCGCAACTTTTACAGGCAAGTGCTGTATTCACAAAGCACTTGCTCCTTAAGTTGCGGCGACGTAGCGTAAATTGGCCGGCGTAAGTGCGCGTAATTCAAATTAGGCATGTATGGGGCGTGTTGTATTGAAATGAACGATGACCCCACGTAAATGACGCGCCGAACGAACTGCGCATGCGCCGGCCGTGGACGTATCCCAGTGTGCCTGCTCCAAATCACGTCGCAAATAGTCAATGAAAACGACGTGAACGTCACTTACGCCCAGCCCTATTCTAAATTGGCTTGCGCAAACTATGTAAAATTTTTAAAATTCGACGCGGTCCCGACATCCATACTTAACATTAGCTGCGCCATGTTTTTGGTGGTTTATCTTTACGCCTGAAAAAGGCCTTACGTAAACGGCGTATCTTACTGCGACGGCTGGGCATACGTTTGTGAATCGGCGTATCTACCTAATTTACATATTCGACGCGTAAATCGAAGGAAGCGCCACCTAGCGGCCAGCGTAAAAATGCAACTAAGATACGACGGCGTAATACAATCATGCCGCTCGTATCTTAGCTCAATCCCGGCGTATCTTGTTTTCTGAATACAGAAAAAAGGTACGCCGGCGCATCTAAGAAGTTACGCGGCGTATCTAGAGATAAGCCGCGTAACTTCTTACTGATTCTGGCCCAAAATATACAATACCGCATTAAATGTGACTAGCACAGACCATAGTGGGGTTCTCATTCACCCTGTGCCCCATCTCATGTAGTCCAAGATATCATTTCTCAGTCATCCTACGCCCCTAGTGGACATAGGATGACTTTAGACACAACAGTTATCGGTGAAGCTGAAACGGGAGTACCCCACACCCTGCAAGAGCCTCTGGGTCCCACGGGCCATTCCGTTACAGTTACTTTAACTGAAAATTGCGTGGGCCTTGCGAAGCTGTACCCAAATACAACATTTTTTTTTTTTTTCCGCACAAATAGAGCTTTATTTTTTATTTTTTGTGCTATAAACAATAAAGGACCAACATTTGGGGGGGGGGGGGACTATATTTTTTACTTTCTACTATAGAACATATCCAATAATAAAAAAAAAAATTCTTCATCAATTTAGGCCAATATGTATTCTGCTACACATTTTTGGTAAAAAAAAAAAAAAATGCCAATAAATGTACAGTAGTACCTTGGATTATGAGCATAATTTGTTCCAGAAACATGCTTGCAATCCAAAGCACTCATATATCAAAGCGAGTTTCCCCATAAGAAATAATGGAAACTCAGATGATTTGTTCAAAAACCACTGCTGGTGTCTGCAGTACTGTATGTGGCCAGAGGTACAGGGGTGCTGGTGTATGCAGTACTGTATTTGGCCAATCCACAGTGTGCGGGCAGAGGAGAGGATAGATGTGTTGTAACCACTATCAACCAATCAGTGAGCAGTATTACTGTACAGTAATCTCTAGCAACCAATCAACAAGCAGAAATCTTGACTCGGATTCAAGCCATAGCGGTGTGCAGTACCACGTTTGGTCTGAGGTGGGGGGGGGGGGCAATGGAGCCGAGCGGAGCCATTGGGCAATGCTCAGAAAAACACAGAGCAATAAGTTGCCGAAGCCTTTCCAAGGTTTACAGATTTCAGCCGAGCTGTCCCGGGGCCTTTCCGAGTGTTTCTGGCACCCCCCACCTCTGGCTACATGCGGTATTGCATGCCATAGAAGTCAATGTGGAACAAATTATTTTCGTTTCCATTGACTCCTATGGGGTAACTCGCTTTGATATGCGAGTGCTTTGGATTACAAGCATTCTCCTGGAGCGGATTATGCTCGTAATCCACGGTTCCACTGTACATCAAAGAAGAAAAGGGAAAGACAGAAACTGAGTTTACAGCTCCACCTTCTGGTTTAAAGAGATAATGCCACCACATCTAAGAACTGGTAGACTGCAATATGTTACATTTTTGTTCTTGGAGTTCAGATACATTTTATCTTTTATTTGGTCTACATTGCAAGAAATGTTATTAGCTGAACTGGGAAAAAAAAAAAAAAAACGTGGTCATTTTAAAAATACATAATTGATATAAAGCTTATTTTTCTTATCTTTGCTCTGAGTTCCCCTTTAAGCAAACAGATATTACATCCTGGAGCAGAGTCTCACAATCGAGGGGCCGGCCTTTTACGGCGGCCAAGAGTGCGTCACAACCAGAGCACAGGCGGAACGTGAATTGCAAGGGCCCAGTAAACAATTTGTTCACTTGCGGATTTGTTGGTCAAACAGATGAAGTCATCGATTTGAATCCGTTTACAGACAAACATACAATCCGTGTTTCTTTCTTTTTCTTTTTTTTGTCCGCCCATATTTGCATTTAATATAAAACAAAACCAGAGCTCCCCTTTCACCTGTCTGTTATTATAAAAGCGTATTTAGCTTGGCAAACAATGCGCCAGGCCGTGGGCGAGGCTGGGCTTACCCGTACTCTTGGAATAATGACAATTATGTCTTTTATGACCTGGACAGTGGGTGACGTGTAATTTAAAAGTGCAATTCCAAGTACAGTGGAACCTCGGATTACGAACATAATCCGTTCCAGGAGAATGCCCGTAATCCAAAGTACTCGCATATCAAAACGAGTTTCCCCATTGAAGTCAATGGAAACGAACATAATTTGTTCTGCATTGACTTCAATGGCATGCAATACCGCATGTGGGCCAGCGCCGGAGAGCCTCGGAAAAGTCTGAAAAGGCCAGAGGACACCTCAGCAAACCTCGGACAGACTTCGTTCCCAATATTTGCCAAGGTCAGCAGAGCTGTCCTCGGGACTTTCCGTGCATTTACGAACAGTGCTGATAGGCGATGTTCGGCTCGGGCGCCCCCCCCCCCACCTCAGGCCAAACGCGGTAATGCACACCGCTTTGGCCTGAATCGTGCTCGTTTTGCAAGACAACACTCGAAAACCGATTTACGATTTTGAAAAATACATTGCTCGTATTGCGATACGCATGTTAACCGCGTTACTCGCAAACCAAGGTTCCACTGTAATGAGTAAACCTGGTCGGTGTGCTGCTGATGTCTTCCAGAAGATACTGCAATGGAGCCCAAGATGTGAAATGCACTTATGCCATGTACACACGACCATTTTCTAATCGAGCCGGCCTTGCCTACACATTTTTTTTTTAAAAATGCTCTAGCAAAGCGTGGTGACATACAACACGTATGACGGCACTCTAAAGGGGAAAATCCATTCGGATGGCGCCACCCTTTGGGCTGCTGATTTTCTGTTAGTAACATTTTGGTGAGAGACGATTCGCGCTTTTCAGTCTTCGTGCCTTTCAGTCTGTTAGACCCCTTTCACACTGAGGAGTTTTGCTAAAAATAGCGCTGCTATACCACCTGAAAAACTCCTGCACTGCATACTCAATGTGAAAGCCTGAGGGCTTTCACACTGAGGCGATGCGCTGGGGGGGAGAGAAAAAAATCTCCTGTCAGCAGCATCTTTGGAGCGGTGAGAGGAGCGGCATATATAACTGGAAAAAAAACAATTAGAAGAATGAGTAAATGTCGGACTTTGAGGCAAAGCGGAAGTATATAAAATTGATAGTTTAATACAAAAATTAGAACAATAATATAATACAAAAAAATTAGCATAATCACATATAAACGGCATGTATACCGCTCCTTCACTGCTCCATTCCCATTGAAAACTGCAGGCGGTATTAACCCTTTATCGGCATCCAGCATCCAGCACTCCACAGCTTAGACAGGGGCAGGGATGTACTGGCCATTGGGACTACAGGGAGTTTCCCGGTGGGCCGATGGCTCAGTGGGCCGGCTTCAGTGACAGCAGACCACCACCCCCCTCCACTCCTCTCTCTCTCCCTCTCTGCAGTGCTCACCTCCTCTCCCTCCCCACAGTGCTCACCTGGGGGGGGGAACAGAGAAGCAGGAGCAGGACCAGAGGAGCAGGGGGGACGACAGAGGAGCATGGGGGATGACAGCGGAGCATGGAGGGGGGGACCAGAAGGCGCACGGAGGGGACAGACAGCTGACTCAACAGGTTGCATTTTTTGAGTTACAGAGGAGGTCTAGGGCTAGAATTATTGCTCTCACTCTAACCATCGCGGCGATACCTCACTTGTGTGGTTTGAACAACGATTTCATATGCGGGCGCTACTCGCGTATGCGTTCGCTTCTGCGAGCTCGTCGGGACGGGGCGCTTTAAAAAAAAAATGTTGTTTTCGGATTTATTTTTAGTTATTTTACAATTTTTAACACTGTAATAATAATAATAAAAAAATTATCACTTTTATTCCTATTACAAGGAATGTAAACATCCCTTGTAATAGAAAAAAGCATGGCAGGTCCTCTTATATATGAGATCTGGGGTCAAAAAGATCTGACATCTCATATTTAGGCTTAAATGAAATAAAAAAAAAAAAAAATTGAAACTGTAATTTTTTTAAATGACAGAAAAAAAAATGTTTCTTTAAGACGCTTGGCTGGACTGACGTTTTGACGTCACTTCCGCCCAGCAGAGCTATGGGGATGGGTGAGGGACATTTTTCCCTCATTCGCATCCCCAGTCAGCAGCCGACAGGACCCGATCACCTCTGCCGCTACCGACGGCTACGGTAAGCGGTGGAGGGCGCGGGAGAGCGGCGGGAGGGGGGCCCTCTCCCGCCACCAATAACGGCGATCTCGCGGTGAATCCACCGCGGAGACCGCCGTTATCGTTTGACCGACCGCCCACTGAAGAGATGGATATCTCGGTTGTGGCAGCAGCTGCTGCCGTTACCGAGATATCCATCTTTAAACTGCCAACGTATGACGGCGGTGGGCGGTCGGTAACTAGTTAATAGAAAAGAGGTTCAAAGCAAGATAATTTGAGGAACTGTCCAGGGAGCTGCCCAGCATCTCAGGTGGCTCAGCAAGAAGAGACACTGCCAGATACAGCAGAAGTCCCAGGTTCAGAACTGGGTCTTGACATCTTCCAGGTAGGGTCGCCACCTTTTCTTCAAATCAAACCCAAACACTTTAGCGGCCTGGGACATCTTTGGGTGCCCCAAGGAGAGTAGTAATTTGGTGCGCATAGAGTGCCACAGCAAACAGTGGATGTGGCCAAATTGCTCTTGCTGACATCATTACCCTGCCCCCCCAGTGATGTCAAAGCTGCCCGCAGCTCCTGGGCAGCAACAGATTTGGATTTGACTACCTAAACATAGGCGGCTCTAGGCTTTATGAGGCCTTAGGCAAAACTTGACATGGGGCCCCATTCACACCCATGATGGGAAAAATAATTCAAGGACAAGAGTCTCTTCCCCACAACCCTGGCCGGTGGTTGTGGGGGACTGCGGGCAGGGGGCTTATCAAAATCTGGAAGGCCTCCAGATCCTGCTCTTTAATAACAAAGGGGCGGGGGCCACCTGGCGATGTCACCTGCTGAACCCGCCCCCTTGTGACGTCATTGACTGAGGGCATTCTGGGTCATTGACTTCACAAGGGGTGGTGTCACCTATATTCACAGGTTGTTAGGGACGCTGGAGGCCCCGCTCCTGAGTCAGGGCTTTTAACGCTGCCTGAGCACAGCAACGTTAATGTCCTCTGTCCCTCAAAACTGGGGTAATGCATTGGGTAAGCCTGTGAGTGTGAGGCCTTAGGCGCCACCTAATTTGCCTAATTAAAGAGCCGTCTCTGCTTGGTTACTTGGGGAGCCACATCCGGTCTAAATAATGTATCCAGGTTTCAGTCCGCCTGAAACCCAGACACATGATTCTTAACCCGGATTGTCCAGGTGAATCCCAAACAGGTGACAACCCTACTTACGGTATAGGGTTTCAAAGCAATCAACTCAGGGGCAGGAAGTGCATACATACAGCAATAATGAGTAGGCATTAACAATCTCGACAGTAGAGGGCAGCAGACCCCTATATATGTGATTTTCTCGGCAGAGAAAGTCTTAGGTTTATGGAGCAATTGTTTGTACAAAATTCTGTGTGAGCCAACAATCGTTGGTAGGCCCATCAGTGCAGTCCTAGGGTCTGTGGCTTCTTCAGTGACCACTAGGTGGAGCAGTCTGCACCGTCGATGCCAATGAATAATTCTGAGAATATCAGTTTTGCCTTCACCCCAGAGAATTAAGGGTGGAGGGACAATAATTAATCCTGATATACTTTATGGTGTTTTGCTGCCTAGAAAGCTTGCAAAAGCACATTCCAAGCTCTGTTTATTATACTTGATACAGAAATCGAAATGAGCAGCACTTCCGACGATGACATAACTGTTGCTGGAATTTAGGCACTTGGACTCTGATTTGTACCCTCCCCCCCCTGTAGATACCTATTTTTTCTGCTCTAAAATAATTAGCGCGTCAGTCCAGGGCGGCTCCCGAGTGAGCAGACCAGCGCTGCGTTCAAGTCTCAGATGAAAACAATCTTCTCTATTTAAAGGCTCCTTTTGGACAGGAGGAAGGCTGAGGACATCAGAGGGCCAGGATTGCTGAAGTTAGGGATGGGCTATAAAACAAGCTCAGAACTTAATGGACGTGTTCAGAGTGGAAACAAATCTGCTTCCACTCATTGCGCAAACAGAATTTTATTCAAAGGATAAATCACTCATTGCTTTCGTATATCTCTTTGGGACTCTAACGATGAGTCTGGTCCACCCAGTTGCCATAACCGTTATCTCTTCAAGTTCCTGCAGTTGTTGGTGGAGTAACATGCTCTTGTAGGGCCGATCGCTGTAGAAATAAAACTTTGGGTGGACCTTGCATCACAAATGTGTTTCAATCAAGGTGCAGCATGCTAAGTAATAGATGATACTTTCAACTGTGTAGGTATTTGTCTTTTCTGCAAGGGTGGTGCTGTTAGGTGGTCGCCATGCAAAGAGAGTAGAGGACAAGGGAGAACCCATGTTTCTCTAAGGACTCTGTGGGTGTCATCAGGGGAGCAGCTTTCCCAGGCTGACTTGAAAAGGTGACCCAGATTTTGGGGGGGGCAAACAAAGCCACTGTGCCCATCAATTGCCACCAATGTGCCCATCAAACGCTGCCACTGTGCCCATCAAATGCAGCCACTGTGCCATAAAATTGTTGCCACTGTACCATGCCATCAAACGCAGCCACCGTGCCCATCAATTGTTGCCACTGTGCCCATCAATTGTCGCCACTGTACCATGCCATCAAACGCAGCCACCGTGCCCATCAATTGTTGCCACTGTGCCCATCAATTGTCGCCACTGTTCCATGCCATCAATTGTCCCCACTGTGCCCATCAATTGTCGCCACTGTTCCATGCCATCAATTGTCACCAATGTGCCATGCCATTGTCACCACTGTGTCCATCAATTGTCGCCAATGTGCCATGCAAAAACGCAGACACTGTGCCATCAATTGTCGCCACTGTGCCATGCCATTGTCACCACTGTGCCATGCCAAATGCAGCCACTTGGCCATCAATTGTCACCACTGTGCCCATCAATTGTCGCCACGGTGCCATCAATTGTCACCACGATGCCATCAATTGTTGCCACTGTGCCATGCCATTGTTGCCACTGTGCTCAATTGCCGGCAGTTTGCCCCATAAAATGCGACCAGATTGGCCAAAAATACCACCAGATTGCCCCCTCCCGGCACTTTCCTTTCTCGGTCAGCCATCCTCCTCCACAATCCCTCGATGTCTTCTCCTGCCCTCGATGTCGCTTCAGCCAATCGGGTTACCGGTAACCAGATATGGTGAACCTGATTGGCTGAGATGTGTGTCAGTGTTAACCAGGGAATGCACACCCCCTGCGTCGCCTGGTTAACTAATTGGAAGCTGATTACAGCCCACAGGCTGTAATCAGAAAGCCTATCATAGCTGCTGGCTCTGATAGACACTTCCACAGCCAACCAGCTGCCGTTAATCAGATGGCCTGCGCTCGCAATGCAATGCATGAATCTATGTCGTGTTTTCACTGGCGGTGCAGGAGCGAGAGGGGGCAGTGCTCCTGCGCCCACTATGGACGCACAGCCACTGCCTGGCCATTTGTCCCCAATTTCTATACCCTCATCTTATGGTCCCCGCTATAACTACCAAAAATAGTCTGACACCAGGGTTGGGAGTAAACTGGCCGTTTTACAGCCCTTTATTGAAGTTAACAAATATTTAACAATATAAACAAAAACAAAGCATAATCTTTTTGGTTGCCTATCCTTGGAGGCGCTACGTATCCAAATCTATTCCTTATATCTGCTTAAACTCATTCCATGGTCCCTGCCGCATTGCACCGACTCGGGGATGAACCACCTGCAGCAAATACACCATTCTCCCTCCCGGTTAATCCACCATAACTGGCATTCACCAGGGGCCCATACCTCAGATGTGTCCCAATCATCTAATTCCAACAGTTTATTTACAAATGCCTCCAAAGACCCAACCACACACCTTGTAAGGCCCCTTTCACACCGGCGGACCATTTGGGTTTGCCTGTCAGTTTTTTCGGTGGACCTGAACGAGCGCTCTGGTCCGATCCGCTAAAATTAGACGTATGCCGATACGTTCGCTATCCGTCCTGGCGGATCGGATCGGGTGAGATCCGATGAAAACAGACATGCTGTATGTTTTCGTCCAATCTCTACATACGAATCAGCGACACTCGACAATAGGGTGACCACATTTCCAAACTGCCATTCAGGGACCCCCCCACCACAAAAAAAATATACTTTTCAATACTTTTTTTGACAATTTTTGGAAAAACAAAAGCAAACAGTGGTCATCAGTGGAGACAGGTTTTATACATTTTCTACATATATATTTTTTATTGCCCCAACTTGTCAGCCTCATTTTATTGCCCCCACTTGTCAGCCTCATTTTTTTATTTCCCCCCATTTGTCAGCCTCATTTTATTGCCCCCACTTGTCAGCCTCATTTTTTTATTGCCCCCACTTTGTCAGCCTCATTTTATTGCCCCCACTTGTCAGCCTCATTTTTTTATTGCCCCCACTTTGTCAGCCTCATTTTATTGCCCCCACTTGTCAGCCTCATTTTATTGCCCCCACTTGTCAGCCTCATTTTATTGCCCCCACTTTGTCAGCCTCATTTATTACTGTACTGTCCCCAGCCTCAGTGACCTGATTTGTCACCTGACCTGCTCCAATCAGGTTCCATTTGCTCACCTTTTAATCTGGACTGGTCTGGTGTGGTGAGCGGTTGAGCGCCAATCTTTGTTCCCTGGTCCAGGCTGGGGGCCCCCTCAGGCAGTCAGGCGGCTTGGGCCGCAGGCGGGAGGAGGAAAAGTCATGCTATGCACTGCGGGAGTCGGGATGGACAATCAAGCCGTGGATCTAAGCCAGGAATGCAGAATGCCGCCACCAGCTAGGAGGTCACTGGCGACTGGAGGAGTCAGGAGTGAAGACTAGTGTTGCTCACGAATATTTGTATTGCGAATATTCGGCTCGAATATGGCATATTCGAGTATTCGCGATATATTCCGAATTTCGCGGTGAATATTCGCTATTTCGAATATTCGTATTTTTTCAATTTTTTTTAGAACAGATCACATCCTAGAGATCCCCATCGACGTCTAAAAGCATTGCTGGTATGATTAGAGACCTTGGGCCGAGTAGCTGCAGCGATCATTTTATATTGCCGAAAAATCGCAATGCGATTATTCGGCAATAGCGATATCGCGCGATTATTTTCGAGAAATTCGCAATATTGTTTTTAGCTAAAATAACACATATATTCGATTTCAGAGTGTTACTGTCGAAATTCCGCAATCAAATTCTCATTCGCATTTTTGCGAAATTACGATAAAATATCAAGAATATTCTGAGCCAATCAGAGTGCTCCATTCCGCATTTGCCGAATATTCGCAATTATTTTGTATTGTACTGTAATATATCACGAATATTCTGAGCCAATCAGAGTGCTCCATTCCGCATTTCTCGAAATTTCGCAATTATTTTGTATTATAAAATATCACGAATATTCTGAGCCAATCAGAGTGCTCCTTCCGCATTTGCCGAATATTCGCAATTATTTTGTATTGTAATATATCACGAATATTCTGAGCCAATCAGAGTGCTCCTTCCGCATTTGCAGAATATTCGCAATTATTTTGTATTGTAATATATCACGAATATTCTGAGCCAATCAGAGTGCTCCTTCCGCATTTGCCGAATATTCGCAATTATTTTGTATTGTAATATATCACGAATATTCTGAGCCAATCAGAGTGCTCCATTCCGCATTTCTCGAAATTTCGCAATTATTTTGTATTATAAAATATCACGAATATTCTGAGCCAATCAGAGTGCTCCTTCCGCATTTGCCAAATATTCGCAATTATTTTGTATTGTAATATATCACGAATATTCTGAGCCAATCAGAGTGCTCCTTCTGCATTTCTCGAAATTTCATTCGCATTCGCAATAGCGAAATTTCGCAATCATTTCATTTACAAAAAATATCGCGAATATTCGCATTTAACAAATATATCTCGAATATTCGACTATATATTCGAGATATATCGCGAAATCGAATATGGCATATTCTGCTCAACACTAGTGAAGACGCTCTTGCTGCTCTGTCTGGGTGCTGTTGCCGTGGCCAGAGAAGGTTATTGAACTTGGGTCGCACACAGATTCCAGGGTGCCTTGGCGCGGCTCTGTGGCTCACGCATGCGTTTGCAAATGCGTGCGGACAAAACACCTGTTTTTAACGCATACTGTTAGACAGGTTAATTTGGTTGTTCTGCGAGCTGGTCGGTAAGTAGGCTTGGTTTTTCCCTGGGCATTTCCCAGGTTTTGTTGTTATCTGCTTTAGCCCTCCAATGCTACTTACTTCTTTGGCCAGCTATAGATGGGAGCGGTGGACACGTTTATGTTTCACCTGTGGTGCAACCCAATATTGAACCCTACAGACTAAGACTGGGATGTCATTAAAGTCCATGGGCCAGATTCACGTATTTCAGAGCATCTTTGCTCTGGAGTAACGCTTTTGATTTGCGTTGCGCTGCCGAAATTTTAGGAGCAAATGCTGTCATTCACGAAGCACTTGCTCCTAAAGTTGCGGCAGCGCATCACAAATGAGCCGGCGGAATTCAAATGTCGCGGGTACGGGGCGTGTAGTATGCTAACTACGCGCGATCCCGCCGCCAACGTACTGCGCATGCGTCGAGTGTCAAAACATCCCCGTGCGCATGCTCCAAAATCTGTGAATGAACGTCAATGATGTCACATTCCCATTCATGACCGTTTTACGCAAGCGACGTTTTTTTTTTTTTTTCCGACGCGATGACGACGCCTATACCTAACATAGGATACTCCAGCCCCATGTAGGTATATCTATGCGCCGCGTATCCCGTCCGGAAACGTTGTATCGTCATTGCGTCGCGCCGGATTTCGATCGTGAATTGCCGATTTCCGCTCATTAACATATTTTTTGAGCGTAAATCGGCGGGAACGCCCCCGGCGCCATTTTTAAGTTGAAGTAACGATGCGATGGCGAAACTCAGTTACGCTGCTCGCATCGGAACTTCAACCCGGCGTTTCTTGTTTTCTGGTTACAGAAAACAGAAACGCCGGCTCAAAGCCACAGTTAGGCTGGCGGATCACTCGATCCGCCAGCGTAACCTTTCCTGAATCTGGCCCCATGTGTGTAAAGGCAGGTGTCCCAATACTTTTGGTAATATAGTTGTAGCACTACCCCCTCAGGAGCCGCTGGTTAATTTGTGATTGGCGTATTAAGTTACCTTTAATCGTTGTCTAGGGGTGAAATTAGCGAGCAAAGCAGTAAGCGAATGTCCAGCCAGTGGATAAGGTTTTCCAAATGCTTTATTTCTTGGGTCCAACACGACCAACATCAACAGGAGGTAGACAGGATAGGTTGATGAAGTGAAGGAAACCTTGCTTGCAGTATCAGGCTTGGATGAACAGGAGAGCAAGCCTGCTCTCAGTAACAATATATTTAGTCGCCACTCCAACCAGAGTGGGTGAAGTGATCCCCCGACAGACTTCTACTTTTAAAGTACTTTTAAGGTTGCTGAAAGGAACAGGTCTTTGCTATGGACCTGATTGGATTTTAGATGCCAGATGAGGCCTCTGCCACAGGCTATATGCTGACAATGTGAACAGTAGAGCGAATCCTTCCAGTCAATTACAATTGGGTGACCGACTGACAGTGGAGATGTACCTGTCAGTGTGTCGGTCACCAGATCCCCGATGGTTCGTTCAAGTCTCTCAAATAACCTGCCTCCGGGTTCTCCGTGAGCCAATTCCCCACCGTACAGCCAGCGGCCTAGGATCTTTCTTGTAGTGGTGAGGGGACCCAGCAAGTCACTGGGGCCCCTCGGCAGCATCCGCCCAGAACTCCACATAACTGTCGACCACCCTAAAGGTGGGTGCCGCACCTGGAATCAGGAACCTGCAAAGAACCCCGGAAAATGGCGTCCACAGATATACCCCTCCCCAGCATGCCCCGCGAGGGGAAAACTCCTCCAATTGGCTGCTGGGGAAAAGTGGCTCTGCTAGAACCCCTCTGATGCCTTCTGACGTCCGGGGGTGATTGACACCCACGCCGGGAGATTGACACCCCCCGGCGCGCAGACTGACCCACAGGACAGCGCGCAGACTGACCCACAGGACAGCGCGCAGACTGCCCCACAGGACAGCGCGCAGACTGCCCCACAGGACAGCGCGCAGACTGACCCACAGGACAGTTCTAAAATGACAGCAGCCTGAATTTAAAGCGGAGCTCCAGCCGCGGGAATTTTTTTTTTTAAAGTCAGCAGCTACTAACAGTGTAGCTGCTGACTTTAAATAAGGACACTCACCTGTCCTAGGCGCCCGCGCTGACGGCCCCCCCCCCGATGCCGGTCCCACGATCGCTCCGGGTCCCGCGCCGCCATTCACACTATGGGAAACAGGCAGTGAAGCCGTACGGCTTCACTGCCCGTTTCCTACTGTGCCTGCGCGAGTCTCACGCTGGCTTGTGAATGGGCGCGCTGCTCTCTGAGAACACACACAGTTCCCAGGAAGCAGCGCGCCCCATTCACAAGGAGAAGAACAAGAAGAAAACACACCGCGGTTCAGGAAGAGGCAGATTACGGACTTCCGCATAGCAACAGCTATTTCGGGTGAGTATTTATTTTTTATTTTTTTCAGGTTTTTTTTTTTTATTTTTTTTCAAACAACATTGTAAAATGTTGTTATCCTGGGTGGAGCTCCGCTTTAAGAGTGAGAGCAACATAACTCTCCCACTCCCCACTAACTTTAGCGTAGTGCCCATACTGAAAGTAAGGGGGCGCTACATAGTGTATATCTGATGCTAGGCCCACTTAAATTCCTCTATTTTGCATTCCCCTAGAGTGCCATGGAACATTGTTGGTGCTTCGTGAAAAATAATAATAGCACCCTCTACAAAATCTGGGCCCCCCAGGTATAAAATGACCCCTGGCCTGTAGTATTTTTATAGCCAAAGGTCCACGTTGTAAATCTTTCAATGGCCCATCCTGACATAAGCCTGTAATCCGGCTCTTGAAGCACCTAGAGAAGACGCGGAACGGTTTAAAAAAGCTGTTAAAGGTTTACAAGACTTTGCAGAAAGTGACGATTAAGCCCCTCTCAGGTCCCATCTATCAATGGCGGGATCCCGCTGCGAAGAGACGGCGTGAATTGAAGGGGAGAGATGAGTGCTGAAAGACGGGCGCTACGGGGGGGGGGGGGGGGGGTGGTGGTTTGGCATCGAATAATAAAAAAAAAATGGCTTCCTGAAGCAGCACATTCACTGACCCAAAACCCTGGTCTCTCCATTACAAATCCCTTAAAGAAGTTGTAAAGTCAAATTTTTTTTCCTTTTCAAATGCAGTCTTGAGGCATATAAGAATAAAAAACGTGATGATTTTTTTTTAAAACATTGCTATACCTGTTAAACAGCATCTTGAATGTACCCCTCCGTCAGTCCTGTGTCTGATTTCCCCTCACTTCCTGGTTTGGCAGTGCGCGTTCATAGTGTAAACATCACTGCCTAATGGGAACTACAGTTCCCATTAGGCTTAGCGGTTCGCGCATGCGCAGAAGCGGTTTTTTCGTTTTACAACACGCCGGACGAGAACGAGCAATGTTCTCGTGAACTAAGAGCCACACTCCGCCCCTACCTCCCCCCAGTATACACCCCTTCCCGCCCCTCTGCCTATAACCCTTTCATGTCTCCTCCCCTCCTCCAACACATATTGCCGCCTCCTCCTGTGTTTAATACATAAGGAGAGAAACATAAGGGAGAGAGAAGCGACAGGCAGCTGCTGGTACAGGAGATTTTAATAAAATAGATGCTTAGAAACAATGCACTCGCTGTCCATGTTAGAGCTGTAGTAGGCATGTCAGTTGTGAAGTCGGCTGTCCCATTCTCCCCTCCGATCGACGCTGCTGCTTTACTGAATCGCTGGAGGAAGCCAAGGATACAGAGCCGTGGGGAAACTGCAGTGAGCTGTCAGCCTGGGATACTGTGACACAATCAGAGCGTTCTGGAGGCTTAACCACGCCTCCATCATCAGAGGCTGACAGTTCACATGAGTTTCCCACGGCTCTCTGTTTTCCTCCAGCGATCAGTGGTAAGAGAGCGAGCGTGGATCAGAGGGGAGAATGGGACAGCCGACTTCACAGACTGACATGCCTACTACAGCTCTGACATGAAGAGTGAGTGCATTGTTTATAAGCATCTATTTTATTAAAAACTTCCGTACCAGCAGCTGCCTGTCACCTGTCACCTCTCTCTCTCCCTTTTTGACTCCTCTGTTTGCCCCCCCCCTCTCTCTGTATCCTCTCTGTGTTTGTTTGCCCCCCCCCCCCTCTCTGTGTTTGCCCCCCCCCCCTCTTGTGTTTGCCCCCCCCCCCTCTCTGTGTTTGCCCCCTCTGGCCCCCCCCTCTCTGTGTTTGCCCCCCCCCTCTCTGTGTTTGCCCCCCCCCCCTCTCTGTTTGCCCCCCCCCTCTCTGTATCCTCTCTGTGTTTGCCCCCCCTCTCTGTGTCCTCTATGTGTTTGCCCCCCCTCCTCTGTGTTTGCCCTGTCTCTTCTGTAATTGCACCCTCCTCCTCTGTAATTGCACCCTTCTTTGTATTTGCAACCCCCTCTGTATTCCCCCCCCTCCTCTGTAATTGCACCCCCTCCTCTGTAATTGCATCCCCATCCTCTGTAATTGCCCCCCCCCCCTCTCTGTATCCTCTCTGTGTTTGCCCCCCCTCTCTGTGTTTGCCCCCCCTCTCTGTGTTTGCCCCCCCCTCTCTGTATCCTCTCTGTGTTTGCCCCCCCTCTCTGTGTTTGCCCCCCCTCTTCTGTGTTTGCCCCCCCCTCTCTGTATCCTCTCTGTGTTTGCCCCCCCTCTCTGTGTCCTCTATGTGTTTGCCCCCCCTCCTCTGTGTTTGCCCTGTCTCTTCTGTAATTGCACCCTCCTCCTCTGTTAATTGCACCCTTCTTTGTATTTGCAACCCCCTCTGTATTCCCCCCCTCCTCTGTAATTGCACCCCCTCCTCTGTAATTGCATCCCCATCCTCTGTAATTGCCCCCCCTCTCTGTATCCTCTCTGTGTTTGCCCCCCTCTCTGTGTTTGCCCCCCCTCTCTGTGTTTGCCCCCCCCTCTCTGTATCCTCTCTGTGTTTGCCCCCCCTCTCTGTGTCCTCTATGTGTTTGCCCCCCCTCCTCTGTGTTTGCCCTGTCTCTTCTGTAATTGCACCCTCCTCCTCTGTAATTGCACCCTTCTTTGTATTTGCAACCCCCTCTGTATTCCCCCCCTCCTCTGTAATTGCACCCCCCTCCTCTGTAATTGCATCCCCATCCTCTGTAATTGCCCCCCCCTCTCTGTATCCTCTCTGTGTTTGCCCCCCCTCTCTGTGTTTGCCCCCCCCTCTCTGTATCCTCTCTGTGTTTGCCCCCCTCTCTGTGTTTGCCCCCCCTCTCTGTGTTTGCCCCCCCCATCTCTGTATCCTCTCTGTGTTTGCCCCCCCTCTCTGTGTCCTCTCTGTGTTTGCCCCCCCCTCCTCTGTGTTTGCCCTGTCTCTTCTGTAATTGCACCCTCCTCCTCTGTAATTGCACCCTTCTTTGTATTTGCAACCTCCTCTGTAATTGCACCCCCCTCCTCTGTAATTGCACCCTCCTCCTCTGTAATTGCACCCTTCTTTGTATTTGCAACCTCCTCTGTAATTGCACCCCCCTCCTCTGTAATTGCACCCCCATCTCCTTTCATCCTCTGTAATTGCCCCCCACGCCCGCTGCTCCGAACCCCCTGCTGTCCAGGCTCTGCGTAACCGTGTGCAATGCTCTGCAATACCGTGTGCAATACTCTGCAATACCGTGTGCAATGCTCTGTGTAACCGCGTGCAATGCTCTGTGTAACCCGCGTGCAATGCTCTGTGTAACCGCGTGCAATGCTCTGCGTAACCGCGTGCAATGCTCTGCGTAACCGCGTGCAATGCTCTGCGTAACCGCGTGCAATGCTCTGCGTAACCGCGTGCAATGCTCTGCGTAACCGCGTGCAATGCTCTGCGTAACCGCGCGCAATGCTCTGCGTAACCGCGTGCAATGCTCTGCAATACCGCGTGCAATACTCTGCAATACCGTGTGCGTAACCGCGTGCAATGCTCTGCAATACCGCGTGCAATGCTCTGCAATACCGCGTGCAATGCTCTGCAATACCGCGTGCAATGCTCTGCAATACCGTGTGCGTAACCGTGTGCAATGCTCTGCGTAACCGGGTGCAATGCTCTGCAATACCGCGTGCAATACTCTGCAATACCGCGTGCAATACTCTGCAATACCGTGTGCGTAACCGCGTGCAATGCTCTGCAATACCGCGTGCAATGCTCTGCAATACCGCGTGCAATGCTCTGCAATACCGCGTGCAATGCTCTGCAATACCGCGTGCAATGCTCTGCAATACCGCGTGCAATGCTCTGCAATACCGTGTGCAATACTCTGCAATACCGTGTGCGTAACCGCGTGCAATGCTCTGCGTAACCGCGTGCAATGCTCTGCGTAACCGCGTGCAATGCTCTGCAATACCGCGTGCAATGCTCTGCAATACCGCGTGCAATACTCTGCAATACCGCGTGCAATACTCTGCAATACCGTGTGCGTAACCGTGTGCAATGCTCTGCGTAACCGCGGGCAATGCTCTGCGTAACCGCGGGCAATACTCTGCAATACCGTGTGCGTAACCGCGTGCAATGCTCTGCGTAACCACGTGCAATGCTCTGCAACACCGTGTGCAATACTCTGCAATACCGTGTGCGTAACCGCGTGCAATGCTCTGCGTAACCGTGTGCAATGCTCTGCAATACCGTGTGCAATGCTCTGCAATACCGTGTGCAATACTCTGCAATACCCAGCAGAGGCCCCCCTTACATCAGGCAATCCCAGCGAAGCCCCCCCTTACATCAGGTGTCCCCAGCGGAGCCCCCCTTACATCAGGCAATACCAGCGGAGCCCCTTCTTACATCAGGTGTCCCCAGCGGAGGCCCCCCTTACATCAGGTGTCCCCAGCGGAGCCCCCCCCCTTACATAAGACAATCACAGCAGAGCTTCTTCTTACATCAGGTGTCCCCAGCGGAGCCCCCCCTGCTGGGGACACCTGATGTAAGGGGGGCTCTGCTGGGGACACCTGATGTAAGAAGGGCCTCCGCTGGGGACACCTGATGTAGGAAGAAGCTCTGCTGTGATTGTCTTATGTTAGGGGGGGTCTCCTTTGGGGACACCTGATGTAAGAAGGGGCCTCCGCTGGGGACACCTGATGTAAGAAGAAGCTCTGCTGTGATTGTCTTATGTAAGGGGGGGGGCTCCGCTGGGGACACCTGATGTAAGGGGGGCTCCGCTGGGGACACCTGATGTAAGGGGTGGCTCAGCTGGGGACACCTGATGTAAGGGGTGGCTCTGCTGGGGACACCTGATGTAAGAAGGGGCTCCGCTGGGGACACCTGATGTAAGAAGAAGCTCTGCTGTGATTGTCTTATATAAGGGGGGGGGCTACATAAAACAATCACAGCAGAGCTTCTTCTTACATCAGGTGTCCCCAGCAGAGCTCCCCCCTTACATCAGGTGTCCCCAGCGGAGCTCCCCCTTACATCAGGTGTCCCCAGCGGAGCCCCCCCTTACATAATACAATCACAGCAGAGCTTCTTCTTACATCAGGTGTCCCCAGCGGAGCCCCCCTTACATCAGGTGTCCCCAGCGGAGCCCCCCTTACATAATACAATCACAGCAGAGCTTCTTCTTACATCAGGTGTCCCCAGCGGAGCCCCCCTTACATCAGGTGTCCCCAGCGGAGCCCCCCTTACATCAGGTGTCCCCAGCGGAGCCCCCCCCTTACATAATACAATCACAGCAGAGCTTCTTCTTACATCAGGTGTCCCCAGCGGAGGCCCCCCTTACATCAGGTGTCCCCAGCGGAGCCCCCCCCCTTACATAAGACAATCACAGCAGAGCTTCTTCTTACATCAGGTGTCCCCAGCGGAGCCCCCCTTACATCAGTTGTCCCCAGCGGAGCCCCCCCTTACATAATACAATCACAGCAGAGCTTCTTCTTACATCAGGTGTCCCCAGCGGAGCCCCCCCTTACATCAGGTGTCCCCAGCGGAGCCCCCCCTTACATAATACAATCACAGCAGAGCTTCTTCTTACATCAGGTGTCCCCAGTGGAGCCCCCCTTACATCAGGTGTCCCCAGCGGAGCCCCCCTTACATCAGGTGTCCCCAGCGGAGCCCCCCCCTTACATAAGACAATCACAGCAGAGCTTCTTCTTACATCAGGTGTCCCCATGGGAGGCCCCTTCTTACATCAGGTGTCCCCAGAGGAGCCCCCACTTACATCAGGTGTCCCCAGAGGAGCCCCCACTTACATCAGGTGTCCCCAGCTGAGCCCCCCCTTACATCAGGTGTCCCCAGCGGAGGCCCCCCTTACATTAGGCGCCCCCAGCGGAGCCCCCCTTACATAAGACAATCCCAGCAGAGCTTCTTCTTACATCAGGTGTCCCCATGGGAGGCCCCTTCTTACATCAGGTGTCCCCAAAGGAGACCCCCCTAACATAAGACAATCACAGCAGAGCTTCTTCCTACATCAGGTGTCCCCAGCGGAGGCCCTTCTTACATCAGGTGTCCCCAGCAGAGCCCCCCTTACATCAGGTGTCCCCAGCAGGGGGGGCTCCGCTGGGGACACCTGATGTAAGAAGAAGCTCTGCTGTGATTGTCTTATGTAAGGGGGGGGGGTCCGCTAGGCACACCTGATGTAAGGGGGAGCTCCGCTGGGGACACCTGATGTAAGGGGGGAGCTCTGCTGGGGACACCTGATGTAAGAAGAAGCTCTGCTGTGATTGTTTTATGTAGCCCCCCCCCCCTTATATAAGACAATCACAGCAGAGCTTCTTCTTACATCAGGTGTCCCCAGCGGTGCTCCCCCTTACATCAGGTGTCACTAGCGGACCCCCCCCTTACATAAGACAATCACAGCAGAGCTTCTTCTTACATCAGGTGTCCCCAGCGGAGCCCCCCCTTACATCAGGTTTCCCTACCGGAAGACCCCCCTTTACATAAGCCAATCCCAGCAGAGACCCCCTTACATCAGGTGTCCCTAGCGGACTCCCCCCCTTACATAAGACAATCACAGCAGAGCTTCTTCTTACATCAGGTGTCCCTACCGGAGCCCCCTTTACATAAGCCAATCCCAGCGGAGACCCCCTTACATCAGATGTCCCCAGTGAAGCCCCCCCCCCCCCCTTACATAAGACAATCACAGCAGAGCTTCTTCTTACATTACGTGTCCCCAGCAGAGCCCCCCTTACATCAGGTGTCCCTACCGGAGCCCCCCCCCCTTTACATAAGCCAATCCCAGCGGAGACCCCCTTACATCAGATGTCCCCAGTGAAGCCCCCCCCCCCTTACATAAGACAATCACAGCAGAGCTTCTTCTTACATTACTTGTCCCCAGCAGAGCCCCCCTTACATCAGGTGTCCCTACTGGAGCCCCCCCTTTACATAAGCCAATCCCAGCGGAGACCCCCCTTTACATCAGGTGTCCCCAGCAGGGGCCCCCCCCCTTACATCACTCTGTGAGGGATGGATGAGCATACCAGGGGATGGAGGGATGGAATTGGGAGAAAAGTATATGTGGTGTGCATTCAAAATGGATAGTAAAAAATTGGCTAAAATGGTGGTGGAGTGAGTGTTTGTATTGGACATGGGGGAACAGAAGACATACAATGCATGATATTGAATAAGCATGGTAAAGAAATGGATACAAATATATTGACTATATTTTAATTTAATTATAAGCATAATTTTTAGTTTATAAGATCTTATTTAGATGTACTTTATCTTGAGTAGCAAATACTCTATTTAGTTGCTGTTTTCCTGCTGTGTAGAAATCGAGTTTCAATTTCCAGAGAACTAGGGGAGGAAAAATGAGTTTCACTTTGCACTTGTCAGAGAACTGGGGGAGGAGTGAAGGCGGGGCTGTGACTTGTTTCCCAAAACAATGAATGGGAGGGAGGCGGAGCTACAGCGTCCTAGAGACGCCCAAGCATGTGCTGGTCTCCTCTGCTGTGAAAGACACAGAACGTCCAGACGCAGAGCTGTAGGCAGGAGAGGGGGGCGAGCACGTTGTGCACGTCATGCTTGTGAAGCTTTCCTCCATAAGAAACGGCTGGGACACAGGAGGAGAGGAATGAGAGGAGGCACAGGAAGTGAACTTTTACTGATGTAATTCAATACTTTGCTGGGCAATTTAAAAGAAGAGGTAAGGGACTTCTAAATGCTCTGCAATATATCAATGATTTTAGAGGATAAAAAACGAACCTTTAGTGTTCCTTTAATTGCCTCATGCTGACAAACAGCATCACGGGTCTTAGCTGAGGGATGTTAAGTGAGGTTGTTGAGGAGACAGAGTGGAGGTGCTGCTGGGATGGAGTGTAGAATTTCCATTTTTTCTTATCTGTCTGCCAGCTTTTGTGACATGCTGTCATAGGTGACGGGTCACTGAGCCTGTTAAAAGAAGCTCGGGTGTATTTTCAGCAAGAGTGCAGTTAAGACTTTTAAGTGATTGTGGAAGTGTTACAATTTTCAGGAGCTTGCTGTACCATATTTCATTTAGAGGTGCTCCCTCTAGTGGTCATCCGTATATCAGAGAAAGTGACTAGAACCCCCCACTACACCACTTGCCTGCCAAAGCAATTTAAAAAAAAATTCACATACAGTACCTTGCAAAAGTATTCAACCCCCTTGGCATTTTTTGTGTCTTGTTGCCTCACAATCTGGATATAACACGGATTGTTTGAGGATTTGCATCATTTAATTTACAGAACACGCCCACAACTTTGAAGATGTTTTTATTTATTATTGTGAAGCAAACAACAAATAGGACAAAATAACAGAAAACGTCAATGTGCATAACTATTCACCCCCCTAAAGTCGATACTTTGTAGAGCCAGGGCCATCTTAATGCAAGGGCACTCCTGGGCACTGCCCAGGGGCCCCAGGTACATGGGGGACCCCCACAATAACCTTGCATTACATCATACTTGCCAACTGTCCCGTATTTGCTGGGACAGTCAAGCATTTGACTAAACTGTCCCGATATGGTCGTGTCCCGGGAAGCGTCCCAAAACCTATACTGTGCCCTCCTGATCCTGGTATTGTGCCCTCCTGACCCCCCCTGTACGGTGCCCTTCTGCATTCCCCATGTACTGTGCCCTTTGGGTTGACTAGTCTTTGATTTATGGAATGTTTTCCTTTTGTAAAATCAATTTTATTAAAAGGACTCATGAATATATGTTTAATTCTATCAACTATTTATACTTTATTTATTGAAAGTATGTTTGTAAATTGGGGCCAAGCTAGTAGGGGCCCCAGAGCATTTCTTTGCCCAAGGGCCCATGATGCTATTAAAACGTCCCTGTGTAGAGTCACTTTTTGCAGCTATCACAGTTCCAAGTGGCTTTGGATAAGTCTCTATGATCTTGCCACATCTTACCGCTGGGATTTTTGCACATTCCTCCTTCTGGCAAAACTGTTCCAGCTCCTTCAAGTTGGATGGTTTGTGATTGTGAACAGCAATCTTTAAGTCTGACCACAGGATTTTCTACTGTATTGAGGTCTGGGCTTTGACTAGGCCATTCCAACACATTTACATGTGTAGCGCCCCTCTACTTTCAGTAGGGATGCTATTGTAAATTTAGTGGGGGGGGGGGGGACTTATCTGCTCTCACCCAATGTTGATTTGCTCAAATTTAGCTGTTGCCAGGCCTGAACCGTCCTGTGGGTAATTCTGTGCTTCAGAGATGTAGTCCCATCTCTGGACAGTAGGTAGCGCCAGAGGGGTCCAGGCAGAGCCACTTTTCCCCAGCAGCCAATTGGAGGAGTGCCATTCGGTGGGGAGTCGGTCTGAGGTGAACCCGGAGGCAGGTGATCCAATAGGATTTAGACGGAACCATCGGGGATCTGGGTGACCGAAAGGTTGTGACAGGTTGTGAGTTGCAACTATTGACTGAGAGGATCCGCTTTAATTTAATTCTTGCCCTTGAGTATTGGACCTGTGGCAGAGGCCTTTACTAATTTACTAAAGCCAAGTCGGTGGCAGAGACTTGTTCCTTCTCAGAGCTCACAGTGACCCTCCGGCTGCCAGGTCTGTGAGGGAGGCCTGTCCGGGTGCACTGCACCCATCCCGGCTGGGGTGGCGACGAAAGCGAGAATACTATTTGGAGGCAGGATTGCTTCCTTCTATCCAAAGCCTGAATCTGCAAGGTTGCTCGTTTCACCAATCTGTCCTATCTATTCCAAGTTGACTGTTGGTCGTGTTGACCGAGAATAAAGCATTTTAAAACGTCAACCAACTGCCTGGAAATTCCGTCACTGCTATCACCCCTAGACATATTACAGAGGTAACTTCAATTACGCTGATCCCACATCAAACCAGCGGCTCCTGCGGGAGTGAGCGCTACACATGTTTCCCCTTAAACCACTCAAGTGTTGCTTTAGCAGTGTGTTTGGGGTCATTGTCCTGCTGGAAGGTGAACCTCCGTTCTCGTCTTAAATCCTACAGGTTTTTCTCAAGAGTATCCCTGTATTTAGCAACATCCAGCTTTCCTTCAACTCTGACCAGTTTCCCAGTCCCGACTGCTGAAAAACATCCCCACAGCATGATGCTACCACCACCATGTTTCACAGAGGGGATGGCGTAATTTGGGTGATGTGATGTGTTGGGTTTACGGCAGACATAGCGTTTTCTTTGATGGTCAAAAAGTTCACCTTTAGGCTATTCAGACCAGAGCATCTTATAAGTGCGTGCGACGGTCGGCACACGTTTAATTGTAAGTGTGCAGTGAACTTAGTGTAGCCATTTCAGTCCAGGAGATGAGCAGGTACAACTGTGCATGACTGAAGAGAAGGCTGGAGTATAGCTTTAGGTCCCAAATAGACACAGTTGTATAAGGTAAGAATAAAGAAGAAGATAAACGTGTTGGTACTTCTGTCCCTGGGCACATAAGATCTTAGCAACAGCCCAGACAAACAAATTCCTCCTTCTCCACGGTGAAAAGAAGCATCGCCGACAAGCGCAGAGCCTTCATCTCCAGCTCCTGGGTGGCTCATTATCTTGTCTTTCCTTCTCATTCCAAGGAAACGCCCAGCTCTCTCTTCTCTAATTTTCCCTTCCAAAACAGGCCGCGGTTCTTACAAATTCTTATCCAAACCTCCCGAAATCACGTTAGAGCGCGACATAGGCTGTCAACGCGCACGCTTAGATCAATGACTCCCGAACACTCATCCCTAACAAAACAGACTTGGCTACCATGGATATACCATCTGAACACATTACACCGCGCCCAAACAAGACGGAATATCTGCCATTCTTTTCATTCCATTAACAGCCGTTGTCTTCCTAATAGGCATTGGCTTTAACTCGGCCCTGTCCTCTAACCATATTGTCCCCTGAAACCAAGGCTGCTTCTCTACAATTAGAAGTAGTAAAGCTCTATTTTTCTAACTTCTAATTAGTAGGGTATAGATCATCAGGCTTGCCTTGAAAGTCTTAGGGGAGGGCCTTATGGTCTTCCATCTACCGCTTCCATGAGGTCTTCCTTCAGAGGGGACTCACCTAGTACTTGGGTGGACCTTGCCTCGGTCAGTCCCTTAAAGACTGGGGTCAGCTTGGTTTCAGCTAATTGGACCATAAGTACCCAAGTACCCATCAGAAGTCTTGTGCTCCAGGAGATCAGGGCCAGGGTCCTTTCTGTTTGGAGGAGGACAGTGGCGGTGCGTCCACTCAAGTGTTGATTTAGCAGACTGGGGTCAGCCTGGTTTCAGCTCATTGGACCATAAGTACCTATCAGAAGAAAAGAGAGAGGACGGGACTTTAAATGAGACACGCAGTCAGCAGTAGAGAGCCAGGAATTGGTATATTCATATGTAAGTCAATAACAAACCATGGGTTAAATACATAAAATCACAGCAAAATTCATATATGTACATAGGAACATGATAATACATGACAGTGGGTAGGGATATGGGCTACACCATCTGAGAAACTTCCCGTAGCATAACATCTCAATGACCGTAATAATGTGCAAAATGTCCATGAGAGTGTAGAGAGATACATAGTCGGCTGAAACATTGCATGTACATAGGCTCGACGCGTTTCATGGAGTATTGATATCCACTCATCAGGAGCAGCAATGTCTGATCTGGAATAGGAGATAAAATGTCTGTCACTGTAAGTGAGGGGGCAGCGGGTACCTATTGTGGATAAAGATGGTGTATAACAAATAAAGTGGCCTAAATGGCAGTACTCACGAACACTCAGTAAATGGGTATCCTGAGAAACGGGGACTCCCCCAGGGGGGCATCTCGTCCGGGAACTGTGGTGGCAAAAAGGCGCAACCGGATCCAAGGGAGGGCACGCGGCGGAGACATGTCCACAAGATGATGGTTTGTTATTGACTTACATATGAATATACCAATTCCTGGCTCTCTACTGCTGACTGCGTGTCTCATTTAAAGTCCCGTCCTCTCTCTTTTCTTCTATCCAACTGGGATGGAGGCTTTGCCTCATTCAAAGTCCCAAAATAACCTTTTATTTTTGCACAAGCAATTCAGGGATGGAGGCACGCAGCATGCATGTAGTGGGGCTTGAAGTTGGTAGTCGTGCATTCTAATTGACTGCGGTTATTCACACCAGCTACTCAATTAGGTTTCTTTGCTTGGAACACTGAATACCACACCTGTCTGTCGGGACAGCATACATTTTCTTCTGCTTACCATTGTTCTTTAATATATTTTTTATTTTCTCACCATGTTTGGCCCACCGACCTACCCCGTGTGGGAATGGTGATTTTTGGCCTGGGAGTCTTGAGCTCTGTCTCACACCTTTTTCCGGGAACTGCGATGCGCACCAGAGGACCTCCCCTCTCCCTCCCTGGGGCGGGTGGGTCCATTCTGCTGCGCATCGACGCCACGTATGACGTACCGTGCGTGTGACGTCGCTTGTACGTCTCCACGCTGTCTACGTCATATTCCATCTGCGGCCAATGGGAGGAGGTCTCTGGGAGTCTGACGCCGGAAGACGGCGTCACCTCTGCTTTCTCCTTCTCCAGCACGCTTGTGGCGTTTGGTGGTGTTTGGCGTGCGGACCATCGCTGGGTCCGTGTGTGGCGGCCTGTCCTCAACTGTTGGTCCTCTTTCAGGCATTGGCCAGTACCCACCTGTGCACATCCTGGCTTCTCACGTTCGTGTATCAGGTAATCCACACAGCCTATCCTCGAGCTGTACCCTCTGTCACTATCTAAGCATAGTAAGGTTACCTGACCATTACATAAACACTTATTGTGTTACAGAAGCCTCTGGATTACCTGTAGCTACCATCTACCAAGGGCCTCCTGAACCCTCATCTTGTGGACATGTCTCCGCCGCGTGCCCTCCCTTGGATCCGGTTGCGCCTTTTTGCCACCACAGTTCCCGGACGAGATGCCCCCCTGGGGGAGTCCCCGTTTCTCAGGATACCCATTTACCGAGTGTTCGTGAGTACTGCCATTTAGGCCACTTTATTTGTTATACACCATCTTTATCCACAATAGGTACCCGCTGCCCCCTCACTTACAGTGACAGACATTTTATCTCCTATTCCAGATCAGACATTGCTGCTCCTGATGAGTGGATATCAATACTCCATGAAACGCGTCGAGCCTATGTACATGCAATGTTTCAGCCGACTATGTATCTCTCTACACTCTCATGGACATTTTGCACATTATTACGGTCATTGAGATGTTATGCTACGGGAAGTTTCTCAGATGGTGTAGCCCATATCCCTACCCACTGTCATGTATTATCATGTTCCTATGTACATATATGAATTTTGCTGTGATTTTATGTATTTAACCCATGGTTTGTTATTGACTTACATATGAATATACCAATTCCTGGCTCTCTACTGCTGACTGCGTGTCTCATTTAAAGTCCCGTCCTCTCTCTTTTCTTCTATCCAACTGGGATGGAGGCTTTGCCTCATTCAAAGTCCCAAAATAACCTTTTATTTTTGCATAAGTACCTATCAGAAGTCTTGTGCTCCAGGAGATCAGGCCCAGGGTCCCTTCTGTTTGGAGGAGGACAGTGGTGGTGTGTCCACTCAAGTGTTGATTTAGCAGACTGGGGTCAGCCTGGTTTCAGCTCATTGGACCATAAGTACCCAAGTCCCCATTAGAAGTCTTGTGCTGCAGGAGATCAGGGTCCTTTCTGTTTGGAGGAGGACAGTGTCGGTGCGTCCATAAAGGGCCCCCTATCTCCTGCACCGCTCTATAACCATAGATAGATTCATGCATTGCATGAATCTATCTATGGTCACCATTGACACCCCCTATTCAGGTGTCCGGACCCTTTTCGGGCACAGGGCACCTGAATTACAGTGGCGGGTGTATTTGGAAGCACCTGATTAGAGCCGTAAGCTCTAATAGTCGCCCAAAAATGTGATCAGCGGGCACCATGGAATTTGCTTTGCTAACACTGAACCACCTCTCAGCCTAAGTTGCTGGCTCTGTTACCGGTTACCTGATTGGCTGAAATGTCAGGTACTGTGATTGGACGCCTGAGAGAGGACAGAAGAAGACACAGTAGCTGCGGTTGATTGGCACAGTTGTTGTAATTGATTATTTTTTAGTTTTTTTGCACCCCCCCCCCCCCCCCAAAATTTTGAGCACCAGCCGCCACTGGAGGACCATGTGTACACCTTGTGTGTGGTGGCAATAACACACACACAGTCCAGGTGCAAATGGTAGAACATGCCTGGACTGAATTACCGGTAAACAGTTCACAACAACGTGGTGGGAGAAGGCGTATTTGGGAACACTGATAAATACCAACAGAGGGTAGAGGAACATGCTTCAGCTGAACTGACAGTATCAGTCTGGAGGGGCAGAATGCAGCCTGGTCATTCCTAGACCAAACAGAAAGGCGTCTGAGGAGATTGCGGAGCCCTAAGATTTCCCTACTCAACTGGAATCTTTCCCTACTGCTAATACTGTTCCTGAAAGATGAGTGACCTGTGCCTACACTACCTACACATAATTGCATGCCAAACTCAGGGGCTAGGGTCTTAAATAGACTTTGCCATGCCTAAGATGGCTGCCTGAGTCACATGGATGACCAGCGCCCAATCAGATTCCTGCCCCAGTGACTCAGGAAAACATACAGTAGTTCCCCTATGATTTCTTCTTCTTCTGCGTTGCTGCAATGGAGATAACCTGCCTACATGTGCACTTAGTTGTTTTTCACTTTTAGTGTGCTTACTTTTTGCACTTACATACTGTCATACCCCCTCTACATATCTCATGTGACTCCCAGGCTAGGCCCCTAGGAACCAACTGCCAGTGAAGGGGACAAGCACAACACCCCTTCACTACCAGAGCAACTATCATACTATGGCAGTCATCTGTTCCTTGGCTGGTTGGCTGCTTGTCTCTAACAACAGTAATATAGCTGTAGCACCCTCTATCTAGTTTAGGTGCTAGAGTGCAATTTGTCTGTAGTGCAGGTAAATTTAGGCAGGCCTAGCCTGTTTGTTTTGATCTATGTGAGCTGGGAGTGGCTCAAAGTAGGCTGGTGATTCACAGATAGTATCATCTTTTAGTTAACTCCCTTCTGCTTCTAGAGAGGTGAAGCTGTCTTGGGTGTTCTAAGGAGCCTGGACCAATCCCCAACATGGATTTGCAGGGGGAAGGCCTTCTAAAATTCCTAGGGTCAACCCAGCTAAGAAGGAGTTGTTTGGGTGGAAGAACTGGAGATGGAGTATTAGGCTGTCAGGGCCCTTGAGGACGTCCCCTACTCTAGTGGGGGGGTGAACTTGGGCCAGGGGTGTTCTTAACATGAGCAGGAAAGGACAGTGGGGACAGGGCTGTCTTTTCCATTGGGCACACTGGGAAGTTGCCCGGGGGCCCCACTTGCCTGGGGGGCCCCCATCGGCTGCCCAGCGACCCCAGTAAAAAATGGTGGAGAATGGCGGGTCAGAACTGTAGAACTGTATCGTGTCTACAGTCTCTGAGGAAGAGTCTGGAGAGGAGTTAAGAGTGGGAGCGCCGCTGGGATGGGGGTCACAGGAGAAGTCAGACATGAAGAGACTACAGGATAAAACCAGAGCAGCCAAGCTGGAGCCATCTGACTGAGCCTTGCATGGTGCACCTGAGAGGAGGTCAGTGATAGCACCACCAGGCCAGTCTAAGGGCGGGTGGTTGCTAAAGAAAGGGGGGAGTGAATACAAAATATTAGTGCCCCCCCTTACCTTAGTGTATTTACTCTACGGAAGGTGGTTCCCCTTTACATCAGAATCTGCAGGATTCCCCCTTACAGTGCTAGGGGGAACTCAGTCTGAGGACCGTGATGTAAGTGGGAACTCTGATGTAAAGAGAAAGCAGTGGATTCTGATATAAGGTGGTCTCTGGTCACCAGAGCCCCCCTCCACATCAGAGTTTACCCTTACATCATGATCTGCAGTGTTCCCCTTTACATAAGAGTTCCCTTTCACTATAAGGGGGAATCCTGCAGACTCTGATGCAAGAGGAAACTCTGATCAGGCTGGGTTACAGTAACCTAACCTTCATGCCAATGAAGAAATTTGTAAAACTGTAATTTTAGGTACTTTTTTGCAGTGCCAATAGAAAAATCGTGGTTCTGCCAGTAAATTTCATGATTTTTGGCAGTAAATTCTTGTGCGTGGTTGTGTAGACAGGGCCCTAGTGCACTGTATTGCCCGGGGGCCTATAATGCTCTTAAGATGGCACTGAGTGGGGAATACTGCCGGGCAAGTCTCCGGGAAGGATCCATCAGGTGTCGGTGAGTGACAGGCACAGTCAGGAGAGCTGGGAGAGGCATGTGAAGCGGACTGGGAGTGTGCAGTCAGAGACAGACGTAGAGCCAGCGGGAGAGACTGTGATGTTATGGGCCGGTGCAGCTGGGAGAACTGCCAGGGTCAGCAAAGGGCTGACTGAGAACAGTGGTCCACCAAAGAGGGCAGCTAGCACCAGAACTTTATTTTGCTACACTACAGGGGCCCGCGGTCCCTGTCTGTAATAAGGTACTCCTTGCTACGGCCAGGCTGAAACCAGAGTTAGGCCTAACCATGTGCTAGCTGTGCCTGAAGAATTGTGCTGGAGGGAGAAGGTGAGATAGTCTGCAGTAAGAGTTGTGGGGGGGGGGATTTTTGAATTGTCCCAAACCATGCAAGAACCATTTTCTGGGCATCCCAGGAATTCATTAACCCCATCCAAGTTCTAATCCCTCAACAAAAAAAAAATTCAAAAACAAAGCTGATGGACTTGTTCGTTGTCTTGGAGTGACTGGAAGTGAATGTCGGGCTGGGCAGGGTGACAAGTCGGCCACAATCACTCAGCAGGCACTACAGGGGTAATGGTACATATCCTACACTAGCAGGAGCAGACTGACAACTCATGGGGCCCCCGGGCAGTATGAGATTATGGGGCCCCTGGGCAATAGGAGATTCTGGGGCCACACAGTATACACAAACAGTATACATACACACAGAATACACACACACACTCAGAAGGTACTGGAGAGGCAGGGCAGCTATAATCATAGGATTTTTAGACCAAAAGGATGTCGGTAAGGGACATTTCAGGGACAGATTTTTACATACTGTCCCTGGTTTTACTGAAGCTGGCAACCCTGATCGGGCCCCCTAGTGGCATGGGGCCCTCGGGCAGTGCCCGAGAGCCCAAATGGTCAATCTGCCCCTGTACACTAGACAGCAAACTACATGCTGGACTAACATACAGTATACTGTATCTACTCTAACCTATAGTCCCCATGTAACAAGCCCTGTTCTTTGGATATGCCATGCAGGAGAGATTTCAGACCAGGCATTGATGTCAAAGGAGACAGGAACAACAAGCGCCCAGAGGCGATTTAGCTCGCATGTGCTGCGCTATATAAGTTCTTCACTCACTCTTATTAGGCAGCTTCATTACATGAATTCCTGTACAAGGTGCTTTGGTGCCCATAAGGTAATCATCATACTTGAATAACAGCAGCCCATAGTCCTTTATAGGGATGGGCGAACAGTTTGGCCCGGGCATGAGTTGGGGCCAAACATTGGCTGTTTGCCTGTTTGCCGAACAAACGAATTATCATGGCGTTCAACTGTTTGTTCGGGCCGCCGAACGACCACAATGCACTGCGCCACAGCACAGTTCATTGAAAGCCCTGATTGGCTGAAGAAATTAAAGCTTTGCCCAATCAGGGCACAGAGCACTGTCAGAGCCATGATTGAACGCTGTCATGATGACTTAACCCAATCATGGCTCATTGCTGTTAGTCAGGCCCACGCTATAAAGATAATCTTTCAATAGTGGCCATTCTCAGTGTGATATCGGTGTGGAGAGAGATAGAAAAGGGCTCTGTTTGCTATAGTGTGCTATTTTCAGTCTATGGTCAGTACATCAACGTTGTACAGAACACATACAGGTTGCCATATTGCATTCAGTTTGCAGAAAATGAAAGCAGCTGTAGATTATGAATAAATTATTACAGCACCCCTGGTTGGTGATTAGGTGGCTCGAATCACTTCCACAGTGACAGTTGGCTGAGAAAATGATCACAAATAGCCAGCAATTCGCTAACGTGCCGCTGCTGCCGCTGACGTATGACAGACATCGGTGGCAGCAAAACGGTTAAAGCTGAACTCCAGGCAGATATAAGAGACACAAATGAATACTTCATTAATCATTAATACATCATCAAACAGAAAGAGAATCCTGCCAAAGAAAAGTCAGAACCTCATTAACGAAATAAACTAGCGCTTAGTAAACTCTCTATATATTAGAATTGTGAAGCATGAATTGGTTTTGGCTGTAGGCCGTTTCTCCCCTCCCCCCCACCGCTGAAGCCAACACCATGTTGGATGTTTTCTTCCTTCTTCTAAGATTGCATCCATCCTCAACACACGTCATCCCTGAGTGTGACAGAAAGTTCTATTCAAGTATGTACAGAGCCTTGAAAAAGTATTCATACCCCTTGAAATATCATGTTACAACCAAAAACGTAAATTCATTCTTGGGGATTTTTATGAGATAGACCAACACAAAGTGGCAAAGTGAAGTGGAAGGAAAATGATAAATGGTTTTCAAAAATGTTTATAAATAAATATGTGAAAAGTGTGGGGGGTGCATTTGTATTCAGCCCCCTTTACTCTGATACCCCCAACTAAAATCTAGTGGAACCAATTGCCTCCAGAAGTCACCTTATTAGTAAATGGAGTCCATCTATGTGTAATTTAATCTCAGTATAAATATAGCTGTTCTGCGAAACCCTCAGAGGTTTGTTAGGGAACCTTAGTAAAGAAAGAGCATCATGAAGGCCAAGAAACACACCAGACAGGTCAGGGATAAAGTTGTGGAGAAGTTTAAAGTGGATGTAAATAGACATGTGCAATTCGCTTTGTTCCGAATTAGTTTAACAAATTTAGCCAAACCGAAAACCCATTTAATGAATTGTTCAGAATATAAATTTGAATACTTGAATATTTGAACATTCGTAAATTCATACATGCGTACATTCATAAATTTGTACATTCATAAATTTGTACATTCGTAAATTCATAAATTTGTACATTCATACAGTACCTTCGTAAATTTGTACATTCGTAAATTTGTACATTCGTAAATTCAGAAAATTTGTACATTCATACATTCGTAAATTCGTAAATTTGTACATTCGTAAATTCGGACATTCGTAAATTCAGAAAATTTGTACATTCGTAAATTTGTACATTCGTAAATTCAGAAAATTTGTACATTCGTAAATTCGTAAATTCGTAAATTTGTACATTTGTAAATTCGGAACATTCGTAAATTTGTAAAGTTTGTAAATTCGGAAATCTGAAATAATAATTAACTAATAATAACTTAACTATTACTAACTATTAAATTATAGGTATTGGAATTTCCTTTCAAATTTGGCTGTTAGTGAACGTAACAAATACAAATTTATCTAAAGTTACGAATTATTTTCCGAAATAACGAATGGCGTATCTAAACGAATGGAACGCAATGAATTAATAATAATAAATAACAATAATAAAAAAAATGTATTATTATTATTTATTATTAATTTGTTCTGTTCCATTTGTTTGGATGCAGCATTTGTTATTTCAGATCATTTGTAACTTTGAATAAATTCGTATTTGTTACGTTCACTAAGGCCGCGTACACACGATCAGTTCTTAAGGCCAGTTTCATCGGACCAAACCGATCGTGTGTACGGCCCATTGGGCCATTGTCCGTCGGACCAAAGTTTTAAAACATGCTTTAAAATCGGTCCAACGGATGGTTAATACGCAAAAGCATCGGACCAAAAACCAGCGCATGCTCAGAATCAAGTCGACGCATGCTTGGAAGCATTGAACTTCGTTTTTTTAACACGTCGTTGTGTTCTACGTCACCCTGACCCAATCGGATTTTGCACTGATGGTGTGTACGCACATCAGACCATCAGGCCACTTCAGCGTGAACCGATGAAAACGGTCGGTCGGACCAGTCTCATCAGTTTGGTCCGATCGTGTGTAGGTGGCCTTACAGCCAAATTTGAAAGGAAATTCCAATACCTATAATTTAATAGTTAGTAAGAGTTAAGTTAATATTAGTTAGTTATTATTTCAGATTTTCGAATTTTCGTGTTTTCGAATTTTTGAATTTCTAAATTTCCAAGAATTTACGAATGGATATATTTACGAATTTACAAATGTAAGAATTTACAAATTGCGATCATAATGAATGACCTGAAAAAATATGAATGAAACGAAAACAATTTTTTGTTCATGTCTAGATGTAAACCCACTCTCATCCTTTCTAAACTATTCCCACAGTGGTTATCTAAAAGGATAGAGATGCCTCCTGCATATATCCTTACCTGCCAAATGTCTCCCCTCTGTCTGTTCTGAGACCTGAAAAAACACAGATTCTGTGGGTGGATCTGTTGACATTAAATCCTATACTGTACAAGGTGCAAGCCTTAATTAAAAAGAATAAAAAATTGGGTCTACATCCACTTTAAGGCAGGGTTAGGTTATAAAAAAAATATCCCAAGCTTTGAACATCTCACGGAGCTCTGTTCAATCCATCATCCGAAAATGGAAAGAGTATGGCACAACTGCAAACCTACCGAGACATTGCCGTCCACCTAAACTGACTGGGCCAGGCAAGGAGAGCATTCATCAGAGGAGCAGCCAAGAGGCCCATGGTAACTCTGGAGGAGCTGAAGAGATCCACAGCTCAGGTGGGAGAATCTGTCAACAGGACAACTTTTAGTGGTGCTCTCCACAAATCTGCCCTTTATGGAAGAGTGACAATAAGAAAGACATTGGTGAAAGAAAGACATGAGAAGTCCTGGTTATAGTTTGTGCAAAGCCATGTGGGGGACACAGCAAACATGTGGAAGAAGGTGCTCTGGTCAGATGAGACCAAAATGTAATTTTTTGGTCTAAAAGCAAAACGCTATGTGTGGCGAAAAACTAACACAGCACATCACGCTAAACACACTGTGAAACATGGTGGTGGCAGCATCAGGTTGTGGGAATGCTTTTCTTCAGAAGGGACAGGGAAGCTGGTCAGATGGGAAGATGGATGGAGCCAAGTACAGGACAATCCTACAAGAAAACCTGATACAGTCTGCAAAAGACTTGAGACTGGGGGAGGTTCACCTTCCAGCAGGACAACGACCCTAAACATACGGCCAGAGCTACAATGGAATGGTTTAGATCAAAGCATATTCATGTGTTAGAATGGCCCAGTCACAGTCCAGACCTAAATCCCATTGAGAATCTGTGGCAAGACTTGAAAATTGCTGATCACAGACGCTCTCCATCCAATCTGACAGAACTTGAGATATTTTACAAAGAAGAATGGGCAGAAATGTCCCTCTCTAGATGTGCAAAGCTGGTAGAGACACCCCCAAAAAGACTTGCAGCTGTAATTGCAGAGAAAGGGGGTTCTACAAAGTATTGATTTTGAAAAACATTTATCATTTACCTTCCACTTAACAATTATGTGCCACTTTGTGTTGGTCCATCACATAAAATCCAAATAAGATAAATTTACATTTTTGGCTGTAACATGAGAAAATGTGGAAAATTCCAAGGGGTATGAACACTTTTTCAAGGCACTTAGTTCTCCATGGTCCCACGTCAGAGGCGTATTTAGGTTTTGTGCTGCCCTAGGCCTGACTAAACTTGCGCACCCCCTAATTTAAATACGACCCACCCCTTCCTGTCAAATCCTCCCCCCACAGAGTGCCGCCCTAGGCCTGGGCCTTGTCGGCCTAGGCTAGAATACATCCCTGTCCCACGTTATGTAGGAACTAGACATGTGTGATTCGTCTTTTTACAAATCCACATTTTGGCAACATTTTCATTATTCGAATATTCCGATGTATCTGAATTTCATAATAGTAAGACTTTTAAGGAATCCAAAATGAACAATAACGAAACTAAATATTATAAGAGGCGGTTCACACTGGGGCGGCACGACTTCGGGGGCGACTTGGCAAGGTTTTCTGAAGATGACTTCAGAGGCGACTTGCAAAATGACTTCTGTATTGAAGTCCATGCAAGTCGCCCCCAAAGTCGTACAAGAACCTTTTTCTAAGTCGGAGCGACTTGCGTCGCTCCTATTAGAACGGTTCTATTGAATACAATGGGACACGACTTGTCAGGAGGCTGAGTCGCCTGACGAGTTGCCCCACTGTGAACCGGCTCTAATTCGAAAAATTAGTTTGAATTAAAAGGAAAATTTAATTCAAAATGGAAAGATATTGCAATAAATACAGCAAAGTATAAAAGTGAAATAAGATTAAGATGGTTTGTATTGTATTCTAATTTATTCACAAATTTTCTGTTCTACTCTATTGTAGTCTGTTTTATTCTATTCTATTTTCTTTTCTATTCTATTCTGTTTTATTTTGTTTGATTCTATTCTTTTTTATTATATTCTATAAAAGAGCCAAACGTAGGAATCATCATCTTGTTTAACTTTTATACCTTACTGTATTTATTGTAAGATGTTTTCATTTTGAATGAATTTTCAAATTCCTTTTCAAATTTGAATTTGATAAAAAAATAACAAATATATAAGAATGAATCTAAATATACAAAACAAATTCTGAAAACAAATCATTCCAACTTAAAGAATATGACAAAACCAAATGATTATTTTAACTAACAAATCTTAAATTAAACAAATGTTCTCATTGTGCACATCACACCAACAGCGGGACACTATTCCTCCCACTGACACCAATGATGGGGCACTATTTGTCCCATTGATACCAATGATGGGGCTCTATTCTTCCCACTGACACCAATGATGGAGCTCTACTCCTCCCACTGACACCAATGATGGGGCACTATTTGTCCCATTGATACCAATGATGGGGCTTTATTCCTCCCAATGACACCAATGATGGAGCACTATTCCTACCACTGACACCAATGATGGGGCACTATTCCTCCTACTGACGCCAATGATGGGGCTCTATTCCTCTTACTGACACCAATGATGGGGCACTAATTGTCCCATTGATACCAATGATGGGGCTCTGTTTTTCCCATTGACATCAATGATGGGGCTCAATTCTTCCCACTGACACCAATGATGGAGCACTATTCCTCCCACTGACACCAATGATGGGGCACTAATTGTCCCATTGATACTAATGATGGGGCTCTATTCCCCCCAGTGACACCAATGATGGGGCACTATTTTTCCTATTGATACCAATGATGGGGCGCTATTCCTCCCACTGACACCAACGATTGGGCATTATTCCTCCCACTGACACCAACGATGGGGCTCTGTTTCTCCAGCTGACACCAACAATGGGGCTCTATTTCTCCCACTGACAAAAATGTTGAAGCACTATTCTTACTGCGGACTTCAATGATGGGGCACTATTTCTACCACTGACACCAATGATTGGGCACTATTCCTACCACTGACAGCAAAAATGGGGCTTTATTCCTCCCACTAACGCCAATGATGGAGCACCAGTTCTCCCACTGACATCAATCATGGGGCACTATTCCTCCCACTGACAACAAAAATGGGACCCAATTCCTTCCATTGGCACCATCCATGGGGAATTGTTACTCACGTGGACCAGGGACTGTCAGGCTGGTGAAAAAAAGGGCTAGATTATACTGGACGTCCTCCAGCCTGGGAAATGAGGGGGACTCTATCTGACTGCTGAAGCTTCTGATGCACACTGTGAGAAGCCCGCAGTGTGCAGTGAAATCAGAGGAAGCCCTTTCAGTCCTGGAGAGGAGCCGGTACAACTGTGCAAGTGTGAGGTCACCTGTGGCCAGGTGATAAAAGTACCCCAATAGAGACAGGGGTACACCGCTAGGTAGTAAACCCAATAGCAGACTGCTGCAGATGAACAGGAAACATGAACCAAAGATTCCCCAGGGCGCGAAGTTTAAGGTCCAGCAGGTGTTCACCAGAGCCTCTGGTGGTGAGGATGGCCTTCGCTGCAACTGAACCCAGGTCACGGCCCCTGGAGTCCCCCAGGAGAGAGGGGGAAGCAGCCACTGAGCACACAAGGGATAGTGATGGGTAAGCCTAGGTCGGGGCAACAGGCAGACGAGGGTAACCAAGGAACAGGCCAAAGGTCAGGGTCACAGGCAAACAGGAGTAGTCAGAGACGAGCCAAAATCGGTACACAGAAAGGTTAACATAGCACACGGCAGACAGGAACACAAGCTAACAAACAAAGTTGAACAGCAAAGCAGACCTACAGTGCAACAGTTAATATAGACTTCCTGGGATGGCCTGGGGTGGGGCCATACAGGGAGGAGAGCTGATAAAAGGCAGCCAGAAAGACATTATTGCATGTCCATGACAGCAAGCCTGACGGGAAGGTTGGAGTTCAGCTTTATAGTGCGACTTCTTGACTTGAATCCTTCACACTCCTACATGGTTTCTCCAAAATTAAACTTTATTGCTTGGCCGCCGTTGAAAAGTAATATTTTTATGATTATAATTGTGGATGAGTTAACCAACCGCAGTGTAATTCACCAGTTTTAAACCCATTGTTTGAGTTTCCACCGACCGGCAAAGCCAAGCGGTAACCAAGGCCACTTTCTGACTAATGTTCCGATCGGCTCCGGATGTTCCCGATCTGAAGTCATCATTTACATTTCCAAAGTGCGTGTTTTGTTATAAAAATAAAAATAAAAAGACGAGAGAGAATCCTTTTTATAGTGCCGAGAGACACGCCTCGGTGATGCTATTCTCGTATTAGAAACAAAATACTCATATTCCCCGCCGCAAATCCCCTTCACAATGACGGGGGATTATATGAACATTTTCACGCTTGTCATTGCCAGGTTGTATTCTTTCCATAGAGATAGAAGGATTCACCCTTTAATTCTTACTATTGTGAATGGGACTTTCCACTTTAAATAAGAAGCACCATTGGAAATCATGGGGCCCAATACAGTCTACATGACAGGAACCCCTTGAAGATTCTGAGGACAATAATAAAGCAGCACCTCAAATATGAGTTGAATGGTTTGCCAATATTGTGGGGCTTAACAATTGATCAGAGTGTAAGTATCGGGAGTATGTCTGGTACATAGTGTAGGTATCAGGAGTATGTCTGGTACACTGTGCAGCTGTCAGGAGTATTTATGGTACAGAGAGTAGGTGCCAGGAGTATGTATGATACAGAGAGTAGGTGCCAGGAGTATTTGTGGTACAGTGTGTAGGTGTCAGGAGTATGTATGATACAGAGAGTAGGTGCCAGGAGTATTTGTGGTACAGTGTGTAGGTGTCAGGAGTATGTATGATACAGAGAGTAGGTGCCAGGAGTATTTGTGGTACAGTGTGTAGGTGTCAGGCATATGTATGGTACAGAGTGTAGGTGCCAGGAGTATTTATGGTACAGAGAGTAGGTGCCAAGAGTATGTATTATACAGAGAGTAGGTGCCAGGAGTATTTGTGGTACAGTGTGTATGTGTCAGGAGTATGTATTATACAGAGAGTAGGTGCCAGGAGTATTTGTGGTACAGTGTGTATGTGTCAGGAGTATGTATGATACAGAGAGTAGGTGCCAGGAGTATTTGTGGTACAGTGTGTAGGTGTCAGGCATATGTATGGTACAGAGTGCAGGTGTCAGAAGTATGTATGGTACAGAGTGTAGGTGCCAGGAGTATTTATGGTACAGAGTGTAGGTGCCAGGAGTATTTATGGTACAGAGTGTAAGGCAGCGTACAGACCATCGAATTTATCCGATGGAAACGGTCCGACAGACCGTTTCCATCGGATATGTCCGCCGGGCTGCTTTGGTCTGATGGCTGTACACACCATCAAACGAAAATCCCCGCCGGCAGACAGTGCGGTGACGTGGCGGTGACGTTGACACCGCCACGTCACCAAACCCGGAAGTAAAATGCCTCTGCGCATGCGTCGAATCCATTCGACGCATGTGCGGGAAGATATGCCTGCTGGTTAGTGTACCGGATTCATGCTTTGAAATTTGTCCGATGGACAAACCTGTCCTCTAGCCCATACACACGATCGGATTTGTCTGCTGAAATGGTCCGTCGGTGTCAGTTGTATGTATGGTACAGAGTGTAGGTGTCAGGAGTATGTATGGTACACAGTGTAGGTGTCAGGAGTATGTATGGTACAGAGTACAGGTGCCAGGATTATGTATGGTACAGAGTGCAGGTGCCAGGATTATGTATGGTACAGAGTGCAGGTGCCAGGATTATGTATGGTACAGAGTGCAGGTGTCAGTAGTATGTCAGTGTCAGTAGTATGTATGTAGGGTTGTCCCGATACCACTTTTTTAGGACTGAGTACAAGTACTGATCCTTTTTTTTAAGTACTCGCCGATACCGAATACCGATACTCTTTTTTAAATGTGTCCTCAAATGCAGCCATGTCCCCCACAAATGCAACCATGTCCCCCCACATATGCAGGCATGTCCCCCCACAGATGCAGCCATGTCCCCCCACATATGCAGCCATGTCCCCCCATAGATGCAGCCATGTCCCCCCATAGATGCAGCCATGTCCCCCACATATGCAGCCATGTCTCCCCATACCGCAACGCCGCCGCCGCATAGTTAATACACACTGGGAACATTACAGCTTTCATTTGAATAGCTGTAGTGTTCCCAGCCGCGCGGCGTATAGACACTCCCCCTTGCTCGGGATTGGACAGATCACCCGTCCAATCCCGAGCAAGGGGGAGTGAATAGGTGCGGCGGGGAACACTACAGCTATTCAAATGAAAGCTGTAATGTTCCCCGCGCGTATTAACTATGCGGCGGCGGCTATTCGGTATGCGGCGGCGGCATTGCGGCGGCGGCGGCGGCGTTGCGAGGGCGGCGAGGGGGACGGGGTGACTGAGTATTCGGTCAGGCATCGGGGGCATTTGCGGGAGTACAAGTACTCCTGCAAATGCTCAGTATCGGTCCCGATACCGATACTGTTATCGGTATCAGGACAGCCCTAGTACATAGTGTAGGTGCCAGTAGTATATCTGGTACAGAGTGTAGGTGTCAGGAGTATGTATGGTACAGAGTGCAGGTGTCAGTAGTATGTATGGTACATAGTGTAGGTGTCAGGAGTATGTATGGTACAGAGTACAGGTGCCAGGAGTATGTATGGTACAGAGTGCAGGTGCCAGGAGTATGTATGGTACACAGTGCAGGTGTCCGAGTATGTATTGTACAGAGTGCACAGGGGTCAGAAATATGTATCGTATAAAGTGCAGGTTCAGGAGTATTTAACATACAGAGTGCAGGGGTCAGGAGTGACTGTCGGAAGCTAAGTCGACTTAATAGTACTACACCTCCTCCCCCAAAAAAGTCCCTATTTTGGTCTGGGCCCTCCTGCTGATCAATGGGGAATGTTACTATAAATGCTGGAAGCCATGGCCTTCAGAAATACTCTGCCTGCTCCCTATAGAAAATAAAAATTCCCCCTCCTCCTGGGCCCCTGTACTGGACGAATGGGGTCAGGGTCCAGGACAGGAGGGTTGCACAGGGGAGCCATTAGCAATCATGGGGCCCAATACAGCCTACACGACAGAAACCCCATGAAGATTCTGAGTGCAATAATGAAGCAGCACCTCGAGCACGACATGGTGAATTGTGGGTGTGACAATATTGTGAGACTTACAAATTGAGCCTACATACAGAGCATGTGTCAGGAGTATGTATGGTACAGAGTTATGGAGTCCACAAACTATGGGATATATCTGAAAATGTATCAATCCTGATGCGCTGCCAGCCATCTCATTTCTCGAGGTACGGAAATGCCAGGACAGTAGAGATATCCCCCTTTGTAAAGTAGACAATCCAAGGTATTTAGTAAGAGACATGCCGAGTTTATTTAACTTAACGTATTTTATGTCACAATTTTTGGGGGAAAATGAAGACATTTTATTTTATATTTTTACATTTTTTATTACATTTTTATTTGTTTTTTTTTTTGCAATGAGTTTTGTACATACAGTGACCAGGGCAATACAGTGTTACCGCAATAACACTGTACTATTCTTGGGAGGTGATCAGATTTTTACATTTTTTTCATTTACACATATATTTTTTTAGGATTGTTTATAACTTTTTACAGTTATAAGCAACCATTTTTTCTGAATGAAAACTACTCATTTGGTGTTTACTATTGTGAAGAGCTGTTATTTGCCACAAGCTAATCACATGGTACAGATATGCTATGATTGGCTCTGTCTGTACCATGTGATCCCTGTGACTAATCACAAAGCTTATCTTCACAATAGCACACAATGAAAGGCATGTAAAAAAGCCTTTCATTTCACAGAACTGTCATGTGATCTGCTTTGATTGGCCACATTAATCATATGGTACCGGCTGCACGGTGGTACATTTATCTGTCATCGGCTGTGTTCGGTGGACATGGCGTGTGACAGATCGCGCCAAAACACGACCTGTGGGGAGCACACGGAATTCACATGGTGAGTGCAGCCCGTGGGGTGCGCACGAGACACAATTCTGGGAGGACGTCAACTGATTATTATTATTATTAATAATTCATTCTGTTCTATTTGTTTAGATGCGGCATTCGTTAATTTGGATAATTCACAACTTCGGATAAATTCGTATTCGTTACGTTGACTAACAGCCAAATTTGAAAGGAAATTCCAATACCTACAATTTAATAGTTAGTTATTATTAGTTAGGAAATTAGTTAGTTATTATTTCGTATTTTCTTTCTTATTTTCCGATTTTCTAATTTACAAATTTTCAAATTTATGAATCTTCGAATTTTATAAATTTATGAATTTTATGTATTTTCTAATTTATGAATTTGCAGACTTTCAAATTGAGGGATTTTACTAATTTGTGAAAAAAAGAATTTATGAATTTTTTTTCCCGAGTTTCAGATTTTCAAATTTATGAATTTTACAAATTTATGAAATAACGGATTTACGAATTTTAAAATTTACGAATTTTAAAATTTACGAATTTCGATCATAAAGGATGACCCGAAAAAAAAAAAATAAGAATGAAAAGAAAACAAACACATTTTTTGGCAATGCACATGTCGAACAGAGATCAGCTTTTAAAGCGGGATTCCACCCGCAAATTTTTATTTTTTTAAAGTCAGCAGCTACTAACAGTGTAGCTGCTGACTTTTAATAAGGACACTTACCTGTCCTACTTGCCCGCGCTGATGGCCCCCCCAATGCCGATCCCACGACTGATGCAGGGCCCGCGCCGCTATTCACACTAGGGGATTACGGACTTCCGCATAGCAACAGGTATTTCGGGTGAGTATAAAAAAAAAGAAATTCACTTTTTTTTTTTTTTTTTTTTAGGACTTTTGGCCAAATGTTTTTTTCCTGGGTGGAACTCCGCTTTAATACATACAGAACATTAGTGCATTTTACTTACCAAATAATTTTTATTTTATTTCGCTTCCTGTCCTGAGATTAAGGCTTCCTGCAGACTGAGTGCCAGATTCAGATAGCCTTTACGTCTGCGTATCTATATTCTGCTAAGATACGAGCGGCGTAAGTCTGTTACACCGTCGTATCTTAGGCCTCGTACACACGATCGGACATATCCGATGAAAACGGTCCGCGGACCATTTCCATCGGATATGTCCGATCTGGAGTTTGATCCGATGGCGTGTACACACCATCGGATCAAATTCCCCACCGGCGGACGGCGCGGTGACGTGTCGGTGACGTTGACGCCGCCACGTCACCGCTACGTCACGCACCAGGAAGTAAACACTTCCGCGCGCATGCGTTGGATCCATTCACAGGATACGACGCATGTGTGGGAGGATATGTCCGCTGGTTTACCGTACTAACCAGCGGACATATCCGACGGACAGGTTTGTAGCGGACAAATTTCAAAGCATGCATGCTAGCCCATACACACGATCGGAGATGTCTGCTGAAACGGTCCATCGGACCGTTTTCAGCGGACATATCCCCTCGTGTGTACGAGGCCTTAGTTGCATATTTATGCTGGCCGCTAGGTGGCGCTTCCGTCGATGGTGTGTACGCGGCCTTAGTCAACATAACATGTTTTTCTAATTTTCAGGTTTTTGGATTTTTGTTCTTTTGAATTTACACTCTTATTTTCTGGTTTTCAGATTCTTAAAATGTCTGAATCGTCCGTCCAGGAAGGAAGCAGTGGCAGCTGGTGCTCAATATTTGGGGGGGGGGGTGGCAAACAAGCTTTCTCTCCTCACTCGCACTGCCGACACCCCCTGCATGGGAGACAGGAAGACAGGGGTTTAGAGGCCTTACCGTGAGGAGGAAGATGACACGGAGGAAGGTGACACGGAGGGCCTCTGCTCCTCGCTCCAGGAGGATCCAGGAAGAGCTGGGACTTTTCCTCCTGGATAAAAAAAAGTGGGTCCTGAGACCCGATTGGCCAGAAGTCCTAATCCTGAGACCCGATTGGCCGGAAGTCCTAATCCTGAGACCTGATTGTCCGGAAAGTCCTAATCCTGAGACCCAATTGGCCGGAAGTCCTAATCCTGATTCCCCATAGGGAAAGGCCACAGGTTGAGCCATGCCCTAGAGATGGACACCAACTCAGATTCAGGTTCTTCCACTGATTACATTTAATAATGTATTAATAATTAAGGAGCTGAATTAATCCTAGTTCAGCTTTTCTATGGTTCGATCCTTTCCGGACAGATGATATGGATTTTGCACTCTCTTTAGACCGTGTAATATTTCAAGCCATTTGTCTGTGACTAACTTGGTGTGGTTCCTCGGTGTCGGCCTTACGAGATGCATTATCATGTCATCGGCCGCCCTCCCTTCTGTGCGTCGGAGTGATTTATCCATCATCATCCATATGTCCAGCCCAAATCCATTATCAACAGTCAATAACCGCAGATAGAAACTTTTTTATTTTTTATTTTTCCTTTTTAGTGCAATATTTTTTATTATTTTATTTTTTGGGGGGTGCAGAATTTCACGAGACGCTAGGTCCTCCAAAAAAAGAAAGAAAGTCTTCTTCCCGTATGTTATTAATCATGTGTAAGCACCAGATAAATAGTTTTTTAAGTTAAAACATGCTAAGCAATTTTAGAATAATTCTTTCCATTAGGACTTAAAAAAAAAAAAAAAAAAAGCGGAGCAGAAACAGCCCATAACCCATAAGTTTGGCTGCACTCCCAAGGTCACAACTCTTTCTAAGAAACACCACAAAGAAGAATGGATTCAATTGCAACATGCTCCGAAAATGAAAATATCGTTCGGGGGCTCTTGTTGTCAAAAACGCACGTGAAAGAAACTGCTTTGAAAAAAAAAAAATACAAAAAAGAAGAAAAATGGGAATCATGGATGGTCATGTTGGTTTTGGCAGCCGAAAGGGGAAGATCGACCTTCAGGTGCTCGGGGGGGCCCCGCGGGACCCATTAACACGCTGTGCGGTAGATGGGAAATTTAGGAAGGAAGAAATACACAGAGGAGCATTGTGTCCTCTCAAGGCAGAAAGATAAGGATTATTTATAACCGCGATGATGTCATAGCGAGGGGATCCTGGATTACATCATCGCCAATGCACATTCTTAGACGGATTTATTTACTAAAACTGGAGAGCGCAAAATCTGGTGCAGCTCTGCGTAGAAACCAATCAGCTTCCATGATTTATTGTCAAACCTTAAAGGGGTTGTAAAGAGGAAAAAAAAATCCCTAGATCGCTTCCTTTACCTTAGTGCAGTCCTCCTTCACTTACCTCATCCTTCCATTACTAGTAAAAAAAAAAATATATTAAAGCGGTGGTTCACCCTAAATATACTATGTCCCATGCGATCCAGCATACTGGCGTCAGCGCCAGTATGCTGTTTTTTTTTTGCTCCACTTACTGTGTAATCTTTCATTTTCATTTATTTCCCCAGCGGTGGATGGCGCCGCTATAGCCCGTCACGGCTTCTGAAAATAGCCGATTTAGGACTCGGGTATTTCCGGCGAGATACGGCGCCTGCGCACAGACCTAGGAGCTGATTGCGCAGACGCCGTATTTCTCCGACTCCTATGGCTATGGCGCGTCACGCCCTTCGAAAAAAGCCGAAATAGGAGAAATACGGCGCCTGCGCAGTCAGCTCCTAGGTCTGTGCGCAGGCGCCGTATCTCGCCGGAAATACCCGAGTCCTAAATCGGCTATTTTCGGAAGCCGTGACGGGCTATAGCGGCGCCATCCACCGCGGGGGAAATAAATGAAAATTAATGATTACACAGTAAGTGGAGCAATTAAAAAAAAAAAAACAGCATACTGGCGCTGACGCCAGTATGCTGGATCGCATGGGACATAATGGGCCAGATTCAGGTGGAATTAGATTCCCGCAGAGTATCAGAGATACTCTACGCCGCCGTACTTTACCTGGCTCTAGGAGGAATTCAGAGAGATTTTGGCCCGTAAGGTACGGCAGCGTAGTGTATTTCTCCCGGCGGAATCAAACTACGCGATTAGGGGGCGTGAGGCATTTAAATTAAGCGCGTCCCCGCGGCGATCGAACTGCGCATGCTCCGTTCAGAAATTTCCCGCCGTGCATTCCGCGAAATAACGTTGTTACATCATTTTTTTTTTTGAGTAGAGTCGTTTACGGACATTCCTATTCCCGGACGACTTACGCAAAAAATAACAAAAAATTTGAAAGTCGACGCGGGAACGACGGTCATACTTAACATGGGCCGCGTAACGTTAAATCAGCTAATAGCTGGTTTAACTTTACGTAGCGAAAAAATGACGTACGCGATTGCGAACGACGCTCGTAACTTCGTGGATCGCCGGAAAAAGCTCATTTGCATACCCCGACGCTGAAAACGACGCAAACTCCACCCAGCGGCCGCAAAAAGATTGCAGCGTAGATCCGAAGGCGTACGAAGACGTAAGCCTGTCAGATCGAAGCCCAACGCCGCCGTATCATGGTTTGAGGATTCAAACTAGTGATACGGCGCGCGTAATTTGAAAGTACTCCAGTCTAGACAGGCGTAATGGCTCTCTGAATCTGGCCCGGTATATTTAGGGTGAACCACCGCTTTAATAAAAATGCCATAAAAATATCCCCTATTTTGTAGACGCTATAACTTTTGCGCAAACCAATCAATAAACGCTTATTGTGATTTTTTTTTTAACGAAAAATATGTAGAAGAATACGTATCGGCCTAAAATGGAGGAAACAAATGTTTTTTTATATCTTTTTTGTGGATATTTATTGTAACAAAAAGTAAAAAATATTAATTTATTTTCAAAATTGTCGCTCTATTTTTGTTTATCGCGCAAAAAATAAAAATCGCAGAGGTGATCAAATACTACCAAAAGAAAGCTCTATTTGTGGGGAAAAAAGAACGTCAATTTTGTTTGTGAGCCATGTCGCACGACCGCGCAATTGTCAGTTAAAGCGACGCAGTGCTGAATCGCAAAAACTGGACAGGTCCTTTACCTGCATATATTGGTCCGGGGCTTAAGTGGTTAAAAAAAAGATGAATAAAAGAATAATAAAAATGCCATAAATCTATCCCCTATTTTGTATTTACCAAAAATATGTAGAAGAATACGTATCGGCCTAAACTGAGAAAGAAATAATTTTTTGGGGAGATTTATTATAGCAAAAAGTAAAAAAAAATTAAAACCGCAGAGGTGATCGAATACCACCAAAAGAAATCTCTATTTGTGGGGGAAAAAGAACGCCAATTTTTGTTTGGGTGCCACGACCGCGCAATTGTCGGGTTAAATCGATGCAGTGCCGAATCGCAAAAAGTGCCCCGGTCAGGAAGGGGGGTGAATTCTTCCGGGGCTGAAGTGGTTAAATGCAGATCCCTGTTTATTATACTTTTGTATCTTCCAATCAAATGTTTTCTATTAGGATCTCCTCCTTATCTCCCATTTTAACACATAAAAATTCGGAATGATTAATGTGCACAAAACACCAAGATGATCACATGACCTACAGGGAAAAAAAAAACCCAAGTGAAACCGTTTTCCAGCTTTTCATAAAACCTGCATCTGATTTCATGATGAAAAGCAGCTGAGGGCCATGGAAAATATGGCTTGCCATGTATCGCAGCTCACCAAGGCCGAATCAGCACTTTTTTTTTTTATTATTTAAATGTTATCTCAACCACATGTGTAGAAGATGTCTGTCAGAGCCCAACCATGAACACGCTGGTTACATGCATAATAATCGCAGGCTGAAAACAACACAGAGTGCTCAACTTTAACCACTTCAATACCAGGCATTTATGCACCTTCCTTGCCCAGGCCAATTTGAATGACAATTGCGCAGTCATGCGACACTGTACCCAAATTCAATTTTTATCATTTTGTTCACAGAAATAGAGCTTTCTTTTGGTGGTATTTGATTACTTCTGCGATTTTTATTTTTTGCGCAACAACTAAAAAAAAGACCGAAAATTACGTTTTTATTTTTTTCTGTTATTTTTTTTTGTAAATAAGTACGTTTTCTTTTTCAATCACGGGCACTGATATGGCTCCACTGATGAGCACTGATATGGCGGCACTAATGGGCACCAATGAGGTGGCACTGATGGGCACTGATGATGGTCACTGATAGGCGGCACTGATGGTCACTGATAGGCGGCACTGATGATGGTCACTGATAGGCAGCGCTGGTATGCGGCACCGATGGGCACTCATAGGCGGCACTGATGGGCACTCAAAGGCGGCACTGATGGGCACTTATGGGTGGCACTGATGGGCACTTATAGGTTGCACTTATTGGTGGCACAGATGGGCATGGATGAGCATTGAGAGGTAGCAATGATGGACACTGAGGGGTGGCACTGATACTGATGGTGGCATTGCTGGGCATCACCTTTTTTATGTTGTGCCCATGTTGCCAGTCAGTGTCCATTTGTGGGCACTGATTGGCATCTATTGCGGGGATTTTTTAACATGTGGATGGCCATGGAGTACATACCTGGTGGTCCTGGTGGCTTCCCTGGTGGTCCAGTGTGGGCATCTGCGGGGGCTACGCTGATAAACAATCAGCGTATATCCCCCCTGTCAGGAGAGCCGCCGATCGGCTCTTCTCTACTCACATCTGAGGAAGAGCCGATCAACATCTCTTTCTGTTTACATCGTGATCAGTTGTGATTGGATACGGCTGATCACATGGTAAAGAGCCTCCGCAGGGTGCTCGCCGGCATGTTATCCTGCTGGATGTCTATAGATGTCCAGTCAGGATAACTGAACCACTTCCCGGACGTCAATTGTCTATTGACCGGGCAAAAAGTGGTTTGACCTCCGGAAGGTTTTACCCCCTTCATGACCAGGGCATTTTTTGAAATTCAGCACGTCGCTACTTTAACTGGTAATTGCGCGGTCATGCAACGCTGTACCCAAATGAAATTTATATAATTTTTTCCCCACAAATAAAGCTTTCTTTTTGTGGTATTTGATCTTCACTGGATGTTTTTTTTTTTAAGTGAAAGAAATGCAGCGCTTATATATAAATTCACATGTTTCAATGTTGAAAACCTGTATGGTGGTTATAACATATAGTGTAAAATTGTGACCATTCTATAAATGTAGCACTACCCCCGGAAGAGTTGCTGGTTTGTTTTGGGTAGCATGTTACCTCCTGGCTCCTCCGCCGTCTAGGGGTGTCTGGTGAATGTAGCAGTAACGGAATGTCCACGACAGGTGTCTTTTCTGTGCTCTTTATTACCCAGCCGGATAAAAACAGTAACTTGTGGTGAAGAAGGTAGAGTTGAAAGGAGAAGGAGAACAGCAGATTCAGGCGTAGCAATAGGGAAACAGTCCTGCTCCCACGTGTAACACTTCTTGCACCACTCCTGCCTAAGTGGACTTAGTGTACCTGAACAGACCTCTTCCACTGACCTGGCAGCCGGAGTATCACTCAAACCTTTAGGAGAAGTCTCTGCCACAGACCCTCCTGGAATGAACTTGAGATGATCCTCCTCGACAGAATTTCACCTGGATCTCCTTCGGATCGTTTTCAGGTACAAACTGACAGGTGACCAGCCTCTGTGTCCGGCTACCTTGTATCCCGGTGGTTTGTCGAGACCCTATTGGATTGCCAGCCTCTCATTGGCTCTCCTCAGATGGACTCCCCACCGAACAGTTATCTCACTTGGGATCTTCAGGATTGGGAACCCAGTCGACTACTGGGCTCCCCGCCACAGCTCAAATGTTTCGGATCAAAATGGTCCCGGAACCAGGAACATTGCGTTTCAAAGTCAAAATTCCAGGTTTCAAAGTCAGAATTCCAAGTTTCAAAGTCAAAATTCCAGGTTTAAAAGTCAGAATTCTGAGTTTCAAAGTTAGAATTCTGAGATTACAAATCAGAATTCTCAGTTTCAAAGTCAGAATTCTGAAAATACAAGTTTGAGACATGATAAAATGTATTAAACACAATCCTAAGGGTCAAAGTCAGAATTCTGAGATTGATGCCGCGTACACACGATCACTTTTTGTGATGAAAAAAAACAACGTTTTCAAAAACGTCATTTAAAATGATGGTGTGTGGGCAAAACGTAGTTTTATGTCTTCAAAAAAACGACCAAAAAAAAATTCGAACATGCTTGAATTTTTTGTGTCGTTTTTCAAAACGTTGTTTTTGTGTCATAAAAAGTGATGGTGTGTGGGCAAAACGACATTAAAAACGACGTTGAAAACAACGTTTTTAAACCCGCGCATGCTCAGAAGCAAGTTATGAGACGGAGCTTCAATGGAACAGTGCACGTCACCACGCTCTGCTAGAGAATTTTGGAAAAACTATGGTGTGTAGGCAACGTTGTTTTGGAAAATGAAGTTTGAAAAACGTTGTTTTGTTTCGTCACATAAAACGTCGTTTTTTTTCATCACAAAAAGTGATCGTGTGTACGCGGCATGAAAGTCAGAATTCTAAGATTAAATGGCAGAATTCCAAGTTTCAAAGTCAGATTTCCAAATTTCAAAGTAAAAATTCCAGGTTTCAAAGTGAGAATTCTGAAGCCTCGTACACACGTACGGGTTTCCCGGCAGACATTTAAAAACCTGAGGGAAAAAACAAGAACCTGCTTGGTGACTTTTTCCAGCTACATACGACCGGGTTACCCGACATGAAAACTGCCATGAGAGCTTTGGTCGGGAATGCCGGCCTTGTGTATGCTCCATCACAGTGTTTCCCATAGGAAAACTACTGAGTTAAAAAAGACCGGGAATCCCAGCGGGATAAAAGAGAGCTGGTTCTCTTTTTTTCCCCGGCAGTTTTACTGTCGGGAAAACTACAATGGAGCATAAACACGGACAGTTTTCATGGCCAAAAGCTCTCATGGCAGTTATCCAGATGGGAAAACCGGTCGTGTGTACGAGGCTCGAGTTTCAAAGTGAGAATTCTGAGTTTCAAAGTGAGAATTCTGAGATTATAAATCACAATTCTGAGATTAAATTTGCAGAATTCTGAGTTTCGAAGTCAGAATTCCAAATTTCAAAGTCAGAATTCCAAATTTCAAAGTCAGAATTCCAAGTTTCAAAGTCAGAATTCCAAGTTTCAAAGTCAGAATTTTAACGTTTCAAAGTCAAAATTCCAAGTTTCAAAGTCAAAATTCCGAGTTTCAAAGTCAGAATTCTGAGATAACAAGTTCGAGCCATGCTAAAATCTCCCATAGGAAAACTGCCGGGTTAAAAACCACCTGGAATCCTGGCGGGGAAAAAAGAGAGCTGGTTCTTTTTTCCCAGCAGGTTTTTATGTCAGAAAAACTACAATGGAGCATAAACACGGCCGGTTTTCCCGGCCAAAAGCTTTCATGGCAGTTTTCCAGATGGGAAAACCGGTCGTGTGTACTAGGCTCGAGTTTGAAAGTGAGAATTCTGAGTTTGAACGTAAGAATTCTGAGATTACAGATCAGAATTCTGAGATTAAATTTGCAGAATTCAGAGTTTCAAAGTCAGAATTCCAAAAGTCAAAGTCAGAATTCCAAGTTTCAAAGTCAGAATTCCAAGTTTCAAAGTCAAAATTCCGAGTTTTAAAGTCAGAATTCCGAGTTTCAAAGTCAGAATTCTGAGATTACAAGTTCGAGCCATGCTAAAATATATTGAACACAATTCTAAGGTTCATAGTTAGAATTCAGAGTTCTGAGATTGAACATCTGAATTCTGAGATTAAATGGCAGAAATGCAAGTTTCAAAGTCAGATTTCTTAGTTTTAAAGTCAGAATTTCTAATTTCAAAGTCAGAATTTCAAGTTTCAAAGTCAGAATTCCGAGTTTCCAAGTCAGAATTCTGAGATTACAAATTCGAGCCATGCTAAAAAAATGTAAATACAATTCTAATGCCGCATACACACGATCATTTTTTGCGATGAAAAAAAACGTTGTTTTTTAAAACGTCATTTAAATTGATGGTGTGTGGGCAAAACGTCGTTTTTTGTCTTCAAAAAAACGACCAAAAAAAAATTCCAACATGCTTGAATTTTTTGTGTCGTTTTTCAAAACGTCGTTTTTTGTTTCACAAAAAGTCACCGTGTGTAGCAAAAACGTCGTTTAAAACAACGTTTTTCAACCCGCGCATGCCCAGAAGCTAGTTATGAAGCGAGCTTCAATGGAAAAGAGTGGTGAACGTAACCTCGCTTTTTGTGAAAAAAACGATGGTGTGTATGCAACATCGTCTTTGAAAAGTGACATTTCAAAAACGTCGTTTCTTACTTCACAGAAAACGTCGTTTTTTTTTAACACAAAAAATGATCGTGTGTATGCGGCATAAGGTTTATAGTTAGAATTCAGAATTCTGAGATTGAAAGTCAGAATTCTGAGATTAAATGCCAGAAATCCGAGTTTCAAAGTCAGATTTCTTAGTTTCAAAGTCAGAATTCCAAATTTCAAAGTCAGAATTCCAAATTTCAGTCAGAATTTCAAGTTTCAAAGTCAAAATTCCAGGTTTCAATGTCAGAATTCTGAGTTTCAAAGTGAGAATTTTGAGATTAAAAATCAGAATTCTCAGTTCCAAAGTCAGAATTCTGGGTTTCCAAAGTCAAAATTCTGAATTCTGAGTTTCCAAAGTCAAAATTCTGAATTCTGAGTTTCCAAAGTCAGAATTCTGTGTTGCCGAGAATTGTATTTCAAACATTTTAGGATGGCCCCAGAGCTTTTCAATACTCAAGTGCTTCAAAACAGGTCGAATTTGTAATGATTACTACTAATATAAGGATACACAGACTAATATCTGCCAGAGCCCGAGGGCTCATAATAGGTGCTACCCCTAGGCCACAAGTTGGATACAAGGCATAAAAAGTGTTGAGGGACTAGAAATATTAAGCAGTTTACAATCTCTTTATTATTTTAATTAGTTAAGGGTTTTGCACAAGAACATGGAAGCGGTGACAACACATACCTGGGTAAAAACAATACAATAAATTACAGAAAAAGTTTCATAGAAGAAACTGGTGATACTCATAGCCATCCAGAACATTATAAAAAATAAAAATAAATAAGAATCAAACACATGACCACCCTCCAGAGCCATTATATGCTTCAGAACCAGTAAAGAATTGGAACAACCATGAGAAAGAAGGAAGGAAAGAGACGGGGGGCACCAGGGCAAGTAATTCACTCCTAATAAGGAGGTTAAGTAGGGGGAAAGGGGAGACCAGGTGGCTAATGTTACCGTTAAAGTGTTTTATACTCAACTTAATCCAAAAAAAATCATGTGCATCTGAATCTTTTATCCTTAACCTTCAATTCTAATTTATTTTGTTTTGGGGTACCATAATGTAAGCATCATGGGTATTTCTTGGTCCAGCTTGGACCAATGTAACTATGGATATTAAATACATGGTTGATGCCACTGAAAGCTGGAAATCACTGAAGTAGGCACTGCTAGTGCAGTGATTTCCACCGACTCATGGGACCCGTACCAAGTGGCTGCCCTGCTGCATCGTGAACCCATTGGGTTGGCCATGCCATATCTGGAATTCTCCTTTAAAAGCCTTCAATAAAGAAGTCAAATCTTTAGAATATTTGACCTGTATTTTAGAACAAGCGAGGAAGTCATCATCCATGACTGGAAACCACTGCGTAATAATAATGAATTAAGGTCACAATCCTGCTTACCCGGCCCTCTGTGCTTTCCATCAGCTCTTCCATACCACACACACATTCCATGTTTCCAAATACTGTACCAGACTGCCTGTTTGTAATAATGACCTCATGTGCTAACATGAGGCAAAAAATTCCTCCATCCAACGCGACAACACGGACATTAATCACCGCGAACGGAACGCCATCTTACCCGATAGCCAGTTCATTGAGCCTCGAGCCAAACACCTATTAATACGCTCGGTTGTTTCAAGAAAACCGCTGTGGAGGAATAAAAAATAATCCAGGAATATTTTGACTCCAAAAAAACAGCCAACGCAGGTCCCGACCGCTAAAAATAGCAGAAAATAGCAACCACTTGATGTATCGCCAAGCGGAGACGTTTTTTTCTTCTATTTGACGGCTGTTATTTCTTGCCGCTGCACAGTTCGAATTTTGATTAATTTTAGAAATAAGGAATTTGTGGACAGCTCCGTGCCAAAATCCTGCCATGTTGTACACTTCTGGATTGACTTGGACGATTTATGAGTTGGTTTTTCCAATCCTCTGCTTTCCAGTCTGTGCCTTGGTTTCATGCTCTCTCCATCCGTACAGATGTTTGGCTTCTTGGTTCCCAGCCCAATAAACAGTACAGATAACAACTTGGATTGAAAATCCGTGTGCCTACATGGGTTTTGCTGATATTTCCCAATTTCAATTTCAAGTAAAGCCATAACATCTACGCACAATGCATAAGGATGGTGGACAATTTTCATATATCTTTCATTTGTATAGATACCAGCGTTAATTTTGGCAGCAAATTTCGATTTAGTTTTAGTCTTTTATTCTTAGGACTAAAATGGCATTTTAATTTTTAATTTTAATCCAATTTCAGTCTTCTGTAATTGTTTTAATTCTAGTCGTATTTAGCCGACTAAAGCCTCCACCCCCTTATCTTTTCCCATACCCTTCTATAACCTTCGCATAACCATAAACCCCTTAACCACTTAAGCCCCGGACCAAAATGCAGCTAAAGGACCAGGCCCCTTTTTGCAAATTGGCACTGCGTCGGTTTAACTGATAATTGCGCAGTCGTGCGACGTGGCTCCCAAACAAAATTGGCATACTTTTTTCCCCACGAATAGAGCTTTCTTTTGGTGGTATTTGATCACCTCTGCGGTTTTTATTTTTTGCGCTATAAACAAAAATACAATTTTGAAAAAAAAATGCAATATTCTTTACATTTTGCTATAATAAATATCCCCAAAAATATATATAAAAAATGTTTTCCTCAGTTTAGGCCGATACGTATTCTTATACCTATTTTTGGTAAAAAAAATTGCAATAAGCGTTTATCGGTTGGTTTGCGCAAAATGTATAGGGCCAGATCCACAGAGAATTGCCCTGGCGCATTGTATCAGAGATACATTACGCCGCCATATTTTACCTGGCTCTAAGTCGAATCCAGGAAGATTTCGGCCCGTAAGGTACGGCGGCGTAGTGTATTTCTCGCAGCGGAATCGAAATACGCGATTAGGGGGCGTGAATCATTTAAATTAGGCGCGTCCCCGCGGCGATCGAACTGCGCATGCTCCGTTCAGAAATTTCCCACCGTGCATTGCGCGAAATTACGTCGGAACGTCATTTTTTTTTTTTGTAGCGTAATTTACGTACATTCCTATTCACGGACGACTTACACAAAAAAAAAATTTAAATTTGACACGGGAACGACGGCCATACTTAACATGGCCAGTCTAACTATAGACCGGATAATAGCAGCTTTAACTATACGCCGGAAAAAGCCAACTAGCGACGACGTAAGAGAATGCGACGGCCGATCGTAACTTCATGGATCGCCGTAAAAAGCTAATTTGCATACCCGACGTGGTAAACGACGCGAACTCCACCCAGCGGGCGCAAAAATATTGCAGCGTAGATCCGAAGGCGTACGAAGACGTAAGCCTGTCGGATCGAAGCCCGAAGCCGTCATATCATAGTTTGAGGACTCAAACTAATGATACGACGCAGGTAATTTGAAAGTACGCCGGCGTATCAGTAGATACACCGGCGTACTGGCTCTGTGGATCTGGCCCATAGCGTTTACAAAATAGGGGATAGTTTTATTGCATTTTTTTTTTTTTTTACTACTAATAGCGGCGATCAGCTATTTTTTTCATGACTGCGACATTATGGCGGACACTTAGGACAATTTTGACACATTTTTGGGACCATTGTCATTTTCACAGCAAAAAATGCATTTAAATTGCTTTGTTTACTGTGGAAATGACAGTTGCAGTTTGGGAGTTAACCACAAGGGGGCGCTGTAGGGGTTATGTGTTCCCTGTGTGTGTTTACAACTGTAGGAGGGGTGTGGCTGTAGGTGTGACATCATCGATCGCCCCCCCCCCTATAAAAGGGATGACGCGATCGATGCTGCCGCCACAGTGAAGCACGGGGAAGCCGTGTTTACACACGGCTCTCCCCGTTCTTCAGGTACGGGGACCGATCGCCGCACTCCAGCGGCGATCGGGTCCGCGAGTCCCGCGGTCCCGGAGCTTCGGACTGGGTCACGGGAGCGTGCCGCGGGAGCGCGCCCGTGACCCACGGCTGGGTAGTAGTACAGAACGTACCTGTACGTGGATCTGCCCAGCAGTGCCTTTCTGCCGACGTATATGTGCAGGAGGCAGTTAACCATACTAATTATAAATAGACCACATCAGAGTTGGAGTATAAATGGCCATAACAGCCTTTTTTTATTAACCAATAGAATAAATAACTCCAACTATTAATAACTTTATTCAAATAATTTTCCATTAACATTAGTTCCATTTTAACAGTTTCTCAACTCCCAGTCTATTGGTCTTTGACGGCACCCCAATTTTTCTCACTTTCCACCACTATACTGTGGGACCATAAATTTTACCATACCAGGCTTCCAGCCGTAACCAGCTCGGAGAAAATCCCCTCCTGCAGTGCAACCATTACCGTATTCCAGCAGACACCGTTTCAATGGAATACACCAGAGGGGTACATACCACCGATGATCCCCCCACCATTTCTATGACATCTGATTTTGCCACCGTCAAAGACCAAAGACACCGCCAGCTCCAGCTGCTACGACGTCCAGAATCGAAACAACCTGAAATAAAAGAGAACAAACACACAACACCGAAAAACTCATACAATAGGGAGGGTGGGTGGGAAAGATTTCTCTATCAGCTAAAACACCCCAGTGCCTCAGGACATTCCCGCCCCTTCCTCTTATACCGCTCCACCCTTCACTTCGTTCCTCAGCCAGCCTCTGCCTCTCCAGCACTCCCACCTAGTCCCTCACATTAACCCCATGTTGCCTCTCGTCATGCCCGGCCCTCCATTATTTTTGTCTCTTGCTCTCCATTTTGGGCCTCCTTTTTAGTCGACTAAAACAAATTTTAGTCGTCTAAAATCTAAGGCTGCGTACACACGATCGGTCCAACCCGATGAGAATGGTCCGACGTACACACCATCAGTCCAAAATCCGATCGGGTCAGAACGCGCTGACGTAGAACACAACGACGAGCTGAAAAAATTAAGTTCAATGCTTCCAAGCATGCGTCTACTTGATTCTGAGCATGCGCAGGTTTTTGGTCCGATGCTTTTGCATACTAACCATCGGTTTGGACCGATGGTCAGGCGTCCATCAGTCCGATTTTGAAGCAAGTTTTAAAACTTTGGTCCGATGGGCCGTACGCACTATCGGTTTGGTCCGATGAAACTGGCCCAAACCGATCATGTGTACGCGGCCTTATGGGTGTAATTAAATTGTAATGTATTAGTTAACATTTCTCTACAATTTCCAAACTCATTATATAGCGCTAGAGTGAAAAATCTCATATGTTATTATTTAAAGGGGTAGTTCCCCCAAAAAACTTTTTTTTAACATTTATTCAGGCTCGTTATGTCAAGGGGAATCAGGTTTTTTTTTTTTAGAAATGAAGCAGTACTTACCGTTTTAGAGATGCATCGTCTCCGACGCTTCCGGGTATGGGCTCCGACTATAGGCGTGCCTATTTGATTGACAGGCTTCCGAGGTCGCATACATCGCGTCACGATTTTCCGAAAGTAGCCGAACAACAGTGCGCAGGCGCAGTATAGAGCCGCACCGTCGCTCGGCTTCTTTCGGCTACTCGTGACGCGATGTATGCGACCGTCGGAAGCCTGTCAATCAAATAGGCACGCCCAGACCAGACGATCATACCCGGAAGCGACGGAGACGATGCATCTGTAAAACGGTAAGTATTGCTTTGTTTCTAATAAAAAAACACCCGATTCCCCTTGACATAACGAGCCTCAATCAATGTTAAAAAAAGGTTTTTGGGGGAATTACCCCTTTAAGGTATTGAGAAATGAACATGCACTACAGAGTTAATTTTGAAGTCAAATTTCAATTTAGTTTTAGTCTTATGCTGTGTACACACGATTGGAAATTCCGACAACAAAACCGTGGATTTTTTTTCCAACAGAATGTTGGCTCAAACTTGTGTTGCATACACACGGTCAAATGTTGTCGGAAATTCAGAATATCAAGAACGTAGTGACGCACAACACTACGACGAGCCGAGTTCAATAGACAGTGCGGCTCTTCTGCTTGATTCCGAGCATGCGTGGATTTTTGTGCGTCGGAATTGCATACAGATGATCGGAATTTCCGACAAAAAATTGAGAACCAGCTCTCAAATTTTTGTTGTCGAAAATCCCGACAGAAAATGTCCGATGGAGCTTGTACACGGGCCGACCAAAAGCTCATATCGAACATTTCTTGGCGGGATTTCTGTTCGTGTGTACACGGCATAAGTCTTTTGACTAAAATGCTGTTTTAGTCCCATTTTAGTCTTTTGACAAAAATGTCATAATAGTTTTAACTGTATTATAGTCATCTCAATTGTTTGAGTTTTAGTCATATTTTAGTATTAATTTAGTTGACTAAAATGTTTTAGTCGACAAAATTAACACTAATAGATACAAGTTATGAAACGTTTTAAGGATGCACAGTCATCAGTACTTAAAATAATTTATTTTCTCACGTGTTTGTTATGAAGACATTACAAAAGGTATAAAAAAAATGATGTTTTGGAGCCTCACAGGGTCCTTTTTTTAAATGTCCCTTCACTATGTTGCCTTTAGAAAGGGACCCTGTGAGGCCCCAAAACCTCATTTTTTTTATACCTTTTGTAATAATGTGGGAGCCTCTCTACTGCTATAGCTACTGGTCTCCAAGTGTAAAATGCCATGAAAATCCCTTTCTCAAGGCAACATAGTTTTGATAAGAAGCCGACATTTCAGGGGCCTCGCAGGGTCCCCTTTTTAAATGTCCCTTCAGAAAGGGACCCTGTGAGGCCCCTGAAATGTCAGTTTCTTATCAAAACTATATTGCCCTGAGAAAGGGATTTTCACTGGATTTTACACTTGGAGACCAGTAGCTATAGCAGTAGAGAGGCTCCGAAGAACAACAGGATACAAAGCAGGAAACCCTGGCGGATGGTGTTGGCTCACTTGAGTCTTAGTATTAACTGGTATTCACCAGAGCTCCTGATGGTGGAGATCGTTTTTTTCTGTGTTTTAGTACCAAGTCACGGTCCTCAGTATCGCCTCACAAGGAGGTGAGCAAGGCAGGGTCCAGTAGCAGATATAGCAGGTAGGGATAAAGCAGAAGCATAGTCAGTAAACAAGCCAAAGGTCGGTAATAAGCGGTTGCAGTTTTGGATGAAGCATAAGCAGGGCTTATTTTCAGCTGGAACTTGGTGGAACTCAGTTCCACCACCTCTGGCTCAGGCCCTCTGCTCCCTGATGACCACTATTACTTTAAAAACACAAAAGTTCCGGATTCTATGCTTACAAGTAACAGCTAGTTTCCCAACAGCTCCTACAGATCTCCTAAGTGGCTCCCACTTAGTGAAGGATGGGGACAAGGGAGATACAGGTACATGGGATGCAGTGCAAATGCCAACATCACCACTGGATGATCTCACGGCAAGCGAGAGAGGTGGAGCCAACTATAGTATGCAGGGAGGTACTAGAGCTCGCTGGGTGCTTCAGCTTAATACAGTTGCAAAAATAAGACATGTGGAAAATGGTGAAGCTTTTAAGGAGAAGATGGGGCAGTAGAGAGAGGTTGTATGCACAGGTCAGAGCTGAAGAGGGGTAAACGTGAGATATGTGGATGGGGGATGCAGAGGTAAGCAGCTGTGGAAGAAGACTGAATTCTGCTCTCTGTGTGTAGCGCACCGCTAAACTCTGCAATATTTATGTAGCACACCCTGAACTCTCCAGTCTGTGTGTAACTCCCTCCCTGAGCTCCGCACTCTGTACATAATGCACTTCTGGTATTTAATGACTCTGTTTAGACCCTTCCACTGTTGGTGAAATTTGACCACACCCACTATTTGATGCAGTTTGGAGGGTGTTTGTAAGGGATGAGGGGGGGGGGGGCGTGATTGAGTTCCTGTACCTATTTTCTGATTAAAAAAAAGCCCTGAGGATAAGTGTAGTTGAGGAATAAGCCAAAGGTTGACAATGAATAGTAGCGGAGATGCAGGGGCAGCATTAGCGACAATAGTCAGATGTTGCCTGGAGAAGGCACAATAATCTGGCAAACAGGAAGTGCAGAGACATGGCTTAAATCAGGAAGTCCATGGGAGGAACAAAGCATTCATGAGAAACAAGGTTTAAGCGTTTGATACAGTTCCCCACACACGGCTCATGTGTAAGGTAAGGTCTACAGGATTGGATATATCAGTTTGTAAATGGATAGAAAACTGGCTGAAAGACAGGATTCAGAGAGTTGTGGTTAATGATTCTTACTCTGAATGGTCCAAGGTTATCAGCGGTGTACCCCAAGGTTCGGTGTTGGGTCCCTTACTCAATATATTTATAAATGATATTGGGTCTGAGATTAAAAGTAACATTTCTGTCTTTGCAGATGACACCAAGCTATGCAGTGGAATAACGTCCTTACAGGATGTCTCCAATTTACAAGCCGACCTCAATGCTCTGTCTAATTGGGCGACTATGTGGCAGATGAGGTTTAATGTTGATAAATGTAAAGTTATGCATTTAGGGGCTAAGAATATGCATGCATCATACATGCTAGGGGGAGTACAACTGGGGGGATATGTAGTGGAGAAGGATCTGGGGGTTTTAGTTGATCATAAGCTCAATAATGGCATGCAATGCCAAGCTGCGGTTTCCAAAGCGAGCAAAGTCCTTTCTTGTATAAGAGAGGTATGGACTCCAGAGATAGAGATATCATTTTGCCCCCCCCCCCCTGTACAAATCATTAGTAAGACCTCATCTGGAATATGCAGTCCAGTTTTGGGCACCAGTTCTCAAAAAGGATATTGGAGAACTGGAGAAAGTGCAGAGAAGGGCAACCAAACTAATAAGAGGCATGGAGGAACTCAGCTATGAGGAAAGATTAAAAGAACTGAATTTATTCACTCTTGAGAAGAGGAGAATAAGGGGGGATATGATCAACATGTACAAATATATAAGAGGTCCATATAGTGAACTTGGTGTTGAGTTATTCACTTTAAGGTCAACACTGAGGACAAGGGGGCACTCTTTACGTCTGGAGGAAAAGAGATTTCACCTCCAAATACGGAAAGGTTTCTTCACAGTAAGAGTTGTGAAAATGTGGAACAGACTCCCTCGAGAGGTGGTTCTGGCCAGCTCAGTAGATTAATTTAAGAAGGGCCTGGATTCTTTCCTAAATGCACATAATATAACTGAGTACTAAGATTTGTAGGTAAAATTGATCCGGGGTAAATCCGATTGCCTCTCGGGGGATCAGGAAGGAATTTTTTCCCCTCCGGTAGCAAATTGGATCATCGCTCTGCTGGGGTTTTTTGCCTTCCTCTGGATCAACTGTGGGTATGGAGTTGGGTGTATGGGATGTACTGTGTTTTATTTTGTTTGTTTATTTTTTTTATGGTTGAACTGGATGGACTTGTGTCTTTTTTCAACCTGGATAACTGTGTAACTATGTAACTATGTAACTATGTATCATTCAAGGAATTGTCCAGGGAGCTGTCCAGCATTCCAGGTGGCTCAGCAAGAAGAGAAACCACCAGACACAGTAGAGTTACTAAGTTCAGACCTGGGTATTGACAGGGATCCTACCCTGAAGACACCTGAAACATCAACTGTTCTGTGTTGCCGATCTTCTCTATCTTAAAGGGGTAAGGTGGCTAAAACATATTTTGCCTTCCTCTCTGTGTACTGTAGTTCCAAGAGTTGGCCCCAATAGTACAAATGTGTCTCCCTGCCTGTGTGTGGACGGGGCCGGCAGTGGGGTGTCCAAATGAAGGAAGCAGCACACACAGAGTCCGCAAAGGGTTATTGTATTTAAATGAATGCAGTTTAGAGAATCACAGGGTTGCTGGAGACTAATAACACAGAGATTAGCATTAGCATTACTCGACAGGTGTAGAACACTGGTAGGCACATAAAATGAGAATTGGCCTGGGCAGGAAGGGGGTGAAAAATGCCCGGTATTGAAGTGGTTAAATAATAAAATTATTTTACCATAACAGTACACAGTACACATTTAGGAGATATTCACTGTACCTATTAGACATGTGCACAGAATAAAAAATCGTTTTTTTTTTTGATCTGTTTCGTATCGTTCCGTTTTTTCGTTTTCGTTCGTTTTTCGTAAGACGCCCGTTTTCCTGTTCGTTCCCGTTCGTTTTTCGTATGACGCGATTTTTTCGTATTCCGATCGTTTCGTATTTTCGTTACTGTTTTATTTACGTACATGCGGGATGGTTCGTTATTCTGTTTAATTCATGTTCGTTACTTGTTAGACAATAATTTTCGTGAATTTTCGTCAATGATTTGCAGTATCTTGAAACCCTTTTCTTTTGCTATTTTCAGTCGTATGTTCACATGACATCTATAACAAAAGATTTGCATTCTGTATTTTAAATTCCTTTTTTCTGTTCGTATTTTGGATTCAAAATACAGCATGCAAATCTTTTGTTATAGATGTCATATGAACAATGAACATAGGACTGAAGACAAACAGAAAAAGGATTCAAACAAAATACAGAATGTAAATCTTTTGTTATAGATGTCATTTTTGTTCTTTTGCCGTTTTCGTTTTGTCGTTTTTTTTCGTCGGATCATTCGTTCGTATTTGCGGTTGTTCGTTATGCGGCTCATTCGTAATCTCGTGGTTTTCGTATTTTGGTGCTTTAATTTTTTCGTATGTACACATTATCCTGCGGGTACGAAAATGAACATTTTCGTACGAAAATAACATTCGTACGAACGGGAATGCACATATCTAGTACCTATAGATAAGCCTTATTGTAGGCATATCTGTAGGTGCAAGTCATTAAGCTGACTTTACCTCCCCTGCCTTTGTTAAATGGTTTGTCTCATCCATGAATACTGATACACTCTGCTTCAGAGCTTGTTCTTTTGAAACACAACAAACTTGCTGGCTGGATTACCAGATGCAAATAGAAGAAATAGAATAAAGAAAGCCAAAAAAAACAAAACAAATGCAGACATCACATCTAATGCCTTGTATACACGACCGGTTTTCACGATGAGAACACTGCCATTTTTTTATATTGGTTGTGAAAACCGGTCGTGTGTCTGCTCCCTAGAAGTTTTCTCTACGAAAAAAAACTGCCCGACAAAAAATTTAAACCAGCTCTCTTTTTTCTCGTCGTGTTTCCCGTCAGTCTCTTTCTCATCGCGAAAAAACAGTCGTGTGTATGCTTTTCCGAGGGGAAAAAAACATGCATGCTCAGAATAAAGTATAGAGCCAAAAGCAGCCCAAAGGGTGGCGCAATTTGAAAGGAACTTCCCCTTTATAGTGCCGTCGTACATGTGGTACGTCACCGCGCTTTTGTCTGACTGTTTTTTGCATGAACATGTGTATGCAAGTCAGGCTGGAGAGGAATCACATCAGGAAAAACTTAGGCCCGGATTCACAAAGCACTTACGCCGACGTAAATCACTTTACGCGGACTCCTAGCCCGATGTATCTTGCTTACGCCGGCGTAGCGTGGGTGCAAATATGGTTTGGACGCATGTTGATTCTCCCATTGATTAGGCATTCAAATATGCAAATGAGGGAAATATGGCAATTCACAAACGTACGTGCGCCCGATGCAGGCTACGTGCGGAGCACGTAAGTGTACGTCCGGCATAAAGTTATTCCCCATTGATGAGGCGCCACCCAGCAATAGACATGCAAAGGTCTGCCCCAGAGAACACAAGCCGGCGTATTGGGTGTACGTTATGTTCACGGCATACGAAGTGATCCGGCGTAGCTTAGGAAGTTGTGCCGGCGTAGTTGTGAGCATGCGTGTTCGTGATACGCCGGGCGTAAAACACTGCACCATGCTCAGACCATCATTTGCATGGGGTCACTCCCACTTCAACTTACGCTGGCCTGCGCCTTGGAAAATACGCTACGCTGGCACATCTTGGTGAGCAATGGCTTGCTGAATACAGTGCATGCCTCTCCGCGCTGCGCCGTACTGTGTGTGCGCTATGCCGGAGTGAATGCGCACCCACTCTCTGTGAATCCGGGGCTTTGTTTTTTTTCCTGCCAAGAAAAATGGTCATGTGTACGAGGCATAAGATTTGGTAAGCTGAAATATAATAAATTAGGTTTAATTCTGCTTTAAAACACAAAAAATGGCTACTTACTCCAACTTGGCACCAGCAACGAGCAATCACCAATCACCAAGTCTTAATGAAGTCAAGCAACCTCTACGACAAAACAACACAAACATGTAGGTCCTCTCTGCAGCCGCCCACCTCCCAGAAACATACATTCAGCCATTTAATTTGGCGTGAACCACAAACTATAAATAGACCCGGGGCTTGTCTACCCGGAGACAAACCACAGGAATCTCGGCATTCCGGGACACCGAATGGGAAATTACAAATATTACTTCCTGTCATACGTGCTGTAAAATAATGCAGGCATCTGGCTGTGAATTTGTCGGGAAAGAAGTTGGGGGGAGATCGGAATTGTTCTACTGTATATAACACAGATCCAACTGGAACACATAAAAAAGGAAAAAAAAGAAACATTGCGGTATCTCGAAGTTGATACATTTGTTTACACTCCTGCCCTTTGGTTTTGGTTTTATGTATTTATGTACATGTTTATGAAAGGGTTTTTTTGTTTTACATAAAACAGGCAACACAAGCGCTCAAGTGTAAATATTGGCCGGAAATTGTAAAGTGGTCGAGGAGACGTGTTTTGGACTCATGAAACCATAATTACAAGAACAGAGGCCGACCGCAAGAAAAGGCAACACTGTCTCCATGAAGGGAATGTGTCATGTGAAAAAAACACAAGGGCTTCTATTTCTCATTGAAAATGCTGATCAATATTGTTGAGTCGTGGAACAAGCATGCTTTAAATTAGGGGTGTCCAACCTGCGGCCCATGGGCCGAATGCTGCCCAAGATGGCTATGCATGTGGCCCAAAACAAAATCAGAAACTTATGCCGCGTACACACGACCGTTATTCATGTCATGACAAAAAACGAAGTTTTTTTCAACGTGATTTGTCGTGATTCCTCTCAAGCCTGCCTTGCATACACACGTTCGTGAAAAAAAAGCTCCGCGACGCACAACACGTACGATGGCACTATAAAGGGGAAGTTCCATCGAATGGCGCCACCCTTTGGGCTGCTTATGCTAATTTCCCTTATAACTTGTTTCTGAGCATGCACGTTTTTTTCCCCCCTCAATAATGCCTACACGACCGTTTTTCATGACGTGAAAAAGAACGACATGAAAAACGATGAGAAAAAATAGAGCAGGTTCTAAGATTTTAACAGGCATTTTTCTCGTCGAGTATAATGCTCTGGAGCCCACACACAACCGTTTTTCACGACCAATTAAGGGGGGATGTGGCTGACTAGAGGAGGCGAGAGATTGTTGTTTCTAATTAGGAATAAGGAGAAAACCCAATCACAGGAGTGAATAAAGGTCGGACAACCTTTATTCATTCCTGTGATTGGGTTTTCTCCTTATTCCTACCATATACAGATGTGGCTAATGTGAGTGCCTTCCCTGTGTGTCTTGTCTTACCTTCCCTTGCCTCTTTTTTCCCCCTTTCCTGTGTTGGCTTGTCTACCACCCCCCTCTCCTCCCTCCCCCCTTTTTTTGTTTCTACTTAGTAGGAACATACGATCTGTCTCCTCTCCCCTGACAGAACCGGGATTTGTGTGTTTACACACAAAGATCCCTGTTCTCGCTCTATCACGAGCGTTCGGCTCCAGGGACACGCTGCCGGCGGGCGCGCGCCTGCTGCAGCATCATAAAGAGCCGGCGTACAGCTACGATGGCTCGCACAGTATAACTTGCGGCGGCTGGTCGAGAAGGGGTTAAAGTCATCTCTATTGAAAGATCACAGGAAGCATTTGAACAAGGACATTTGTTTAAAAAATATATTTTAAGAAAAGTCGCAGATTAAAAAAAAAAAAAAAATGACATGAACATTTTTTGGATTTACTTGTACTTTAACATGATGAAATAGACATGTGCATTTCGTTTCGTTATGAATTCGAATTCGGACACAGTTTTCATTATTCGGAAATTCAGGTGCAATTTCCGAATTACAAAATTAACGAAATTCGAAAAAACGCGAACAAAATTTGAATAAAATTTGAATCGAATTAGAAAACAAATTCTATTCGAATCGAATTCGAAAACAATTTGAATGGAAAACAAATTCAAATGAAAATTGAAAGCAAATTTGAATCAAAATCTAAAAAATATAAATCGATTTCTAAAAAAGAATACAATAAAATAGAATATAAAATAATAAAACAATAGAATGAAAATCAAAAAATAGTAAAGAACAGAATATAATTTTATAGAATGTAATCAAATACAATAATACAAATACAAATACATACAATCAAGTTTGGTTAAAATAATTTCCAATCCGGTTGAAATAATTTCAAATTCGGTTGAAATAATTTCAAATTCGGTTGAAATAATTTCCAATCCATGGAAATAATTTCAAATGCGGTTGAAATATCATCGAATTTGGTTGAAATATTAACGATAGCGGATGAAATATTATTGAATTCTGTTGAAATATTTTCGAATTCGATCAAAATATGATCAAATTCGAATCCGGTAGAAATATTATCGAATCAGGTAGAAATGTTTTCGAATTCAACTGGGTTTTTCGAATTTGGATTCCGAAAACGAATTTAACAAATTTAATGAATCTAACTTAACTAAATTAATTAAATAACGAATTAAAACGAAACAAAACAATTTTTTTCCTTTTGCACATGTCTATGACAGACTGCGGTCTATTACGAATGTAAATTTGTTTAGAAATAAAAGTTTCTAAAAAAAAATTCCAGCACAAAAAGTAACTTTCAAAAATGTGCCTGGGATTCTAGTGACTCAAGTCTTTTATCGGGAGTTGTGGTTTTCAGCTGGGGGGGGGGGGATTATTCCCAATTATTCTTCTGCCAAATGGACGGAGGGTTTTGACTATTCACCTTCGAAGAACCCCACATTGTAGTAAAAAATAAAATCAACATGTACTTTGTTCCAGCTCCTTGTGTGCTTTTTTTTTTTTAATTTTTAATTTTTAATTTTTAATTTTGGGCCTGCGTGCTACACAGGCCCAAAAATGTTTATTGAAGTTAACAAAGGCATACAGTGCCTTGCAAAAGTATTCACCCCCTTGGCTTTTTTACCTATTTTGGTACATTACAGCCTTTAGTTCAATGTTATCAGAACACAATAGTCTAAGTTGGTGAAGTAAAATTAGAAAAATATATACATAAAACTATTTTTCAGAAATAAAAAACTGATACTTGTCATGTGCGTATGTATTCACCCCCTTTGTTACCCCATAAAAAGCTCTGGTGCAACCAATTATCTTCAGAAGTCACATAATTAGTAAAATGATGTCCACCTGTGTGCAATCTAAGTGTCACATGACCTGTCATTACATAGACACACCTTTCTGAAAGGCCCCAGAGGCTCCAACACCTAAGCAAGAGGCACCACTAACCAAACACTGCCATGAAGGCCAAGGAACTCTCCAGACAAGTAAGGGACAATGTTGTAGTTACAAGTCAGGGTTCGGTTATAAAAAAAATATCCAAATCTTTGATGATCCCTAGGAGCGCCATCAAATCTATCATCACCAAATGGAAAGAACATGGCACAACAGCCAACCTGCCAAGAGACGGCCACACACCAAAACTCACAGACCAAGCAAGGAGGGCATTAATCAGAGAGGAGCACAGAGACCTAAGGTAACCCTGGAGGAGCTGCAGAGTTCCACAGCAGAGACTGGAGTATCTGTACATAGGACGACAATAAGCTGTACACTTCAAAGAGTTGGGCTTTATGGCAGAGTGGCCAGAAGAAAGCCATTACTTTCAGCAAAAAAACTAAATGGCGCGTTTTGAGTTTGTGAAAAGGCATGTGGGAGACTCCCAAAATGTATGGATTAAGGGGCTCTGGTCTGATGAGACAAAAATTGAACTTTTTGGCCATCAAAGAAAAGGCGATGTCTGCCGCAAACCCAACACATCACATCACCCAAAAAACACCATCCCCACTGTGAAACATGGTGGTGGCAGCATCATGCTGTGGGGATGTTTTTCAGCAGTCGTGGCTGGGAAACTGGTAGGAGTTGAGGGAAAGATGGATGGTGCTAAATACAAGGATATTCTTGAGCAAATCCTGTACCACTCTGTGTGTGATTTGAGGCTAGGGTGGATCCATTTGCAGGCGCCTCGGCAGCACTGCCCATTCATTTTTAATTTGAATCAGCTTCCAGGTTTAAGCCCCTGTTCACATCGACGCGATTTGACAGGTCAAATTGCATGTTAAATTGGAGCCTATTCCCGGGAAATAGGAGCGCTTGGTGCCCAGTGGCCTATTTAAACTGCTCTGTCATTGGAAACAGTGATGGATGATCTTCAGCTTCTTCTCGACTTACCAAGACCTGATCTGCTCTTTCTGTTTGCTTGTGTACTGTATGACCCGGCTCACCTTTGGACTTCACCTCTGCTTGTTCCTGTTACTCTGTTACCTTACATCCTGACTTTGGCTTGTTTACTGGACTTGATCTGCCTACTGATATGGTACCACATTGCCCGGCTGTTACCGACCCTGGCCTGCCTTTTGGACTTGCTTTGCCTGCTGATTTGGTACCCTGCTGCCTGGTTGTTGATGACTGCTGCTCTTCTCCTGGTTGCGCTCCTGTCTATGCTCTGGTGCCAAGCTGCCTCTACTTCCTGCTCCAAGGACTGTCACTGCCAGCTCTACCCACCTACAGAGGGGACATCACCAGCCAGCTACCTGGCACTCGTGCCACTCCTTGACTTTACACTTTATGTTCCCACCAATGGAGGTCTTCATCACATTCCTGTCTCCACCAGGTATGTGATAGTTCTTTACGGTAAGAGTGGCAAGGATGTGGAATTCCCTTCCACAGGCGGTGGTCTCAGCGGGGAGCATCGATAGTTTAAAGAAACTATTAGATAAGCACCTGAACGACCACAACATACAGGGATATACAATGTAATACTGACACATAATCACACATATAGGTTAGACTTGATGGACTTTTTTCAACCTCACCTACTATGTAACTATATATATGCCCCGGGCGGTGACTTCATAAGGGGCGGTGCTTCCATATGATTTTTTATTTTTATTTTGCATGGAGTTGCCTGGCGTGGAGTGCCTGGTATTGTTAGGGATCAAAGTCGGATCCCTGTTCTTTGACGTCGGATAGATGTTGGACTTCAAGTCACAGGGCAAAGTCGGGTCCATAGCTGTACGACTGTCGTGTCGTGCCAATGTGAACCCGGCCTGATTCTCAAAGCTTAATTGAACAAGCTGAATTTAGAAGCCGATTGGCTGCCATGCACAGCTACACCAGATTTTGCACCCGTTTTTTGGAAATCAACCCCACTGTGTGCTAGTTTTATGGCTATGGGTTGCATAAAAATAAATGTTGCTTTTGCAAGACAGTCACTAAAGAATAGCCTTCTTTGTCCAAAAGAAAAAAAAACAAGAACAAAAAAAATAATGATTAGTCAGTGCCAAATAAACAAGTATATACAGTAAAACCTTGGTTTGCGAGCACAACTCGTTCCAGAAACATGCTTGTAATCCAAAGCACTTGTATTTCAAAGCATTTTTTTACAGGGTATAAAAGAGAAGAGAGGCGCCTCTAAGTGTAGAAATAAGTTGCTAAATGTTGTACCTTCATTAACTTCTTCAGACCTGGGCTATTTTAAAAAGATGGCCACAAGTTGCCTCTACAATGCCGGGAGGCCATCTTTTTACAGCCTCGGGTCCTCCGGCCACTGGGGGGTGCGCACACTGAGATGCCGATGCGTGTGCCTGGCGGCCGCGATGTCCGCCACGTGCCTGCGATCGGCAGTGACAGAGCAGGGACGTGGATACGACGCATGCGCCCAGAGGCGTAATTATAGGGGTGCTGAGAACGCCATGGCGACCGGGCCCCTTGCTGCAGGGGGCCCCCCTCTACTCTTTGATAGAAGGAGCAGCAGGGACGGCTGAGGTGAGCTCCCGATCGTCAGCCGAACTGTGCAGGGAAGGAGCTTGTCACAAGTGAAAGTAGTGTGTGCTCTTTGTCTCCCCCTAGAGTGCAGTACCCGGCAGGAAGTGCCAAGGTAAATGTCTGCCGTTTTTTTTTATGACTATCTGCTGTATGTGTTTATATACTGTGTGTGTGTGTGTGTGTGTATATGTATGTACTGTATGTGTGTGGGTGTATGTATGTACTGTATGTGTGTGTGTATATGTATGTACTGTATGTGTGTGGGCGTATGTATGTACTGTATGTGTGTGTGTATATGTATGTACTGTATGTGTGTTGGCGTATGTATGTACTGTATGTGTGTGTGTATATGTATGTACTGTATGTGTGTGTGTATATGTATGTACTGTATGTGTGTTGGCGTATGTATGTACTGTATGTGTGTGTGCATATGTATGTACTGTATGCGTGTGTATATATATGCACTGTATGTGTGTGTGCATGTATGTGAGTGTGCATGTATGTGCATGTGTTTATCAGTGGCAGTGCGTCCATAAGGGTGCATGTGTGCCGATCCCTCTCCCCAGTCACTCCCTCTATGACCAATGGATAGATTCATGCATAGCATGAATCTATCCATGGCCACCGCTGCCACCCCCATATTTAGGTGTCCGGCTCCTTTTCGGGCGCCTGAATCACAACAGGGGGGGTTGAAGCGTCTGATTAGAGCCATAGTCTCTAATAGGCTTCAAAATAGGTGAACCGCGAGCGCCATGCTGGGTGTTCAAAGTCCACCCAGGTGTGTTAGAAAGGCGAATTAATATTCACTTTCCTAACACTGAACCACCTCTCCACCAATCAGGTGTGCGGGTCTGTTACCCATCACCTGATTTTCTGAAACAATAGGAGCGGCTATTGGACACATATCAGGAGGAGAGGACGGGAGATGAGGACGGCAGGAGATGCATGGAGGATCCTGCTCGTAGGAGTCACCTGCAGCCCCACAATTTATGAGCACAGTGGCTATGTTTGATGGGCACAGTGGCTGCAATTGATGGCACAGTTGCAGCATTTGATGGCACACTGGCAGCATTTAATGGGCACACCAGTATTTGCTGGGCACACTGGCGGTATTTAATGGACACAGTGGCAGCATTTGATGGGCACACTGGCGGCATTTGATGGGCACAGTGGCGGCGTTTGATGGGCACAGTGGCGGAGTTTGATGGGCACAGTGGCGGCGTTTGATGGGCACAGTGGCGGCGTTTGATGGGCACAGTGGCAGCATTTGATGGAAACAGTGGCAGCGTTTGGCACAGTGGCAGAGTTTGGGCACAGTGGCGATATTTGATGGGAACAGTAGGGGCGTTTGGCACAGTGGCTGCATTTGATGGGCACAGTGACAGCTTTCGATAGGCACAGTGGCAGCTTTTGATGGGCACAGTGGTTGCAAATTATGTTTTTTTAAGAATTTTTCAGTTTGCTTGCGCCTCCCTAAAAATGTTGAGTACCAGCTGCCACTGGTTTATATGTGTGTGCATATGTGCATTTATATATATATATATATATGTGTGTGTTTTTATATGTGTGTTTACATGTATGTATGCACATTTTATGTATGCACTTTTAATCCCGATCCCCTATTTGTGTACAATCAGAACTAGGGTTGTCCCGATACCATTTTTTTAGGACCGAGTACAAGTACCGATACTTTTTTTCAAGTAGTCGCCGATACCGAATACCGATACTTTTTTTTAAATGTCCCCCACATATGCAGCAATGTCCCTCCAGCCATGTCCCCCACATATGCAGCCATGTCCCCCACATATGCAGCCATGTCCCTCCAGCCATGTCCCCCACATATGCAGCCATGTCCCTCCAGCCATGTCCCCCACATATGTAGCCATGTCCCTCCAGCCATGTCCCCCACATATGCAGCCATGTCCCCCCAGCCATGTCCCCCACATATGAAGCCATTTCCCCCCAGCCATGTCCCCTACATATGCAGCAATGTCCCTCCAGCCATGTCCCTCCAGCCATGTCCCCCACATATGTCCCTCCAGCCATGTCCCCCACATATGCAGCCATGTCCCTCCAGCCATGTCCCTCCAGCCATGTCCCTCCAGCCATGTCCCTCCAGCCATGTCCCTCCAGCCATGTCCCTCTAGCCATGTCCCTCCAGCCATGCCCCCCCCCCCCCAGCATTCATTTGAATAGCTGTTTTGCCCACGCGTATAGACACTCCCCCTTGCTTGGGATTGGACAGATCACAATCACCCATCCAATCCCGAGCAAGGAGTGTCTATACGCAGCGGGAACACTACAGCTATTCAAATGAAAGCTGTGATGTTCCCGCACGCCGTTGTTTAACCCATGCGGCGGCTTTCGATGTGGCGGCGGCGGCAGCGACGGGGGGGGGAGTATTCTATTTAGGTATCGGGGGTATTAGCCGAAGTACAAATACTCCCGCAAATACTCGGTATCGGGACAACCCTAATCAGAACCTATTTGTTTATTTATTTTTTTTGCTTGTTCATAGTATCGTCAAAAAATGCTATTCCTCCGAAAAGCGATCCATGCTTAGATCGCTTTTCAGAGACATTTGACAGCCGGTAAAGAGGCAACATGTTGCCTACTGAGCGCCTGTTTTAACCCCTTAAATATATCATCACTATGCTGCAACTGCATGCAATGCACACAGTTGCAAGGGGGTTGCAGTGTAGCCCCATTCACCTAGGGGTATACTTCAAGGGTGCCCTGACTGGAAAAAGATTGCGAAACACCGACATAGAGGAACCAATCTCTCCATTTTCCTCCTGCAGCCGCTGAATGCCTGCGGGAGGGAGAGGAAAAAAAGCAAGGGGAACTGGAGAAATCGGTTCATTTATATGCAGCCGCCTACTTGCGTCCGTGTCCTGTAACGCCACCGGGCTCGGAGAAAAGAGCCCTATCTGGGGGTCAGGGGGGGCCCTTCATGGTTTCTTGCATCGGGGCCCTGAAGGTTCTAGTTACGCCACTGCATGCGCCGTTCGTTTTAAGGACTTGGATGACGCTCAGCCCATCATTTGCATGGGGTCACGCTTCAAGCGGAGGTTCACCCTAAAATTAACTTTTTGGCTAACCTATCTCTAGCCTTAATAAAGGCTTGTAGCGTTGTCATTTTTTTTTTAAGGTGTACACTTACCTGTCTTCAGCCGCACTTCCGGGTCTTCTTCCTTGCGGGGAGTGGGCGTGTCGTCCTTTTCCCCCGACGGGGAGCTCTGCGCAATGTCTCCTGGGAGTGAGTGTAGATCCTCCCAGGAGACGATGGACATGCGGGTCAAGCGCGTCATCGCCTTCCGAAGATATCCGACGGGGACTCGGCTCTTTACGGCGCTATACAGCGCCTGCGACTGCCGTGTAGAGCTGACTGCGCAGGCGCTGTAAAGTGTCGAGTCCCCCTCGGATATTTCCGGAAAGCGATGACGCGCTTGACCCGCACGTCAATCATCGATGCGTCGTCTTAGGAACGCCTACTCCCCGGGGGAGCGAGAACCCGGAAGCCGGGTGAATAGAACCCAGAAAAATCGTAAGTACAGCTGAAAAAAAAAAACAGCATACTGTTGGTGTCAGCAGAATGCTGGATGTAACTGTATATAGATTTTTTAGGCTGATTAGGGTGAACCCCCGCTTTCATTACCATGCATCACGCCCACTTCCAGCCCACTTCCACCTACTTTGACTTACGTCGGCTTACGCCTACGCAATATACGCTACGCCGGCGCAACGTTGGGTGCATTTTCTTTGTGAATTTCATACTTTCCTCTCAATGTTGCGTCAGCGTAGCGTAAATATGGAAATACGCTACGGCGGCATAAAGATGCGCCGATCTACGTGAATCTACTCCATTGTGTTTTATTCAAAATTGACACTCTATTTTTGTTTATAGCGCAACAAAATAAAAAACGCAGAGATGATCAAATACCACCAAAAGAAAGCTCTATTTGTGGGGAAAAAAGGACACCAAATTTGTTTGGGAGCCACATCGCACGACCGCGCAATTTTCATTTAAAGCGTGACAGTGCCGAAAGCTGAAATTTGGCTTGGGCAGGAAGGGGATAAATGTGCCCAGTAAGCAAGTGGTTAAATGTAACCATATTGCTACACTAAGAGGCTCCTCTCTTCTTTTTTTATACTCAGTTGTGACATGAAGCTACTCTTATATCAAGACATCGCTTGTATATCAAGGCAAAATGTATTAAAACATTTTGCTTGTCTTGCAAAACACTCTCAGACCAAGTTACTCTCAAACCAAGGTTTTACTGTAGTTGTAATGTATCCATAGGGGGGTGCACAGGTGTGAGGATTGGTTACAACATCAGATCTCTGAAATGTGAAGGGCTGTGTTGGATTCACTGTTGATAAGAAGCCCGTAAGCTGTACAAGTGTATTAAAGCCAGATGAGCCGTATGTAATTCATAATTCATAAGTCATATGCTTCTTGTAAGTCCAATGCTGTTGAGTTCTTCCTGTGCTTGTTCACTCCGGAGCCAGAAAACTTTCCATTCATTTCAGTGAGTGGGGTCACGCTAAAGCCAGACAATAAGTTCTTCTTACTATATCCACTATATTAAGGGAAACTTAATACAAATATAAATGATTACCTTTGACATTTATTTCCTGGGCTTTGAAAGCTGTCATCACCGGCCCATTGCTTTGTTTACATTCCGCCTGCCTGCAGTCTGCACTATCGAGAGCACAGGTCTCCAGACCGGAACATAGACCTGTCCACTGTCCAGTGACTGGTGCTCAAAATTTTTGGGGGGGTGCAAACAAACAAAAAAAAATCAATTGCAGCCTCACTGTGCCCATCAATTGCCACCACAGTGCCCATCAATTGTCGCCACTGTGTCATAAAATTGTCACCACTGTGCCATGCCATGAAACGCAGCCACTGTGCCCTTCAATTGTCGCCACTGTGCCATGCCATGAAACGCAGCCACTGTGCTCATCAATTGTCACCACTGTGCAATGCCATCAATTGGCACCACTGTGCAATGCCATCAATTGGCACCACTGTGCCATGCCATTGTCGCCACTGTGCCCATCAATTGTCGCCACTGTGCCATGCCAAAAGCAGCCACCGTGCCATTCCATTGTCGCCACTGTGCCCATCAATTGTCACCACTGTGCAATGCCATCAATTGTCACCACTGTACCATGCCATTGTCGCCACTGTGCTCATCAATTGTCACCACTGTGCAATGCCATCAATTGTCACCACTGTGCCATGCCATTGTCATCACTGTGCCCATCAATTGTCTCCATTGTGCCATGCCAAAGGCAGCCACTGTGCCATCAATTGTCGCCACTGTGCCATGCCAAACGCAGCCACTGTGCCATGCCATTGTCGCCACTGTGCCCATCAATTGTCGCCACTGTGCCATGCCAAACGCAGCCACTGTGCCATTCCATTGTCCCCACTGTGCCTATCAATTGTCGCCACTGTGCCATGCCAAACACAGCCATTGTGCCATGCCATTGTTGCCACTGTGCCCATCAAATGTTGCCACTGTGCCATGCCAAACGCATCCACTGTGCCATGCCATCAAACGCAGCCACTGTGACCATCAATTGTCGCCACTGTGCCATGCCTACAAATGCAGCCACTGTGCCATCAATTGTCGCCACTGTGCCATGCCTACAAATGCAGCCACTGTGCCATCAATTGTCGCCACTGTGCCCATCAATTGTCACCACTGTGCCATGACATCAATTGTCACCACTTTGCCATGCCATTGTCACCACTAGACATGTGCACAGAATTTTTTCGTTTTTTTTTGTTTCGTTTCGTATCGTTACGTTTTTCATTTCCGTTCGGTTTTCGTAAGATGCCCATTTTCCTGTTCGTTCCCGTTCGTTTTTCGTACGACGCGATTTTTTCGGATTCCGATCGTTTCGTATTTTCGTTACCGTTTTATTTTCGAACATGCGGGATGGTTCGTTATTCTGTTTAATTCATGTTCGTTACTTGTTAGACAATAATTTTCGTGAATTTTCGTCAATGATTTGCATTCTGTATCTTGAAACCCTTTTCTTTTGCTAATTTCAGTCGTATGTTCATATGATATCTATAACAAAAGATTTGCATTCTGTATTTTGAATTCCTATTTTCTGTTCGTATTTTGTATTCAAAATACAGAATGCAAATCTTTTGTTATAGATGTCATATGAACATACGACTGAAAATAGCAAAAGTAAAGAGTTTCAAAATACAGAATGCAAATCTTTTGTTATAAATGTCATATAAACATGCGACTGAAAATATGAACAGAAAAAGGATTTTCGTCATTTTGTACTTTCGTAAATATATCGCGGGACTCACGGCACTTTCAACACGCGGCTCATCCATATTAACTATTGTTAAGCCTCATACACTTGGTCAGAGTTTTTTAACCACAAACATAAAAACTATCGTTTTCCGTTCGTTCTCAGAAAATTTGTTCGTTTACAAACTACATCAGAAAACCATTTTTGGGTTCAAAAGTCTGGCCAACTGATCTCCCTTCAGATGAAAATCCACAGAAAAGTTTATTTGGCTTTACTGTACTACTCACTGTACTAGTGCACTCAGGCTTCCTGGCTGCAGCACCTCCTATCATTGAGTCTGAAAGAGTGACTCCTCCCCAGGGCTAGAACTGAGCTCCTGTAGTAATCGGCGTGCGCTCCTAGCAGTAGGACGTACGGCTCCAGGAGCCAGACAGGCAGGGTTTTCCTCCCCTCTCCTCTGCTGTCAGACCCTGCTCTGGCTCACGATCCTCCTCCCCTGGCTCTCCCCTCCATCCAGGAATCACTGGAGCCCAAGGTAAGCCCCTGACACAGGGCACTGGGCATTTTCTTCCACCCCCCTTGTCCTTTTCAGGACAAGACGCAGCAGCCCCCGTTGCTCCGCACCCCCTATTCCATACCATCATTCCCCACATCATCCCCCACACAGCTTTTACCCTCTCCTCACCCCCATACCCCTACCCTCGCTCGGGCGTCTTTTCCGCCAGCCATCCCCACAAACCGCCGCTACCCTCGGGCGCGGTGTTTGTTTTCCTCCGCGCCGATCGGTGGAGATTCGCGGCAGCCGTGACTCAGGAAAGGCCGCGGCTTCATCCGCGGCCTAGCGGCGCGCCGCTCTCCACCCCCCAACAGTCGGCACTAGGTCATTAATCGGGCCAGAAAGCCCCCCCTTACCCCAGTAGAGCCCCCTTGCCCTCCGATCATCTTTCTCAGCCCCCCAGGCGCCACTCAGCCTGGTACCCCCCCAGCCTGGATCCTGCTGCCAGGTTGGCGGCCATCTTGCTCCACCCTGCCCTATCTCCCCCCCTTTCAAATTCATTAAAACTTGATCCAGGGCTTAACCCGATCGCCTCTTTAGGGGTCAGGAAGGAATTTTTTTCCCTACCACAGCTTATTGGCGCAGCGTGGTCAGGGTTTTTTTGCCTTCCTCTGGACCAAGCCAGGATCAGAGGATTCAGTTATCCTTGTGAATCCACCCCCCCCCCCCGCCCCTTGGTTTCACGGCGGCCATGGTTAATCGGCAATACTCGGCGGAGAACATTTGGGATCTGGGTCGATTTGCCGCAATTCTGCCGGCCGCCACCAAAAAAGCCCTAAGAAATTTGCGACTTTTGAGGATCGATCGACGATCGACTGCCAGAAATCGCAGCCATTTACCCCAGCCTAAGCACATATCATGTGCTTTGATCAACACTAGATCGGCAGTAAAACACCGATTAGAAATCCATGATTTCTTATTGCGACATGACTTAGACTGCCTCTTTATTACAGAGAGCTGGCTCACAGCCGACTGTAACACCATTCTAGGAGAATTGGTGCCAGAAAACTACCGTATTATAACGGAAAACAGAATAGGGCAAAGAGGAGGAGGACTGGCGGTGATCCACAAGACGCGTCTTGCGATCACAAAACCAAGCCTCCAAAACCCTCTTCCATTCATGGAAACCCTTACTCTTCAACTGCAAGTAAACGGCCAGGAGACCGTCCGGATTCTACTCTGCTATAGGCCACCCGGCCCCAAGTCGCAGCTGCTCCCATCTTTGATGGACTTTGTCTCCACTTATACCCTGAACAGCAAACACCTTTTGCTGCTCGGGGACTTCAACCTCTGGGCCAACTCCCCGCAAGACCCCATTGCCGACGCCTGCATCGACCACCTGGAAGGATTAGAGCTTCAGCAACTAGTATGTGGGCCCACACATGCTTCAGGTCATACGCTCGATCTTATTTTCAGACAAGATCTGGAAATAAAAATCGTGGAAAATTAACCATTGCCATGGACAGATCACCATGCAATTAAATTCATTATTTCCGAATTCCCCCCCTTAACAAAAACATCAAATCCAGTGACAACACACTGAACCAGATGTCAGAAGAAGCTCCACTCGGAACTCTTCAAAGCCACGTTAGGGGAAAAAATAAACACAATTCAGCCGCACCAAACAGCGGAAGAAACCCTGGAGGCCATAAACACAGCACTATTGCAGTCAGCTGACTTGATAGCGCCGAAACGAAAGACCCAGATCAGGAAAAATAACTCCAGCTGGTTCAACAACCAGCTGGCGCTACTGAAGCAAGAGCGCAGAAGGGCAGAAGCAGCCTGGAAAAGAAGCTCATCAGATGAGAACCAAAGCCAAGAAAAACTATTTTTCTGAGGCTATCAACGGTGCCCTAAACCGCCCCCGCAAACTCTTCAAGCTGGTCACTCAAACCATGAATCCAGGATGTCTTGAAGCCCCCAACTTGGATACACAAGAATTTTGCGATGAGTTATCGGATTGCTTCATTAACAAAATTGAGGCAATCCGGCAAAGCATTCAGCAAAACAATTGCTCTCCCAGCCCCCCCCCACGTAGTTATTTACACAGCACCGGCAGTAATTCACCACAGTTAGGTGAGTTCACACAGGAACCCATCTCCATTCAGACCACAACAAATATCATCGGCGCTCTGCGCAACAGCACTGCGCCAAATGATATTATCCCCACCAAACTGCTGAAGGAATGCGCCGACATCCTGGCACCTTCCGTCACGCAGCTTATCAACCAATCCTTCAGGGAGGGCATAATGCCCTCCCAGCTGAAGGAGGGCTTCATTCAACCCATCTTGAAGAAAGCCACCCTGGATCCTAAGGATCCACTCAACTGGCGCCCCATAACAGGCCTAAATGTTCTCTCCAAGGTAATGGAGAAAGCAGTGGTACAGCAGCTGCAACAGCATCTAGATACCCACAACTTACTCGACCCATTTCAATCAGGATTCCGTCCCGGACACGGGACGGAAACAGCATTGCTTAAGATATGGGACGACGTTCTCGAGGCCGCAGACGAAGAAGAATCTTCTCTTCTGGTTCTGCTGGACCTAAGCGCAGCCTTTGATACAGTAGATCACAAGCTGTTATTGACTCGACTGGCCAAAATAGCCAAAGTCGCAGAAAGCGATCTATCTTGGTTCTCCTCTTATTTGGAAAACCGATCGCAAATAGTGAAGCTAGGACCCTTCACTTCTGAACAACGCACATTATCGTGCGGGGTCCCTCAAGGATCTCCCCTATCACCAATGTTATTCAACATCTATGTGCGTCCTCTTTTCGAAATCATCAGCAGCCAAAAACTGCTCTATCATTCATATGCAGACGACACGCAACTGTACTTCCGCATTTGCAATAAAAAGGATCACCACCTCAATCTAGAGACTTGTCTCTCTTTGATATAGGACTGGATGACCAAGAGTTATCTCAAACTCAACGGAGCGAAAACAGAACTTCTTCTGTTTCACGCCAAGCGTAGGAATCAATCGGCAACAACCTGGATCCCCCCGCCCATTCTGGGCAAAATCATCACCCCTAGCGCCAAAGTCAAAAGTCTTGGGGTCATCTTTGACTCCGACATGACAATGAACGCACAAATAGGGGCAGTAGTCAGCGGATCTCACCATCTGCTGCGCCTACTACGCAGACTCACGCCTTTTATTCCCAAGAAAGACATAGCGGTCGTGGTGGGAGCGATTGTAAACTCCAGACTGGACTATGCAAATGCCCTTTACCTCGGACTCCCCAAGTACCAAATCGCTCGTCTTCAAGTCGTTCAAAATACGGCCGCCAGACTTGTGACTGGGAAAAAACCCTGGGAATCAATCTCACCTTCACTGAGATCCCTTCACTGGCTACCAGTTAAAGACAGAATCACCTTTAAAGCTCTCTGTCTAACACATAGATGTATTCATGGGAATGCACCCTATTATCTATGCAAAAAATTAAAAGTTCACAATCCCAATCGTATTCTACGATCCACCAATCAAAATCGGCTTCAGATACCGAAAGCCAGATACAAGTCCAAAGGAGACAGGAGATTCGCTGTCCAAGGTCCCAGACTATGGAACGCCTTACCAGCCAGCATTCGGCTGGAGGAGAACTACTTAGTCTTCAGGAGAAAGGTTAAGACTCATCTCTTTTGATCTCAAAGGAGACAGGAACAACAAGCGCCCAGAGGCGATTAAGTTCGCATGTGCTGCGCTATATAAGTTTTTCATTCATTCATTCACAAAAGAGAAGCTGCTTCACTAACTACACTCACTCACTGCCCATTCAAAAAAACAAAAATGACATGTATAACAAAAGATTTGCATTCTGTATCTTGAAACCCTTTTCTTTTGCTATTTTCAGTCGTATGTTCATATGTAATTTATAACAAAAGATTTGCATTCTGTATTTTGAATACAAAATACGAACAGAAAATAGGAATTCAAAATACAGCATGCAAATCTTTTGTTATAGATGTCATATGAACAATGAACATACGATTGAAAATACGAACAGAAAAAGGATTCAAACAAAATACAGAATGCAAATCTTTTGTTATAGATGTAATTTTCGTTCTTTTGTGGTTTTCGTTTCGTCGTTGTTTTCGTCGGGTTGGTTCGTTCATATTTGCGGTTGTTCGTTATGCGGCTCATTCGTAATCCTGTTGTTTTCGTATTTTGGTGCTTTAATTTTTTCGTATGTACACATTATCCCGCGGGTACGAAAATGAACATTCGTACGAACGGGAATGCACATATCTAGTAGCCACTGTGCCATGCCATTGTCGTCACTGTGCCCATCAATTGCCGCCAGTTTTTCCCTAAAATTCCGCCAGATTGACCCCCCCCAGTCTGGAACTTACCTTTCTTGGTCAGCCATCCTCAGATCCTCCTCCATGATCCCTCGATGTAGTCCCGCCCTCGATGTCACTTTAGCCAATCAGGTTACCGGATCTGGTGAACCTGATTTGCTGAGATGCGTGTCAGTGTTGACCAGGGAATGCACACCCCCTGTGTCCCATGGTTAACTATTTGGAAGCCGATTACAGCCCTCAGGCTGTAATCGGAAAGCCTATCAGAGGCGCTGACAACCAGCTGCCGTTATTCAGATGGCCGTCGCTCACCAGGGGGCCGGCCATCTGAATAGTGGGCGGCAGCAGCGGCAATGCATTGCATGAATCTATGTATTGTTTTCAGTGGAGGTGCAGGAGCGAGAAGGGGCGGCACTCCTGCGCCATCTATGAACGCACCGCCACTGCCACTGTCACTAGTGCACATCATTACTGCTCACTCATTGGTTGCTAAAGGTTACATCACATCATCTCCTCACTGCCTGCACACCATGGACTTCCACGGGATGGCGCATGCGCCGTTCATTAGAAACACCTGGCTGGCAGTTCGGCCATCATTAGAATGTTTCACGCCCACTCCCACATACGCCGGCTTACGCTGAGGAAACCCATCTCAGTTTGGGAGGCAAGTGCTTTGTGAATACTGTGCTTGCCTCCCCACGCTGCGTCGGCGTAGCGTATATTAGATACGCTACTCCGGCATAAAGATGCGCCGACGGATGTGAATCAGGCCCGTGCTCTCTGTTCCAAGATGTATTAGAAAGGATTTTGACAACTTACTGGGTAAACTGTTTATAGTCCACATCCCTGGTACAGACAAAGGATTCCTCAAGGTAAATAGTATATGTGACAGACTCACCCGGGGACTGAGGCTTTTGGAGGGGACAGAATGCTAGCCTCTTGCCTTGCGATCATGGGCCCTGGCATTTGGGGGAACGGTGCTCTTTATGAGCTGTATGCCTGGGGACCCTGTATATGCCATTAGAGTGACTGATTCATACTGTTGGGACATACAGTGTAAGGAGATGCTAATGCCATTCCCTCCAGCCATCTGTCTGTTCTATGTGCTAATTGATCCTGCTATTGTGTGAAGATGTCCTGTGTTTATACTTATGATAATGTGTAATGTATAGCAGGTGAGCGAGGAGACGTGTCGTCTACCCTGAAAGGTCATATCTATGAGTCGCCTAGTCCAGGTAAATGATTAGTTAATTAGCTCATGTTAATTTATGTTCTGGTTACCTCCTCTTTAACAGTATATAAGGTTGTATTCTTGGTTCTAATAAACACTCCGGGCTAATTTCAGGTAGGAGAGCGTATCTTTGTGCGGGCGTAGCGTATCCTAATTATGCTATGCCTCCGCAACTTTGACAGGCAAGTGCTGTATTCACAAAGCACTTGCTCCGTAAGTTGCGGCGGCGTAGCGTAAATGGGCCGGCGTAACTCAAAGTAGGCTGGTAGTGGGCGTGTAGTATGTTAATAAATGGTGACCCCACGTAAATGACGCGCCGAACGAACTGGCCGTATCCCAGTGCGCATGCTCAAAATCATGTCACAAATAGTCATTGATTTCGACGTGAACGTAACTTACGCCCAGCCCTATTCTGAATCGGCTTACGCAAACGACGTACAATACGACGCTCTCCCGTCGTCTATACTTAACATTGCCTGCGCCTCATATAGCACGGGTAACTTTACGCCGGTCTGACGCCTTACGTAAACGACGCAAATAGATACGCCGGCCGCAACTACATTTGTGAATCGGCGTATCTACCTAATTTACATATTCAATGCATAAATCGACAGAAGCGCCACCTAGCGGCAATATGCAGTCAAGATCCAACGGCGTAATAGACTTACGTCGGTTGGATCTTGCCTAAATTCCGGCGTATCTGATTCTTTGAATCAGGCGCCGAGATACGACGGCACTCATTCGGACTTACGACGGTGTATCTGGAGGTACGCCGTCGTAAGTCCTTTCTGAATCTAGCCCTCCATGTTCAGCAGACAAACAAGTCTCGTCTCGTGTGCTTGTGAGCAGCTGGAATATCTGATACAGTATCTATATCCAGACTGACGGAAGCACTCAAGAGGAGCGTGGGACGTTCCGTTACAGTGTATTAAAAAAGTACAAAATGTATTGGTGAAACATAGAAAAAAATGGGATCAATTAAAACAAGCACATAGCATGTAAAAAAGCATTGAAAAGCATTGAAAACCAGTGGATAACCTATAAATCGACTGTCCATATGAATAGGACTGAAGAAATCCAACGCGTTTCAACAGAAGTTGGTGAAGGTCTTTTTCAGGGCCAATAGGTTATACAATTCCAGATTTTTCAAGGTTAATCCTATGTGCTGATAATTCAACAAGTGGAAGTCATAACTTAACCACTAGCCGACCAGCCGCCACAGTTTTACGGCAGAAGGTCGGCTCGTCTGCGCAAAATCACGTAATATAACGTGATTTCGCATTTCAGCCACTAGGTGCCTGCCCCTGGTGCCGGCGTGTGTGCTCGATGCGCGTGCACAGCTCCCGGTCCTTTCAGAGGGAGAAATGACTGATCGCATGTTCATACAATGTATGAACAGCGATCAGTCATTTCCCCATGTCAGTCCCATCCCCCCTTCAGTTAGAACACACCTAGGGAACATAATTAACCCCTTCCTCGTCCCCTAGTGTTAACCCCCTTCCCTGCCAGTGACATTTTTACAGTAATCAGTGCTTTTTTATAGCACTAATCGCAATAAAAATGCCAATGGTCCCAAAAATGTGTCAAAATTGTCCGAAGTGTCCGCCATAATGTCGCAGTACAGATAAAAATTGCAGATCGCCGCCATTACTAGTAAAAAAAAAATATTAATAAAAATGCCAATAAAAAATACCCCCTATTTTGTAGACGCTATGGGCCAGATTCAGATACATCCATGTATCTTTGTGCGGGCGTAGCGTATCTCATTTACACTACGCCGCCGTAACTTTAAGAGGCAGGTGGCGTATTCACAAAGAATTTGCGCCCAAAGTTACGGCGGCGTAGCGTAAATGGGCCGGCGTAACCGCGCCTAATTCAAAATAGGCAGCTAGGGGGCGTGATCTATGTAAATGAATCGTGACTTCAAGTAATTGACGCATTTTCCGAACGGCGCATGCTCCAAATTACGCCGCAAATACTCATTGGTTTCGACGTCAACGTAAATTATGCAAAGCCCTATTTGCGAACGATTTACGCAAACGACGTAAACGACGGAAAATTCAACGCTGTCCCGACGTCCATACTTAACATTACGTACGCCTCATATAGCAGGGGTAACTTTACGCCGGACTTACGCTTACGCAAACGACGTAAAAAACGACGACCGGGCGCAAGTACTTTGTGAATCGGCGTATCTAGCTCATTTGCGTAAATATGCAACTAAGATACGACGTAATTTAGCTAAGATACGAGCGGCGTATCTTGCTTTCTGAATACAGAAAAAAGATACGCCGGCGCATCTTAGGCCTTGTACACACAAGGGAATAAATCCGCTGAAAATGGTCCGACGGACCATTTCAGCCGAAAAATCCCCTCGTCTGTATGGGCAAACGGACAGTTTTGGCCGGATTTCTCCAGCGGAAAAGTTTCAAAGCATGCTTTGGAACTTTTCCGCTGGAGAGCTGCCCGTCGGATATGTCCGCTGGTTAGTACGGCAAACCAGCGGACATATCTGCCCGCACATGCGTCGTATCCTGTGAATTTACTTCCTGGTGTGGTGACGTGGCGGTGTCAACGTCACCGCCGCGTCACCGCGCTGTCCGCCGGCGGGAAATTTGATCCGATGGTGTGTACAGCCATCGGATCAAACAGTCCGGCGGACATATCTGATGGAAACGGTCCGACGGACCGTTTCCATCGGAAAAATCCCATTGTGTGTACAAGGCCTTAGAAGTTACGCGGCGTATCTCGAGATACGCTGACGTATCTTCTTTCTGAATCTGGCCCCATAATTTTGCGCAAACCAATCAATAAACGCTTATTGCGATTTTTTTGAGAAAAATATGTAGAAGAATACGTATCGGCCTAAACTGAGGACATTTTTTTTTTATATATTTTTGGGGGATATTTATTATAGCAAAAGGTAAAAAAAAATTCAAAATTGTCGCTCTATTTTTGTTAATAGCGCAAAAAATAAAAGACGCAGAGGTGATCAAATACCACCAAAAGAAAGCTCTATTTGTGAGAAAAAAAAGGACGCCAATGTTGGTTGGGAGGAAAAAAGGTATATACAATAGTATATATAACACCGCGCTGTTCAAAAGGTTTCATTTCATTGGTGGCGGATCCTCTTACACTTACCACATTATCCATTGAGTCACTATCTGTGGTGAATAGAAGTTTTCGGATTGTCATTATGAACTTTTTTTCACATTATGGACATTTTAATTGTTAAAAGAGCTACATAATTAGTAGTCCTTGTTTGGTTTTAGCGCTACACTTTTTCTTTGTTTTTAATGTTGGTTGGGAGCCACGTCGCACGACCGCGCAATTGTCAGTTAAAGCAACGCAGTGCCGTATCGCTAAAAGTGGCCCGGTCATTGACCAGCAATATGGTCCGGGCCTGAAGTGATTAAAAGCAGAATAGAATGACCGCTGAAAGTGTGCCAGCAAACAAGGAGAAATAGAACTGGCGAACGGGGCCCCAGTCTCTTACCTCCAAGACACCAAAGGGGGCCAGAGCATATGGAAGACCGATGAGTCTCAACAGGAACTCCCAACATCTTAATCACATAAAGTCCATGGAATCACTAAGGATAATGTAGAAGTGATGTGATGAAATATCCAAAGAATGATATCAATCGGGAAACGTCAATGTTTTTGCCACCTTCTGATACACGTTTCCCGATTGATATCATTCTTTGGATATTTCATCACATCACTTCTACATTATCCTTAGTGATTCCATGCACTTTATGTGATTAAGATGTTGGGAGTTCCTGTTGAGACTCATCGGTCTTCCATACGCTCTGGCCCCCTTTGGGTTCTTTAGGTAAGAGACTGGGGCCCCGTTCGGCAGTTCTATTTCTCCTTGTTTGCTGGCACACTTTCAGCGGTCATTCCATTCCACTTTTAGAAGTTATGACTTCCACTTGTTGAATAATCAGCACAAAGGATTAACCTTGAAAAATCTGGAACTGTATAACCTATTGGCCCTGAAGAAGACCTTCACACCACCACCACCTTCTGTTGAAACACATTAGATTTCTTCTGTCCTATTAATAGGGACAGTAGGGATGAGCCCGATGTTCGAGTCGAATGTAAGTTCCACTCAAACATCGGCTGTTCGCAGAATAGGGAACAATTTGGGGTTTTCGCGGCAAATTCAAAAGCCCGGGAAACCCTTTAAAAGTCTATGGGAGAAATCTAAAGTGCTAATTTTATAAGGTTAATATGCAAGTTATTGTCATAAACAGTGTTTTGGGGACCCGGGTTCATTAGTGCAGCCTATCAGTGCCGCCTCGTCAGTGTCCATTAGTGATGCCTCATCATTGCCCAGAAGTATCACCTTATCAGTGCCCATTAGTGCAGCCTCATCAGTGCCCAGAAGTATCACCTCATCAGTGCCCATTGGTGCAGCCTCATCAGTGCCCAGAAGTATCACCTCATCAGTGCCCATTAGTGCAGCCTCATCAGTGCCCAGAAGTATCACCTCATCAGTGCCCATTAGTGCAGCCTCATCAGTGCCCATAAGTATCACCTCATCAGTGTCCATTAGTGCAGCCTCATCAGTGCCCAGAAGTATCACCCCATCAGTGTCCATTAGTGCAGCCTCATCAGTGCCCAGGAGTGTCACCTCATCAGTGCCCATTAGTGCAGCCTATCAGTGACCATCGATGCCACCTATTAGTGCCCGTCAGCAGGGCTGCCATCAGGAATTTTGGGGCCCCTTACACAGCTTCAGGCATGGGCAAAATTTATAGCATCTACCAAATAGGGGGTAGTTTTATTGCATTTTTATTAACCACTTAAGACCCGGACCAATACGCTGGTAAATGACCCAAGGTGTTTTTGCGATTCGGCACTGCGTTGCTTTAACAGACAATTGCGCCGTCGTGCGACGTGGCTCCCAAACAAAATTTGCGTCCTTTTCTTCCCACAAATAGAGCTTTCTTTTGGTGGTATTTGATCACCTCTGCGATTTTTATTTTTTGCGCTATATACAAAAATAGAGCGACATTTTTGAAAAAAAAACACTATTTTTTACTTTTTGTTAAAAAAAAATCAAATAAACTAAATTTTAGTAAAACATTTAGGCCAAAATTTATTTAGCCACATGTCTTTAGTAAAAAAAAAAAAATCGTAATAAAAAAAATAGCTACCTAGCGGGAACAGCGACACTAATACAGCGATCAGAAAAATGATCGCTTAGTGACGCTGGCAATAGGGAGTGAAAGGGTTAACTAGGGCGGTGATCAGGGGGTTAAAACTTTATTAGGGGGGGTGGGGGGGCTATCCTGAACCTAACACTAACTGATTTTACACTGCCTGTCACACTGACACTAAATGCAGTGATTAGATCACTGCATTCAGTAACACTATGACAGGGGGGTGGGGGGGGGGGGCGATCACAAGGGGTTAATATGCCTATGTGAGTGTGTGTCAGTGTTGTGTTGGTGCACACTTACTTGTCATGTCTTCTCTCATCAGCAGCGCTGGGAAACAGCGCTGCGATGAGAGAATACATCATTTCCTCCTTCCTGTGTAAACACAGGAGGAGGAAGTGACAGGCTGGGAGCGCGCTCCCATTGGCTGGGAGCGATCGCGGGGGGGGCGGAAAACACGGACATCCGCCCGCAGATCCCGGATCGCTCCCAGAGGTAGGGAGACCCCCGCACGCCGCGGAGGGGGTCCCGATGGGACCCCCGAACCGCACTCAGGCGGGGACGTAAATTTACGCCCTTGTGCCTGTACGAGCCATGTTGTGGCCGTATATGTGCGTGCGGGGGTCTTTAAGTGGTTAATATATATTTTATTTTTTTAGTAATGGCGGCTGTGGCGGCGATCAGCGATTTTTGTCGTGACATTATGGCGGACACATCGGACGCTTTTGACGCTATTTTGGGACCATTGTCATTTTTACAGCGAACAGTTCTATAAAAATGCACTGATAACTGTAAAAATGACACCGGCAGTGAAAGAGTTAACCAGGATGTGTGATTCTTACTGTGGGGGGGGGGGCGTGGCTGTACGTGTAACATCACTGATCGTCGTTCCCTATGACAGGGAACAAACGATCAGTGACAGGCCACAGAGAAGAACGGGGAAGGTTTGTATACACTCACCTCTCCCCGTTCTTCCTCTCTGTTACCTGATTGCAGGACACCGGTGGCGATTGGGTTCGCTGATCCCGCAAGGATGGTCACGGAGAAGAGGACCGGGCTGCTCGTGACCCACGGCTGGGATCTTAAAGGGGATGTACCTGAACGCCCTTGTGCCCAGCCGTGCCATTTTGTCAACGTATATCGTGCGGCGGTCCTCAAGCGGTTAATAATCATGAAAGTGTATTTTTTTTTCCTCTAAAAAATTACTTTTGAAAAACTGCTGCGCAAATACAGTGTGACGTAAAAAATTGCAAAACCCCTCAGGTTCTCTGCTTAACCACTTAAGGACCCCGTCACGCCGATATACGTCGGCAGAATGGCACGGCTGGGCACAATCAGGTACCTGTACGTCGCCTTTAAGTGCCCAGCCGTGGGGTCGCGAGCGCAGTAACCGGAGCTGAAGAACGGGGAGAGGTGTGTGTTCTTCATTGTGGCAATGTCAGTGATCGTCTGTTCCCTGATATAGGGAAAGACGATCACTGACGTCACACGTCCAGCCCCGCCCCCCTACAGTTAGAAACACAGATGAGGTCACACTTCACCCCTACAGAGCCCCCTAGTGGTTAACTCCTAAACTGCAATCGTCATTTTCACAATAATCAGTGCATTTTTATAGCATTTTTTGCTGTAAAAATGACAATGGTCCCAAAAATGTGTCAAAAGTGTCCGAAGTGTCCGTCATAATGTCACAGTCACAAAAGAAATCACTGATTGCCGCCATTAGTAGTAAAAAAAATATATATATTAATGAAAATGCAATAAAACTATCCCCTATTTTGTAAATGCTATACATTTTGCGCAAGCCAATCGATAAATGCTTATTGGGATTTTTTTTTACCAAAAATATGTAGAAGAATACGTATCGGCCTAAACTGAGGATTTTTTTTATAAATATATATCTTTTGGGGATATTTATTACAGCAAAAATGACGCTCTATTTTTGTTTATAGCGTAAAAACCGCAGAGGTGATCAAATACCACCAAAAGAAAGCTCTATTTGTGGGAGAAAAAGGACGCCAATTTTGTTTGGGAGCCACGTCGCACGACCGCGCAATTGTCTGTTAAAGCGACGCAGTGCCGAATCGCAAAATGGGGCCTGGTCCTTTACCTGCGTAATGGTCCGGGGCTTAAGTGGTTAAAAAAAAAAAAGATGATATAATGTTTGAGGGGTTCTGAGTAATTTTCTAGCAAAAAAATAAAAAATAACAATTGATTTAAATGTAAAGTAAAGATGTCAGAGAAGGTCGGGCATCTCAGATCATAATGGAATTTGCCTTTAAAATGGACAAAGCTCCTTAGCATAACGTATGATTATTGTAAATACAGCCTCCTAAAAGACCATTTTGTCTTAGAACAATTGGCGGCTTTACATGTGGGGTTGGTGGGGGGGGGGGAGGGGGGTGTCGTCTGTCTCACAATGACATGCTGATGAAAGTTAATCTGTTCTTCCTAAATAGCTCTGCTCCTAATTCTATTTTTCCTAATCATAGCTCATGTGTTCTATAAATACCCCCAGACATGCGGCTCTCATGTTTATAGACTACAGATCTTTGCATGTCAGCGATGTATATACTTCATGAGCAATTTTGTTGTATTGTACATACATGGCACTTAAATTAGCTGTAGAACGTGCACTTATATATTGTAAAAAGTATACAAATTCACTAGATGTATAACTATATAATAGAAAACAGGAAAGAGAAGTACAGTGCCTTGAAAAAGTTTTCATACCCCTTGAAATTTTCCACATTTTCTCATGTTACAACAAACAACGTAAATGTATTTTATGGGATAGACCAACACAAAGTGGCACATAATTGTGAAGTGGAAGGAAAATGATAAATGGTTTTAATTTTTTTTTTTACAAATAAATGAAAAGTGTGTGGGCCAGATTCTCAGAGGCGTTACGACGGAGTATCTCAGATACCCCGTCGTATCGCCTTTTTTTTGTCTCGTATCTATTGGAGTGATGCTGAGCATCACTTTTGCATAGATACGCTTCTACATCCGACAAGTGTAAAAGCATTACACTTTCGGATCGTAGGTGTAATGACAACTCCGGCCACTAGGTGGCCTTCACGTTGTTTTTTCATTTGCATATGCAAATTAAGTAGTACGCCGATTCCCGATCGCTTTTACGCCGCCCCGTCGTCGCGTACGTCGTTTTCGTCCGCGTAAGGTTACCCCAGCTTCTATGTGGAGTAACCTTACGAGGTCCCGTCGGATGCCGTCGTGTCCCGTCGGACGCCATGTTAAGTATGGCGTCGGGTCAGCGTCGGCTTTTTCCGTCGCTTACGTCGTTTTACTAACTCGTTCGCGAATAGGGACTTGCGTAAATGACGCTCACGTCGTTTTGACGTCGGTTTCAACGACGCTTCCCGACGTGAGCTGGAGCATGCGCACTGGGCTTTTTCCCCGGCCGGCGCATGCGCAGTTCGTTCGACGCGGGGGCGCGCTTAATTTAAATACAAGCCGCCCCATTTGAATTGCGCTGGTTTACGCTTGGCGATTTACGAGACGCCGGCGAAAACTACGGAGCAAGTGCTTTGAGAATAAAGCACTTGCTCTAGTACGCAGCGGCGGCGTAGTGTAAATGGCTTACGCTACGCCGCCGAAAATATATGAGAATCTGGCCCTGTGTGTGTGGGGGGGGGGGGGGGGCATTTGTATTCAGCCCCCTTTACTCTGATACCCCTAACTAAAATCTAGAGGAACCAATTGCCTTCAGAAGCCACCTAATTAGTAAATAGAGTCCACCGGTGTGTAATTTAATCTCAATATAAATACAGCTGTTCTGTGAAGCCCTCAGAGAACCTTAGTGAACAAACAGCATCGAGAAGGCCAAGGAACCCACCAGACAGGTCAGGGATAAAGTTGTGAAGTATAAAGCAGGGTTACTTTATGGAAAAAAAATATCCCAAGCTTTAAACATCTCAGGCCACGTACACACGATCAGACCGGTCCGATGAAACTGGCCCGAAGACCACTTTCATCGGACCAAATGCTTGGATGCGCTGAACTTCGTTTTTCAGCACGTCGTTGTGTTCTACGTCACCGCATTCTGGCCCGATGGGATTTTGGACTGATGGTGTGTACGCACATCAGACCATCAGACCACTTCAGTGGTGGTCCGATGAAAACGGTCCGTCGGACCAGTCTCATCGGTTTGGTCTGATTGTGTGTACGTGGCCTCACGGAGCTCTGTTCAATTCATCATCAGAAAATGGAAAGAGTATGGCACAACTGCAAACCTACCAAGACATTGCCGTCCACCTAAACTGACCAGGCCGGGCAAGGAGAGCATTCATCAGAGAAGCAGCCAAGAGGCCCATGGTAACTCTGGAGGAGCTGCAGAGATCCACAGCTCAGGGGGGAAAATCTGTCCACAGGACAACTATTAGTCGTGCTCTCCACAAATCTGCCCTTTATGGAAGAGTGACAAGAAGAAAGTCATTGGTGAAAGAAAGACATTAGAAGTCCTGTTTGCAGTTTGTGAGAAGCCATGTGGGGGAGGGGACACAGCAAACATGAGGAAGAAGGTGCTCTGGTCACATGAGACTGAAATTGAACTTTGTGGCCTAAAAGCAAAATGTGTGGGGAAAAACTAACACTGCACATCACCCTGAACACACCATCCCCACTGTGAAACATGGTGGTGGCAGCATCAGGTTGTGGGGATGCTTTTCTTCAGAAGGGACAGGGAAGCTGGTCAGAGTTGATGGGAAGATGGTTGGAGCCAAATACAGGGCAATCTTAGAAGAAAACATGTTAGGCGGCGTACACACGACCGAGGTTCTCGCTGGAAACCAGCGAGAACCTCGCTGGAAGCTGCATTCCAGCGAGGACCTCGGCCGTGTGTACGCTCTCGGCGAGCATCCCGTCGGGAATCCCGTCGCGCAGAAATAGAGAGCACGCTCTCTATTTGCTCGACGGCCCGCCTGGATGAATGGCTGGTTGCCATTCCCGACGGGCGGGTCGCCGATTTCGACGGCCGGCAGAGAACCTCGACGGGCGGAACGATGTGTTCTGCCCGTCGAGGTTCTCTGCCGTGTGTACGAGGCCTTAGAGTCTGCAAAAGACTTAAGACTGGGGCGGAGGTTCACCTTCCAGCAGGACAACGACCCTAAACATACAGCCTGAGCTACACTGAAATGGTTTACATCAAAGCATATTCATGTGTCATGCCGCGTACACATGATCACTTTTTGTGATGAAAAAAAATGACATTTTTAAAAATGTCATTTAAAATGATGGTGTGTGGGCAAAATGTCATTTTATGTCTTCTGAAAAACGACCAAAAAAAAATTCGAACATGCTTGAATTTTTTATGTCATTTTTCAAAATGTCATTTTTTGTGTCATAAAAAATGATGGTGTGTGGGCAAAACTACATAAAAAATGACGTTTTAAACCCGCACATGCCCAGAAGCAAGTTAGGAGACGGGAGGTAAAACTACCATTCATAATGGAGATCGCACACTCATCACGCTGTAACAGACAAAAAAGCAGGAATCGTCTTTTACTAACAAGTAACCAGCTAAAAGCAGCCTCAAGGCAAATAGAACTTCCCCTTAATGCCGCGTACACACGGTCGTTTTTTGCGATGAAAAAAAACAACGTTTTCTGTGAAGTAAAAAACGACGTTTTTGAAACGTCACTTTTCAAAGACAATTTTGCATACACACCATCGTTTTTTCACAAAAAGCGAGGTTACGTTCACCACTCTTTTCCATTGAAGCTCGCTTCATAACTAGCTTCTGGGCATGCGCGGGTTGAAAAACGTCGTTTTGAACGACGCTTTTGCTACACACGGTGACTTTTTGTGAAACAAAAAACGACGTTTTGAAAAACGACACAAAAAATTCAAGCATGTTGGAATTTTTTTTTGGTCGTTGTTTTGAAGACAAAAAACAACGTTTTGCCCACACACGATCAATTTAAATGACGTTTTAAAAAACGTCGTTTTTTTCATCGCAAAAAACGACCGTGTGTACGCGGCATTAGAGTGCCGTCATTTTGTTCATCATTTTCCAAAAACGATGGTGTGTACGCAACGTCATTTTTGAAAATGAAGTTTGAAAAATGTATTTTTTTTTCATGATGAAAAATGACTTTTTTTTAATAACAAAAAGTGATCGAGGCATCAGAATGGCCCAGTCACAGTCCAGACCTAAATCACATTGAGAATCTGTGGCAAGACTTGAAAATTGCTGATCACAGACGCTCTCCATCCAATCTGAGAGAACTTAAGATATTTTACAAAGAAGAATGGGGCAGAAATGTTCCGCTCTAGATGTGCAAAGCTGGTAGAGACACCCCCAAAAAGACTCAGAGAAAGGAGGTTCTACAAAGTATTGACTCCGGGGGGTGCCATACAAATGTCCCCCGGGGGCGTGGTCTAGCCGTGATCAGAGATGGAGGCTTAATTGGAGAGCTCCCGCCGCTGCTGACTGAAATTTGTCGAATAGGGCGCCGGTAAGACACCCCGATTGTCGGATCGAATCGGACCTGACTCCCGCTAGACCAAGGATACTACTTATACGATCTTTTCGTATCCCCGGGCATTTTTGACTGACTTTCAGCCCTGTGGAAAAACGGCCTGGGTTGCCAATGGCCGACATCCAAGAAGGAGCATCACACACTATGCAAGGTCAGCGGGGAAAAGACGGGGTAACCCACCAAACAGCCACCGGGACTCTTCACCCCTCTTCAGAGCGAGAATTGAGTCCTAGTCTGAACGACTTGCATATGGTGGCAGCAGACATAAAAACTGTCTTATCAGCAGCCATAGCGGATCTGAAAATTGACATACGCGCGGTTACAGCGCGCGTATCTGAGGTGGAAAAAACAACTGCGCAACAGAACGCGGCGCTGCGCCATGTAAACCGCAAAGTTGACTCTAACACCCTATACCTGAGAGAATTAAATAGACAAATCGAAGATTTGGAGAACAGAAGTCGAAGACACAACATTAGGGTTAGAGGCTTGTCTGAAACGATCGATTTCGATCGACTACCAGCGGCTATACTGCACATATTCAATGACCTATTGGGACGACCACCCATGTCTACAATTAAAATGGATCGTATGCACAGGGCCTTAAAACCTAAGAGCAAACCTACTGATCCCCCAAGGGATGTTATTTGCCACATAAACGACTTTAAACTAAAAGAAGAAATACTACGCAATGCGAAACTGCGTTCTCATATCGATTTTGAAGGTCTCACCATTTTGCTTTTTCAAGACCTCTCAAATATCACCCTACAAAACAGACGCGATTTAAAACCTCTGCTTGATGCATTGCGGAATAATAACATCACCTACAGATGGAAATTTCCATTCGGATTACAAGCATCCAATCAAGGTCGCTCAGCTATTTTGAGAGTTCCAGAAGACTTAAATTCTTTTTGCAAAACTATGGACATACCATATTTAGACTTGCCTAACTGGTACGCGGAGTTTAGGCCTACTAGCTCGGCTAAGAACCATAAACCGGATGTTGCTATGGAAACCAATCCGTCTAGATTTAGAAGACGTCGATCGCCTTCCGACGACAGCCCACCAGGAACTTCAGACAAACAGGAGCCATCCCTCCAATCGATGAATCAACCTCGCTCCAGGAAACCAAGACAAGAAAAATGATTGTGTGTATGTAATGTAGACATAATTTCTTGTAAAGTCATACGGTAATGTCAGCATTCTCCTATACTCTCACTCCTTTTTCCAAGTCAGGAGGGGAAGGGGGAAAAGGGTTGAGAGTAGTGTAGCGAATTGCACCTAACTAGTTTTCATTGCGTATATTACTCCTAACTTTTGGAAACATACACTGAGTTAGATGAGGAGAAGCCTTTGTTTATTTTCATTTCTTAGGTTTATTTGTAGCTGTCTATTTTGTTTTTAGACTCATATGGTTAATGTGTTATCACTTACAGATTCTCGTTCTTTGCTTATCCTCACGCTGTGTTGATGTCTTACATTCAATTGAAGAAACAACAATGAAATAATAGTTACATGTTGGACATATGTCCATATTTTTCAATGTTACCTTTAAGTTTCCAACTGCTTGTATGAATTTGATTGAGTCATTCAATTTACACTTTTACGCCCAAATTTAATTGTTTTGCCAGTCTGTCTGCGGCGGTGGACGTGACAATTGGGCTATTCATCTTTAGACCTGGTTCACACCAACCCCCGCAAAGTAGTTCTTGTTGGACTTGTTCCTTGAAGAATACTACTTTTTTTTTCTCTCATACCGTACACCTCTTCCCGTTAGGGATTAGCCCTTTCCCCATTGTTTTTCTTTTTTTTTTTTCATTGATATTGTCATTTATACGGTATTGTTTTTCACATCTATAGTTACAGACTTCTTAGCTCCTCCCCCCTTGTGCCTGTTCCATCCCCCTATCTGTTTTTATTTCTCCCCCGGTTATGACCATGACGACCTACTGTAATAGTACAAAGACTGCCCAGAATAACATCAAGGTCTACTCCCTTAATGTTAAAGGCCTCAATGTCCCTGAGAAGAGGTCCAAACTCATGCTTTTATTAAAGAGATCTAAAGCAGATATAATATTTTTACAAGAGACCCATTTTAAGACTGACAATTTCCCTTCATTCTCTGACAAATTGTTCCCTCATATGTTTCATGCAACTTGCTCGGGCTCTAAAACCAAAGGAGTTTCCATACTCATATCCAAACATTGCCCTTTTCAGATATTGGATACCAAACTTGACTGTGATGGCAGATACCTGTTCCTCAAAGGGTTACTACATAATAGACCGTTAACTTTAGCTAACATTTATGCCCCGAATAGATTACACGCCCAGTTTTTCAGGACTATGATTCAAAATCTAGATTCCTTTACGATTGGTTCGTTGATACTGGGAGGTGATTTTAATTTGGCCCTTAATCCACTGCTTGACACTTCTTCTGGCTCTTCCAAATCTTCATATAAGGCCTTAAGTGAGGTGAAACGATTACTACGTGACTTGTCGATTCACGACTCTTGGCGTATACTGAACCCCTCCTCCAAAGACTTCACATTTTACTCTCCTCCTCACAATACCTACTCTAGAATAGACTATCTTTTTCTATCCCAAAATGATCTAACTTCTATAGTAAATGCTTCAATTGAACCTATGATTCTGTCGGACCACAACCCGATCACCCTAACTTTGACCTTCAAGGATACACCGTTTATCCCTAAAACATGGAAACTTGATGATTCTTTATTAAGCAACGCTGACAATTTGCAGCATCTAGACACTAAAATCTCTGACTACTTCAAATATAATTCTGACGATATTACGCATCCCTTGTTCGTTTGGCTCGCTCACAAGTGTGTCATTAGGGGTGAATTAATATCCTTGAGGGCCAAAAGGAATAAATTGTGCCGTGCCCAAACTGATGACTTGATTAATAGGATAGCTGCTCTGGAGCTTCTACATAAGCGTTCACTAGCTCTTGATTCTCTTAGGGAACTCTCAGACCTTAGATCGGAACTATCCCATATCTTAGATAACAAGATCAAACGTAATTTTATTCTCTCTAGAAAATTCTTTTATGAATTTGGGAATAAAACTGGAAAACTATTGGCCAAATCTTTAAATTCGACACCCAAAAAATTTGGAAATGTATATTCTATTACTGACCCGCACGGTATTAAACATACCTCAACCTCTGAAATAGCAGAACAATTCCGTGTTTTCTACTCCAAATTGTATAATTTACCGCCTGAAGCCCGTCCTAAAGACTCTACCTCACGGATAGACTTAATAGCGGATTTTTTGAAATCATTTAGCCCAAAACCTCTGAATGTGGTCATTTCACGGGACCTTGATAGACCTCTCGAGTTGTCTGAGGCTCTTCTGGCCCTACGACAACTTAAGACTGGCAAAAGCCCGGGACCAGATGGTTTTTCTGTTAATTATTATAAAACCTTTCAAGACTTATTGATCCCTCAGTTCATTAAAACGTTTAATTCTGATCCCTTTCCTTCTCCACTTCCAAATGAACTTTTGGAAGCCCATATTGTTGTAATCCCAAAGCCAAATAAAGACAAAACATTAGTGTCCAATTATAGGCCCATTTCCTTATTAAACGTTGATATCAAACTATATGCCAAAATTATTGCAAACCGCCTTTTGCCTTTGATCCCACAGCTTGTTTCCCTTGACCAAACAGGCTTTACACCAGGGAGGGAAGCTAAGGATAATACTATTAAAACTCTTCTTATCCAACAATGGCTTGTCAAATCCAAATCCCCGGGTTTTCTACTGTCCCTGGACGCTGAGAAGGCCTTCGATAGGATTGCCTGGGATTATATGCACGAAGCTTTAAAAGCTCTGGGATTGCACGATCGTATGTTGAATTTTATCAAACTCTTATATTCATATCCCACAGCGAGAATAAAAGTCAATGGCGACCTGTCGAAGGCCTTCTCGGTGGCAAATGGCACTCGTCAGGGTTGCCCTTTGTCACCAATAATATTTGTGCTTATTTTGGAACCTTTCCTGCAAAAACTGAGAGAGAATGTAGACATTAAGGGTATTAAAATAGGCGATAAAATCTATAAACTAGCGGCCTTTGCGGACGATATTCTATTGTACCTGTCAAACCCTATAATCACTATCCCAAACTTACTGAAAGATTTTTCTTTATTTAGGCGCATCTCAAATTTCAAAATTAACTTCTCTAAATCAAAGGCGCTTAATATTTCTTTGCCAGATCCATTGGTTGACCAATGTAAACTTAATTTCCCGTTTATATGGGAGGATGATTCAATATCTTACCTAGGCATTGCCTTAACATCTAATCTAGATACTCTATATGTTAAAAATTTCATACCTCTACTAAATACGATTAAATCGGATATGGTCAGATGGGAGAAAGGTCTATTCTCATGGTTTGGCAGAGCGAATATTGTCAAAATGAACATTTTACCTAGACTTTTATATCTATTCCAAACAATACCTATTAGGATCCCTTCCACTTTCTTCAAAACCTTTAAAAAAGTATGCTTGAAGTTCCTTTGGAACGCTAGGCAACCCAGAATCAAGTGGGACAAACTTACAACCCCAAAGCACCTGGGCGGTATTGGACTACCAGACATTAAAAAATATTATTGGGCCTCTCATATAACCAGGATTGTGAACTGGCACCTTCATGGACCCTATAAGGATTGGGTTGATCTGGAAGACCGTTTATCTTCCACTCCTATTCCTCTGAAATGTCTCCCATGGATTAACACTTCTAAACTCCCACCGAAAACTAGTTCTCATCCCATTACAGGTACTTCCCTAAAAATTTTTAGACACTTGTGCAAAACTTACAACTTATCCACCATGTATGGACCCCTCACCCCTATTCACCATAATCCCGAAATCTTTCAAAGATCTCACTCTACTGTATCCTCCGACTTTCTTACATTTACACATTGTAGAGCTGAATCTTTCTTTGAGAGGGGTACCCTATTGACCTTCGAAACCTTCTCCTCCCTTTTCGCGAATTCTGCCATCACGCACCAAGACTTTGACAAGATTGCTTTGTTTCTGAACAAGTTTGGTTCCACAAGTATCTGGCATAGGCAAAGGACACGATTCGAATCCATTTGTTTAAGTACTGACCCCCAAAATCATTTAATATCTATCATATATGACATCTTGAATAAAGATGTAGACCCACAAATGGACGACACAAATATGAAATGGGAGAAGGATCTGAAAATCTCAATCCCAAATGACCAGTGGGATTCAATTTTTTTTCCACCTACACAAAGGTTCGACGAATGTCCTGACTCAGGAGAATAGCTATAAGTTATATTCGAGATGGTATAAGACTCCTTTGGTCATTAACAAATACAATCCGAACTATTCCCCAATGTGTTGGAGGTGTAAAGCTAACCCCGGTTCGCTTCTCCATATATGGTGGGAATGTCCTCTCATCTCACCATTCTGGACTGATATTCACAAGCTCATCTCTTCAATTACTTCTTATACCCCTGATTTTACAGCCGGACAGTACTTGCTACACCTATCGTCTTTATCTAACTCGGTCTATAAAAATTCTATTATCGTTCATCTAATTAATGCGGCCAAATTATGCGTCCCCAACAAGTGGTCCCAAGCATCTCCTCCTAGAGTCTTGGACTGGATACGTAAAGTTGACCATATTGCTAAGATGGAAGAGTTGATTTCACAATCTAGAGACACTTCGAGAAAATATAGCGAGAAATGGGCTTGTTGGACACAGTTCACGAAATCTAATGATTATAAGATGTTGATGCATACTTAACTAAGTTTGGATTAGGGAAAACATTCTTTAACATTCTTTCATCTTCCTTTTTTAGGGTTTGTCTTTGTATATTCTAAACGCTTGTAATATCGCAACCACATGTATTTATCCCCTCTCTTACCCTTCCCCCTAAGTACTTCTTGTTCAATTACTACTTATTCACTGATTTATTGTGCTCTTATATTTATACTCTTGTATAGAACCACTTGTTATTTGCTTATACCTATTGTATGATGTTGTGCTTTATATTATTGCTTTATGTATACTTATATATCTTAAATACCAATAAAACATATTAAAAAAAAAAAAAAAAAAAAAACAAATGTCCCCCACACTTTTCACAGATTTATTTGTAAAAAAAATGAAAAAATCACTTATCATTTTCCTTCCACTTCACAATTATGTGCCACTTTGTGTTGGTCTATCACATAAAATCCACGGGTTCTCGGCTCTCCATTGGATAGATTGATAGCAGTGCAGCCATTGGCTCCCGCTGCTGTCAATCAAATCCAATGACGCAGGTTCCGGGGGGGGGGGGGCGCACCGAGTCCTGCATTAGGCAGCTATGGACGCCGAATGCTGGACACAGGAGCACGCCAGCAAGGTAACCCCCTCGAGAGAGAGCTTCCCAGAGGGGGTAATCTGATGTGGGTGGGACCTGAGACAGCCGCTGTGGGACCCGAGAAGAGGAGTATCAGGGCCACTCTGTGCAAAACAAACTTTTTTTTTATTGTTTTATTTTAAATTGAACCTATAGTGTCACTTTAAGTATTTTTTTTTTTCATTGGTATCAGGATAGTCCATTTTCTCCATGTGGATGTAGCAAGACAGCTTCAGCGACTGTCCCTACTTCCCTTTCCATTTGCATAGAACTAGTCTTGGATGATGGCACCTTCAATTTTCGTCTACACATTTAGGTTTTAATCTCGAGGCAAACTCACCAGATTTTCACTGGACTGACAATTTCTTTTTTTTTTTTATTACATGAAGAAACTGTCATAATTCAATGTACCGTATATACTCGAGTATAATCCGAGTTTTTCAGCACATTTTTTGTGCTGAAAATACCCCCCTTGGCTTATACTCCAGTCACCTTTTTGCGCCTGATCTCTTGGACTTTGGGGACCCGGTACCTGGCACACATGGAGCCCCACTCTTCCTCTACAAGTGTACAACGTTTTTTGTCCATTGGATCTACGGCTGGGGAGCACCGATTTTTCAAAGCCGGGCACCCCTTCCATAGACTCCCAATTAAACGTCAGTCTAGGCATGGGCACAGTGCAGTGTTGCCAACCGTCCTTATTTTTACAGACAGTTCTTAAAAACGGGCACTTTTTTCCCCCCGTTTGTAAAGGTCCACGGTTGCGGGAATGTGCCAGTAAAAACAGCCGAAATCGGTTTGGCTTGGAACTGCGCATGGAGATTGGAGGCAGGGGGTGATGGTGGCTACAGTGGCACCGCAGAGGGGGATGGAGTTAGGGGGCAATGGAGGCAGGGGGTGTTGGTGGCACCGTAGAGGGGGATGGTGGCACCGCAGAGGGTGGGGGATGGAGCAAGGGGTTTATGGTGGCACCGCAGAGGGGGATGGAGGCAGGGGACGATGGAGGCAGGGGGTGATTGGAGGCAGGGGGAGATTGTGGCACCGCAGATGGTGGTGAAGGCAGGGAGTGTTGGTGGCAGAGGGGGATGGAGGCAGGGGGGTGATGTGACTAAATAATTTGCCCCTATTATATTGAAAATAACAAAAAAAATTTTTTTTAACTTAATATCTACCTTAAATCACATTGCTATTTGCCTAGCGTACTTGTTTGTAGCCTAAATACTGAAATTTGCACCTAAAAATGTAATAACTTTTGTGAAATGCCAGTAAAAACGTGGCTGCGCCAGTACATTTCGGGTGTTGTGCCAGTAAATTTCAATCTTGTAGGTTGGCAACACTGGCACAGTAAGGCATGGACACAGTGAGGCATGGACACAGTGAGGCATGGACACATTGAGGCATGGACACAGTGAGGCATGGACACAGTGAGGCATGGACACAGTGAGGCATGGACACAGTGAGGCATGGACACATTGAGGCATGGACACAGTGAGGCATGGACACAGTGAGGCATGGACACATTGAGGCATGGACACAGTGAGGCATGGACACAGTGAGGCATGGACACAGTGAGGCATGGACACATGGGCAAAGTGAGGCATGCAGAGATGGACACACTAGGCTTATGCCGCGGACACACGATCATTTTTCAGTATGAAAACAAATGTTGTTTTTCAGCATGTCCAAAAAAACAACGTTTTCCCAACTTCATCATTAAAACGGCCTTGCCCACACACCATCGTTTAAAAAAAATGCTCTAGCAAAGCACGGTGATGTACAACACGTACGACGGCACTATAAAGGGGAAGTTCCATTCGGATGGCGCCACCCTTGGGGCTGCTTTAGCTGATTTTGCGTTAGTAAAAGACGATTTGCGCTTTTCTGTCTGTTACAGCGTGATGAATGTGCTTATTCCATTATGAACGGTAGTTTTACCAGAACGAGCGCCCCGTCTCATAACTTGCTTCTGAGCATGGGCGGGCTTTTTACGATCATTCTTTACAAAACCAAAAAAAAACATTTTTTTGTCGTTTTTTAGAACCTGAAAAATGATGTGAAGCCCACACACGATTGTTTTAAATGACGTTTTTGTAAAATAAAGTTTTTTTTTTTTAATGCCAAAAAATGATCATGTGTACGCGGCATTATACTTGAGTCAATACGTTTTCTCAGTTTTTTTATTGTTAAATTTAGGTGCCTTGGCTTATATTCGGGTCGGCTTATACTCGAGTATATACAATAAACATATTTATTACGTTTTGTTGTTTTATTTCTTTGCTTTTTTTATGCAATATATTTTTATTTGTAAGTTTGTACCACGTGGTACCTACCGGAGCATGATGGGACTGCGACGTCACAAGATAGGCCTATATAAGTCACTGGGAGCCACACATTCGTCATAACAGCGGGAGGAAGCGTTGAGTCAACATCTGGAGAGAAGAGAAGAAGAGAAGAAGATGACGACGATGTGACAGAAGCGGCGGCTAGTCCTGAACAGAAAGAAGGCACCGGAGAGTGCCGAATCAAGAGCGGAGAGCAGGAGAAGACCCCGGAGAGCGGAGAAGACCCCCGGAGAGCAGGAGAAGACCCCCGGAGAGCAGGAGAAGACCCCCGGAAAGTGGAGAAGACCCCCCAGAGAGCGGAGAAGAACCCCGGAGAACGGAGAAGATCCACCCCCCCGCCGAAGATGTCGGGAGAAGCCCGCCGAGGGGGGGTGCTTTTATAATACTCATTCACTTAGGGTGGGGGCCAGTATCAGGGGGCCCCCTTATTAAAGGGGGCTCCCAGATTCCGATAAGCCTCCCACCCGCATACCCCGACTCTCAACGGCCAGGGTTGTCGGGAAGGGGCCCTGTCCTCATCAACATGGGGACAGGGTGCTCTGGGGTGGGGGGGCCGCAGTGCGCCCCCCTGCCCCAGAGCAACTGACCCCCCCATGTTGAGGGCATGCTGCCCGGTACGGCTCAGGAGGGGAGGGGGCGCTCGCTCGCCCCCACTCCCCTCCTGACCGGCCGGCTGCCGTGCTTTGGATACGGGTCTGGTATGGATTGTGGGGGGACCCCCACGCCGTTTTTTCGGCGTAGGGGGTCTCCTTACAACCCATAACAGACCTAGGGCCCGTTATGCTCCTGAGGGGGGGAACCCATGCCGGATTTTTTTTTTTACATCTGGCTGGGACTTCCCCTTCAGGATTCATAACAAACGCCGCCCACGTGTAGAATTGGCAGGAATCCACGTCGGATCCCCATCGCTTCTATGACGCGCTCGCTGGAATGTGCTTTTACTATTCCAGCGAGTGCGAGATGTCGGCCTGCCTTTGCGCGGGTCGGGGGTCTGATCGGGACCCCCCCGCTACATGCGGCGGTCGGAAACCCACGGGGAGTGATCCAGGACGAAGGGCGCGGCTATTCGTTTCTAGCCGCCTGCTCGCGATCGCTCCCCGGAGCTGAAGAACGGGGAGAGCCGTATGTAAACATGGCTTCCCCGTGCTTCACTGTGGCGGTTGCATCGATCGAATGATCACTTTTATAGGGAGACTGGATCAATGACGTCAGACCTACAGCCACACCCCCCTACAGTTGTAAATACACACAAATCCTACAGCGCCCCCTGTGGTTAACTCCCAAACTGCAACTGTCATTTTCACAATAAACAATGCAATTTAAATGCATTTTTTGCTGTGAAAATGACAATGCTCCCAAAAATGTGTCAAAATTGTCCGAAGTGTCCGCCATAATGTTGCAGTCACGAAAAAAATCGCTGATCGGCGCCATTAGTAGTAAAAAAAATAAAATAATAATAATAGAAATGCAATAAAACTATCCCCTATTTTGTAAACGCTATAAATTTTGCGCAAACCAATCGATAAACTCCTATTGCGATTTTTTTTACCAAAAATAGGTAGAAGAATACGTATCGGCCTAAACTGAGGAAAACAAAAATTATATATGTTTTTGGGAGATATTTATTATAGCAAAAAGTAAAAAATATTGCATTTTTTTCAAAATTGTCCCTCTATTTTTGTTTATAGCGCAACAAATAAAAAAACGCAGAGGTGATCAAATACCACAAAAAGAAAGCTCTATTTGTGGGTAAAAAAGGACGCCAATTTTGTTTGGGAGCCGCGTCGCACGATTGCGCAATTGTCTGTTAAAGTGTCGCAGTGCCGAATTGTAAAAACGCCTTTGGGCATTTAGCAGCATATTGGCCCGGGCTTAATGCCGCGTACACACGGTCGTTTTTTGCGATGAAAAAAAACGACGTTTTTTAAAACGTCATTTAAATTGATCGTGTGTGGGCAAAACGTCGTTTTTTGTCTTAAAAAAAAACGACCAAAAAAAAATTCCAACATGCTTGAATTTTTTGTGTCGTTTTTCAAAACGTCGTTTTTTGTTTCACAAAAAGTCACCGTGTGTAGCAAAAACGTCGTTCAAAACGACGTTTTTCAACCCGCGCATGCCCAGAAGCTAGTTATGAAGCGAGCTTCAATGGAAAACAGTGGTGAACGTAACCTTGCTTTTTGTGAAAAAACGATGGTGTGTATGCAAAATTGTCTTTGAAAAGTGACGTTTCAAAAACGTCGTTTTTTACTTCACAGAAAACGTTGTTTTTTTCATCGCAAAAAACGACCGTGTGTACGCGGCATCAGTGGTTAAGGGTTGGCCTAAGCTAGTTACATAATTATGTTTTTTTTTTTTCTCAATTCAAGGAGACAGGGGCTAACAACCTTTCCCTTTCCCAAACCCAGAGGCGATTCAGTGCGCATGTGTTGCGCTATATAAGTTTCTCACTCACTCCACCCCTCGTCTTCTACTACCTTTATGAATTTTAAAACCGGATTGTGATCCAGAATATTTATTTTTGCTGCAGAATTTTTTTCTATAGCATCTGGTGTGTAATATTCACGTGCAATAAAACCATAACACAAAGAGGTATTTTATGATGAAACATTCATGGTTCCTTCCATACAGGGTCACATTATCAATTTCTTAGAAAACTTAAAAAACAAAAAACGTTAAAGCGTCCCGTAACTCCTACAGAAAAAATAACAATGTCCCACCACCAATTAAAGTTCTGCACATCTAGCAGCCAGATTCCAGCAGCTGGCACCCATAGCCAAATTCTGGTGCTGAGCATATGGCCGGCAGAATGGAAGAACATGTTGAGCCTAATCCCAGGGAAAGGACCCTGCCAAATAGGAACTCTGTGCGTGTGGGGAGCCACGCCAACGTTTCAGACAGACAGCTTTGCATGGCCTACAATCTGAAGCACAGCGCACTGGAAGTGTGAGGATAAAGCCTAGATTAGGGTGACCAGACATCCCCAGTTTCAGGGGACAGTCCCCTGATTGAGGACACTGTCCCTGGACCAAGTCTGTCCCTGGTTTTGTCCCCAGATTGGATTTAATAGGGGGCAGGGGCAATTTCAAAGACAGTCAGTGCAGAATTAAAATAAAAAAATTAGAATTACACCCCCCCCCCCCCCCGCTCCGCCGTGCCTACTAGCATAGGGGGGTTGTATTTTTCCCATTATCTGTGCCCCTTTCTGATGATCATGTGCTGGTCGGAGTGGAGGGAATATTTCTTCAGTTTCGGGCGCATGCCCATTTAGCTTCGCTCACATGTTCTTCTGCCTTGGCACAAATTTTGGCCAGCCTCCTGCTTATCTCCTTGCCTTCCCTGGGGGAGTGATCTTCCTCCGCTCCCCATCCAGTAGTAGCCGGGGCACGAAGAGTAAGACTTGAGAGGCTGTGAGGCGGGCGGCAATGGGCAGAGAGTCGCTGATTGTTGCCATTACTAGTAAACAAAAAATATGTCCCCGGATTTCATTTAAAAAATCTGGTCACCTTAGCCTAGATGTGGCCCCTTACTGTGTCTTCACTTACCACTAGGGTGACCACGTGTCCAGGATTGCCCGGGACAGTCCCGCATTTTGCAGGTCTGTCCCGGGCACCTTCATTCCAGGACAATACAGTGTCCAGGAATGAAACTGACACAGCCACTCCCCGGGCCAATCTGATGCCCCCAAAAAAGGCTGCCACATCACCACTTTACTCACTGACAGTACTTGTCCTGGCCGGGAATGCCTGGAGGAGCACAGTCCCCGCCCCTGCTTGTGATTGGAGAAATCATAAATCCCGTCTCCTGTGTCCAATCACTGTGCTGTGATTCGTTACAGCACAAGCTGATTTTTGGGAAGGGGGTGTCCCTGAATGGTAGTTTGGAAATTTAGTCACCCTACTTACCATGCATTCCAAAAATGTCAGCTGCCTGGCTTCACGCTGACCGCTAGGCTTCCATATGACCTCTATTGGACTATGTTCAGTTCAGACTTTACCAGAACTCTCTCATACCTCCCAACTTTTTGAGATAGGAATCAGCAAAAGTATGTCACACCCCCTTAAAGGAGAATTGTACAAAAAAACAAGATTAGTTGAACCCACAAGTGCTTTTTTTTACCACTAATATTCCTTTATATTGGCTTTTGGAATTTACAAATGCAGCAATTTAGAGATCAGATGAAAGGTTTAGGGCTGGAAAACACTTTTTGAAAGATAAAAAGTGAATTGTATATACAACTCTATAGATCAGACCAACATGAGGGACAAATGAGGGGGAAAGAGGGACAGAGGGAAATCAGGGACAGTCCCTCGAAATCAGGGACAGTCCCTCGAAATCAGGGACAGTCCCTCAAAATCAGGGACAGTTGGGAGCTATGGCTCTCTTTATCTGCATACTTGTGCTGGGCCCATATACTGTATACACTGTATTGTCTCTGCTCCAAATTCCCAAATGTGTTCTATCGGTTTAAGGTCACGACGTGTGCAGTCAGTCAAGTTCCTCCACCCCAAACTTGTTCATCAATGTCTTTATGGACCTTGCTTGGTCATGTTGGAACAGGAAGGGGCCGTCCCCAAACTGTTTCCACAAAGATGGGAACAGGAAATTGTCCTAAATGTCTTGGTATGCAGATGCCTTAAGGCCAAGCCCAACCCCACACCATAATCCCCCCCTCCACCAAATGACTTGGACCAGTGCTCAAATCAAGGTTCATAAAGAAATAGATGAGCGAGTTTGGGGTGGAGGAACTTGACTGACCTGCACAGAGTCCTGCCCTCAACTCGACAGAACACCTTTGGGATGTATTGGAGTGGAGAATGCGAGCCAGGCCTTCTTGTCCTACATCAGTGCCTGACCTCACAAATGCGATTCTGCAAGAACGGTCAAACATTCCCATAGACACACTCCTAAACCGTGTGGAATACTAAATGGAGGGGGATCTATACTTATGAAGGGGTGGTCTGTACTGAGGGGGAGGCTATACTTGGCAGGGGGGACACCATGTTTTACTGAATCAGTGGGGTGACACCAGCCCTAGCGAAGCCACTGCCACCCACCTCCTCTCTCTTCTCCGGGCCCACTCCAGCATGCTTTAAAACAGGGGTCCCCAGGCTGAACTGCCACTGGGAGGAGCCACATCAGCAGCCAGCGGCGGGAGGGGCGTTCGCCTTCTTGGGGCTCTGGTGTGTTGGACTGGTGGCAGGCTTTGGGGGGCAAGTGGCACTGCATCTGGTGGCAGGTGACGGTGGCAAGTGACACACTGCATCTGGGGGCAAGTGACAAGCAAGTGACAAGCTCAGGGCTCCCAATGATTCTGCATTATGGTAAGTTGAACTATTTCATTATATATTACAATACAGTAATAGAAATAATATGATTTGCTCATCCTGACATCATATCAAGCATGGCGTTGGAATAATCATATCAATCAATCACGTAACCCCCCCCCTGCTCAACAACTCCGACCCACGTAACCCCCCCTGCTCAACAACTCCGACCCACGTAACCCCCCCTGCTCAACAACTCCGACCCACGTAACCCCCCCTGCTCAACAACTCCGACCCACGTAACCCCCTCTGCTCAACAACTCCGATCCGCAGAACCCCCCTCCCCCCGCTCAACAACTCAGATCCGCGTCACCTCCCGCTCAACAACTTCGATCCGATCGGCACCCCCCAGCTCAACAAAAATGTCCTGCAGGGGAATTTTAAAATGTTGGGACCCTCCCGCTCAACAACTCCGACCCACGTAACCCCCCCGCTCAACAACTTCGAAACTTTGATCCGATCGGCACCCCCCCAGGGAAATGTTTAAAATGTTGTGTTGGGAGGTATGTAATATAAGTGCTAAAACCTGACATTCACCTGACAAATCACTCGCCCCTGAAATCCCTGTTAACTCCAAGACTACATTCAACACCCCCTTGGGCTTTGGCAAAATTGTCACTGAATGGCAGTTTGGAAATGTGGTCGCCCTAGATGGAACAGGAGATTGGCCTCATGGATGTACAGCCAACAAACCTGCAGCTGCAGCAACTGTGTGATGTTATCACGTCACTATGGAACAAAATCTCTGAGGAATGTTTCCAACACCTTGTAGAATTTATGCCACCAAGAATGAAGGCAGTTCTCAAGGCAAAAGGAGGTCCAACCATGTACTAGCGCTGTGTACCTAATAAAGTTGCCAGTGAGTGTATACTTACACACAGGGCCGGCCTTAGGTGTTCAGGCGCCCTGTGCATGCTAATCCTGCGGTTCCCCCCCATCTTCACCCCTTGCCCGCTGGTCACCTAAACATACACAAAGAGGCCCCTTATATCCTCTTCCCCTTCTGTGTGTAGGCTGGCTATAAAAAGTAAATACTTTTTCTTTTTATCAGAAAAAGTAGATGCATGCAGGGCCAGGGGCTCAGTGTGACTTACCTTTCGGTGGACGGTGCGGCTTTGTATTTAAAAATGGCGCCGCCTGGCACTTAAACAGAGCGTTTTCAGGCTTTCACCGAGCAGCGGCGGCACATGCGCATTGTGCCTGTCGGGGCCGGCAGCAGCCATTTTTTTCAGGTGCCGCAGCTGATGCGTTCCTCTTCACCCAGTCCCAGGGCAGGGGGACCTGGCAGCGCCTGCTGCTGTGACTTGTAGGAGTCGGACTCCTGCGATGATCATGTAAGTGACTGACTGCGACTCACATTCTGCAATCTGTGATGGCCGCACGGCGCCCCTGTTGCCCATGGCGCCCTGTGCGGCCGCACAGCTCGCACACCCCAAAGGCCGGCCCTGCTTACACAACTAAGTAACCTGGTGCCTATTTCCTATATCCTAATACAGTTGTGGGTAGTTTACTAACACTTGAGCTCATAGGTGTTTGCAGGACCTCATTACCGGACCAGGTGTTTCAGAGAGCACAAAGCAGTTCTCAGAGTCGTGGCAAAGAACAGACAACCCTGTTGTACCAAACGGCTCCTCCAGGGGTAAGCGCTACACATTCGTTGAGAAAATACAAAGCATTCTCTGAATGGCATCCATACCCAGCAGCTGCCCTACTTTGTTCAGAAAAGCAGCAGGGCAGCCGCTTGGCATGGGACCTGGAAGCTAGTGGAGAACACTGAAGTAGATGTGTCTACTACAGGGATTTCCAGCTGGAGGGATCCTACTTGTAAGGTCAATGCATAGTTACATTGGTCCTATCTAAAGCCTCATACACACAATCCAACTTTATGTCCATAATTGTCTGAAGAACGTGTTGTGTCATAGTCACATAGTTAGTCAGGTTGAAAAAAAAAAAACACAAGTCCATGTAGTTCAACCATAAAAATTAAATAAACAAATAATTATCGTACAATCCCATATACCCAATTCTATACCCACAGTTGATCCAGAGGAAGGCAAAAAAATAAAAAACAGCAGAGCATGATCCAATTTGCTACAGCAGGGGAAAAAATTCCTTCCTGATCCAGCAAGAGGCAATCGGATAGTCCCCGGATCAACTTTACCTATAAATGTCAGTACTCAGTTATATTATATACTGTATTTATTGGCGTATAATACTCACTTTTTTACCCTGAAAATAGAAGGTAAACTGTGCATGTGTCACGGTCACGGACAGCGAGGTGTGGTCGTGCCCCAGGTGGCTCTGGGTGGAATTGAACCCAGGACCTCCCCGTTGCTGCTCTGGGTCTTTTCCACTGAGCCACTTCTCAGTTGATATTCTGCTTGCTGTCCGTCGGAGCCTGGTTCTGAACTATGTGCTGATTGCCTGATCTCCTTACTATCTGCACTTGTCTATCCTGGTCCAGCTGAGGCAGGTTTCCTAATCAACCAGGGTATAAAGCCCTGCCTCACTAGGAGGGAGGTGTCAGTTCATTGTTATCTGATCGTCCTTTCTGTGCCAACGGTTCCTGTGTTCCTGTTGTTATCTTCAGCTACAAGACTGACCCTGGCTTCTGACCTTTTTGGCTTACGTACCCTGGAATGCTGCTGTCTCCTGCCCTTTGACCCCGGCCTGTACTTTCGGGCTTTCCCTGCCTTCTCCAGCCCTTGACCCACGGCTTGTACCCCATCTGCTCAGCTACAAGACTGACCCCGGCTTCTGACCTTTCTCTGAATTCTGGAATCCTGGGCCCGGCTATACTTGACTATCCTTTGCAAATCCCTATCTAGCCCCCGTGCACAGACTCACAGCCCAGGTAGTTTCTTACCTTATTACCATGGGCTGTGTGTACCTGCAAGGGTGAGCTTACAAATCTGCAAAATGGACTCCACTCAAGGTAAGCCCTTACAGCCTGCGTGTTATACGCAGGGGGGCGTGGAACGTTTTTTTTCCTGAAACTTCCCTCTAAAAGTTAGGGCGCATGATATACATCTGTGCATGTTATACGCCGATAAATATTGTACATTTAGGAAAGAATCCAGGCCTTTCTTAAAGCAATCTACTGATCTGGCCAGAACCACCCCTGGAGGGAGTCTGTTCCACATTTTCACAGCTCTTACTGTGAAGAAACCTTTCCGTATTTGGAGATGAAATCTCTTTTCCTCCAGACGTAAAGAGTGCCCCCTTGTCCTCAGTGTTGACCGTAAAGTAAATAACTTAACACCAAGTTCACTATATGGACCCCTTATATATTTATACATGTTGATCATATCCCCCCCTCTTCTCAAGAGTGAATTAGATCAGTTCTTATAATGTTTCCTCATAGCTGAGCTCCTCTATGCCCCTTATCAGTTTGGTTGCCCTTCTCTGCACTTTCTCCAGTTCCCTGATATCCTTTTGAGAACTGGAGTGCATATTCCAGATGAGGTCTTACTAATGATTTGTACTGGGGGGGGCAAAATTATATCTCTCTCTCTCTGGAGTCCATACCTCTCTTATACAAGAAAGGACTTTCGCTTTGGAAACCACAGCTTGGCATTGTCCGACAGTGTGTATGCTTCATCAGACAATTGTTGACTGAATTAACGACAATAAAAGTTGGCTGTCTATGCTCACCAACTGTTGGGCAATAAATCTGTTACGTCGCTTTATCCGGTCGTGTGTACACCTGCTCCCCATATTGTTTTTTAACTTTTATGCTATTGTGATCACTTTTATGTATTTGGTTTTTGTCAATAAAAACCTATCCCCCTTTTATCTGCACTATTTGGAGCATGTTTTTTCTTCCTTCAGCATGACCTGCCTGGATATCGAGTTTTTTTACACTCCATGAGTGCTTATCCGGAGAGGATACCCCCTTTTTCCACCATTTTTCTGAAGTGAGTAGAATGTTTTGGTTATTGCCACCAATCTCAGTTTGTGCCGATCCATCCAAGAGGAGGTTCCAGTCCAGGATTACAGCCTATCAGCCGGACATCTTGTGAGGAATCCTTCATCTGGCCTCTCTTCAGCTGAGCAGATTTGAGTGGAATCTATCTATGCCTACATGATCTGTTGTCATTGACAAGTAGATCAACATCTTCCGGTAAGGGTATTCCATTTATTCCTGTGTTATCGTGCAGAGTGTCCCCTACATGATGAGGATGTGGTCATACACCTTATATTGATGGACCTATGTGTTTCTGATGTTTGTTTTACTTACGGACACTTGTTCACATATCACTGTGGTTTAAATATCCAGAGTGTTTTTGTAGCGCTACTTATTTATTTATTGTGTGTACGCAAGTTTGGCCAACTAAAATCTGATGAAAAAAACACGCATGCTCAGAACTAATGTTAAACATCAGCCAACAATAGCAGAAGTTGCCCAAAGGGTGGCGGTAAAGAGCTGAAAAACCACATGGTTTGGTGAATGTTGGCTGAAAATTGTGTGCCGTGTGTATGCAGAACAAGTTCACGGCCAACGCCCTTTGGACCAAAATCCACGGATAAATTGGTTGGAAGTCCGATCGTGTGTACGAGGCTTAACTTTGTAAAGAAATCCATATCTGGAATTTTTCATTAATTTGCTTCTTGTTGGATATGAATTTTCCATTATTGTGGCAAAGGCCAGCAAAGTGAGACAGATGACAATGGGATTTATCTTCCAGCGAGAGAAGCACCAAAAACAACCACATTATAAATATTCCCCTTAGTCTTGCACTGGCCTTGCAGCTCCTCTAGAGTTCTGTGGTATGAATGAATCCATCTTCACCTTCATTCTTTGGCCTGCCGCGTGTTTCCAAGCTGGGATTGTTTCCCTTAGTATTGTATTCCTTCCATACTCTGCATCCCTCTTGGTAACTATGAAATGTTAAAATAATTTTCCAAAAACATAGTGTGCACCCTGCAGATTCATTTATTTTGTTACATTCCAGGAAGAGTTTTCACAGCTGCCATCATGCCGTAGCCAAAACACGTGTGTCGCGCGGGAATTGGAGCTGAGCGCCTCTTCCTATCAGCTATCGGGGGTTTGATAACTTTCGGAGCCTTCGTTATTAATGGCCCAACCTGAAAGATGATACGGAACACATAAGGCTTGTTTTTCGAATGACCTTTCCATGGCATTTACCCCAGGATTCTATTTTCACATTACATGATGTACTGGACCGTTCCCAGATGCTTTTTTCCAACATTTTCCTTTTGGATAAAGTTTTTATTTTATTTTATTTTGCGTCCCAGCAGGGCACCACCAATATCCCAGCGGTTTCCTTGGCGAGGGAACTTTGCTGCTGAGTGTTGCTGACATGAAGAACTCAACAAGCTCATCAGTGAGATGGGAACTAACGGAAAACAAATTTTACGGCTCTATTGCCCAGCGAGAGATTCTTGCATTCTTGTTCTGTAATGTAAGCTGACAAATGGCAGCCATTTAAGTTCACTATTTGGATTGGAAGAATTTTAGCAAGACATACAGCAATTTCTTGCCTTCTCCTGTTCTTCCAGTAGATGCAAGCCCTTCTTAACGGCAAAGATCTGCTTTAAGTACCACTCATATCCTCCAGCCTCCTTTAGCCACTTCCTGTCTTTATGCCTTTGATCCAGCATTGGCTAAGCATCATTGCTCTTGACTGGCTTCCTGGTAGGGACAACAGTGGACTATGCCAGCGCAAAATCCTACACGGTTTAGGAGATGTTTACAATTCACCGTAGATCATTTCTACTGCACATGCGCCGATGATGTCACGTGACTCTGGCCAGTCACAGAGTCGGAGTTTGCGGCCCTGGAGGGGTGAAGAATGGACGCCTTCCAGCCAGCGAGGAAATCGGGGAGATCGCAGGCTTCGGTTTCAGGTAAGTGACACATAATGGACTACTATGCGATGCATAGTAGCCCATTGTGCTTTACCTTTGCAGGGAAACCAAGAGGAAGTAAAACCCATCAGGGTTTACTTCCTCTTTAAAGTAAAGTCAAAACTTAACTAACCCTAAACCTACTTGAAAAATTTGCCACTCAAACCTAGCCAGTCTACTGTATGTGGTTAACATGTATAGGCTGGCCTCTGCCTGCCACCACACCACCACTCCACACCGGAGCTTAGTCTATTACTAGGCCCTGGTAAATGGGGTGAAACATGGTGTGTGGAGTGGTGTGTGGAGTGGTGCGAGGCTGAGGCCAGCTTATACATTTTAACCACATAGACTATATAGGGTTGAGCGGCAATTTTTTTCAAGTGCTATACACTAATGGATGGTGACATTTTTCGACGGCACCCCATTTTCTGAGTACCAGTGGGACTATATATACTTTCTTTTTTGCTTAAAGCGGCACTACAAGTATTATCTCTAAACCTACTAACCCTACTGTAACGGTCACCACCGTTTACAACCTTCCATCCAACCACGACAAGCTTATCTGACACACTGCGACAATCTTGCATACACGATCCATATCCTTTCCCAGAATAAGATGAGACTCAGCTCCGTACTTGCTTCGAAAGATCTGAACACTTTATTGGTTTTCTTCTCAGCTTTTATATCCAGTTATGCTCCAGTTAAGCATGTGACAGTAATCAAAGTGACAATGCCATCTCCACCCCCCTATTGACTCACTGAGGCTAATTATCTAGCTGACAGGTCGGCACCGATACTGACAGATCTGTCACATTCCAAACTACAATTACACAATGCCTTGACCTCAATCACATTACCTAGACAGACGTGTACTGTCTCTGACACCTGGGCATCAATACATTCCTAAAAATAACCGACATGCTAATTCAGTACATCTGAATGGAGAATTTAACACATTGTTTTAGACACAATGAATCACACAATCAAAAGGTCTTTCAGGCCCTGATGCAATTAACACCTTTCAAAAGCATGTGTGCCCACTTGAATAGGCAACAGCTTGTGATATCTCAAGACATCCACTTTGTAATATTCCAGTCCTGCAATATGAATTATTATTAATGTCCCATCTTCTGCAATATATGAATTATGATTTCTTTGTCACCCTATGGCCCTAGTGGACATAAGGTGACCCTAGTCATAGGAGGATCTCAGTCTGTCACAGTTCATTTCGTTACACCTACCAACCCTAGAGTAAAGTCAAAACCTAACTAACCCTAAACCTACTTAAAAAAATTGTCACTCAAACCTAGCCAGTTGTCGGAAATTCTGAACGTCAAGAACGCGGTGACGTATAACACTACAACGGCACTAGAGAAGTTTGGTGAGAAACGATTCACGCTTTTCAGCCTCGTGCTTTTCAGTCCGTTACAGTGTGACGAATGTGCTATCTCCATTCTGAACGCTAGTTTCACCAGACCGATTGCTTCCGTCTCGTACTTGATTCAGAGCATGTGTTGAATTTTGTGCGTCTGAATTGTCCACAATTGTCCATAAATGAAAATTCTGTAATGCATGAGGCCTAAAGGGTAAGGAAACTCAAAAAGAAGGTTATTTGAAGAATGTTGTATCCTCATGCTCATCTAACTCCTCTCCTCAGCTTTGACTTTGAGTTCCGTCATCAGGTCCAACCTCCCTGGTCTTCACTGCCTAATGCTTGTAGTGACTTCTTTAGGCTTGGGAACTGGATCAGGAGATTGCTTAGAATGAAATGAAGTCATTGGTTTAGCATGCAAGCTTCCATACTTTTCAGTAGAGGTTGCTCCTAATCAAGAATTCCAGGCATGGCATTTTATACATAGTCACATTGGTCCAGCTTGGACCAATGTCAGAATGTATGTACCAGTGGCGGTGCGTCCATAAAGGGCGCAGGAGCGCCGCCCCCTCTCTTCTGTACCGCTCTATTACCATAGATAGATTAATGCATTGCATTAATCTATCTATGGTCGCCGCTGACAGGTGTCCGGCCCCTTTTCGGCACCTGAATTGCACCGGTGGGGGTGTTTTTTGGGAGCACCTGATTAGAACCATAGGGCCAGATTCAGATACACTTAATATTGCGCTGCGTAATCGAAATACTCTACGCTGCCGTATTTCACCAGGCTCTAAACCGAATCCTGGTAGATTTTTGCCCGTACGCTACGGCGGCGTAGTCTATTTCTCGCCGCGTAATCGAAATACGCGATTGGGGGGCGTGAAGCATTTAAATTAAGCGCGTCCCCGCGGCGATCGAACTGCGCATGCTCCGTTCAGAAATTTCCCGCCGTGCATTGCGCGAAATCACGTCGTTACGTCATTCGTTGTTTGAGTAGCGTCGTTTACGAACATTCCTATTCCCGGACGACTTACGTTAAAAATAATAAAAGACGTCGGAAAACGTAGAAATTCGACGCGGGAACGACGGCCATACTTAACATGGGCTGTCTAATATTAGAGCAGCAAAAAGCTGGTATAGTGTTACGTAAAAAAAAGATGACTAAAGGTGCCGTAAGAGATTGCGATTGAAGATCGTAATTTCTGGGATCGCTGGCAAAAGCTCATTAGCATACCCCGACGCGGAAAACTACGGGAAGTCCACCCAGTGGCCGCAATTTTATTTCAGTGTAGATCCGAAGGCGTACGAACACATAATCCAGTCGAATTGAAGCCCGCAGCCGTCTTTTCATGGTTTGAGCTTTCCGACTAGCTAAAAAACGTGCGTAATTGAAATTACTCCAGTCTAACACCAGTTAGACAGGCGTAATCGCTCTGTGAATCTGGCCCATAGGCTCTAATAGACGTCCAAAATAGTAAACAGTGGGCACCATGCTGGGCGATCGCTGTTCACCCAGCTGTGTTTTAGCAAAGCGATGGAAAAACGTGCACATTTCTTTCCTGCAGGTCGTGGTTGCCGTAAAGAAATCTGTACCGTGTATGGCCGGCCTTAGATGTAATAATAATGTGATCAAACTCTTATCTGATTTTGTGTGGTATAAATTTTGTGTGAACTTACAATAAAGGCAGTTCCAGTTTGCACCTAAACTAGTGTTGTCTAGTCCTTGAGTGCAATTCTCAGCTATAATACTGATTTCACTATAAAATCCTACTGGTTTCAGAGCGTAGGAAGCTATATCTTGGCATAGGTACCCAGTCAGGGTGCCAGTCACAGTAACTATATAAAAAAAAATGGTACACCTTCTTTAAGGCTAACATCAACAATGCAATGCAATGCTAATCCAAAAACACTCAATACATGGCACCTGCTAAAGACGTACAGTGAGTTTGGATCTCTTTTAAATGCCAAGATAATTATCATGGACTGGACCTTTAAGGTTGAAAATACCAGAAAATACTATTTCTTCATAACTGAAAGTCGATATGGATATTGTACCATAAAGCAGCCGTACTGAGCTATTCGGGGAAATGTAATGGCTTCTGGTGGAATGTACAATTCCCCACCTTAATTACTCGAAGCAGAATCTTAAATCAAACCAGTCGCTGAAGCCCAGCTAAAGCTGAACCTCATTCTGTTTATTTTTTTTATTTTTTCTATTAGTTGGGAACTGTATAGAAATAGTTTGGAGTGCTGTAATATATATATATATATATATATATATATATATATATATATATATACCTAAAACTTTTGACCAGAAAATGAATCCCAAACCTTTTTTTTTTTCAATAGTAATAATGACCTTCACTAACTTATTAAACGCTATGGGCCGGATTTAGATACATGCGATGTATCTGTCCGGCGGCGTAGCGTATGCTGTTTACGCTACGCCGCTGCAAATATTATGGGCAAGTGCCTTATTCAGAAAGCACTTGCTCCATAATATGCATCGGCATAGCGTAAAGTGCCCGGCGTAAGGCCTCGCAATTCAAATTTGTGATGTGGGGGCGTGATTCATGTAAATGAATCATGACCCCACGTAATTGAAGTTTTTTTTGGACGGCGCATGCGCGAAATCACGTTGCTATTTTTCAATGTAAACGACGTGAACGTTACTTACGTCGAGCCCCATTCCCGAACGATTTACGCAAACGACGTAACCGACGTACAATTCGACGCTGTCCCGGCGTCCATACTTAACATTGGCTACGCCTCCTATAGCAGGGGTAACCTTACGCCGCAATAACGCTTACGCAAACGACATAAACTACGACGGCCGGCCGCAAGTATGTTCAGGATTTGCCGTAAATCCCTAATTTACATATTCGACGCGTAAAACGACGGAAGCGCCACCTAGCGGCCAGCGTAAAACTGCAACTAATATACATCGGTGTAACAGACTTATGCCGCTCGTATATTAGCAAAATTCCTGTGTATCTTCTTTTCTGAATAGCAAAAAAAGATACACCGGCTATTCTTAGTATTTACGCAGCGTATCTCTTGATACGCCAACGTAAATACTATCTGAATCCGGCCCTATGACATTATGCCATAGACCCCAATTGGCCCTGATTTCGAGGGACTGTCCCTGATTTGAAACAAAGACCCTTGTCATGGATATGCAGTAATGTTTGTCTGTCAGCTTACCTCCTCCATGTGTTCACCTTAGAGGCCAGCCACTCTCACCTGGCTGCTTAAGTAATCTCTCCTCTAGCATGGCTCCACCCCAGGCCCTGTCAGGAAACTCTATATTAACCTGTGCACTGCAAGCCAGCCATGCTGATCAACAGTGTTTGTTAGGCATTGTGTGTTTGAGTTCCTGCTTGCCGTGTGCTACGTCTGTCTCTGTTTTACCAATCTTGGCTTGTTCTTGACTATCCCTGTCTGCTTGTGACCCTGACCTTTGGCGTGTCTTTTGTTTATCCTTGTCTTCTAGTCGCCCCGACCTTTGGCTTATGATCTCACTATTTCTTGTATCCTGAGCTGCTGCTTCCCCTATATAGCCTACTGTGAGCGTGAGCTGGGGAACTCTGGGAGCCGCGACCTGGATCAAGTTGCAGCCCAGTCTATCCTCACCACTAGAGGCTCTGGTAAACACCTGTTGGATCTTAGACTCTGCGCCCTGGGGAATCTTAGGCTCTAGCTCCCTGTGGGATCCCTGTTAGTGCTCCAGTGGCCCTGCCTTCCTTAGCCACCCAGTGTTCCGTCCACAGCAGTCAGCTGTAGGGTCCACTACCTTAGTTTGCACTCCTGACCCCAACACTGTGCATCCGTCACCTGACCGCAGGTGACCTGACATCCCTCTGTCCCTTTTTCCTCCTCATTTGTCCCTCATTTTGGTCTGATCTATTTATATTTAAAATAATGTTTCCCAGTGCTAAACTCTTCAGTTAAACTCTAAATTGATGCATCTGTAAATTTCAAAAGCCAGTATAATTATCATTTAAGGGGGCGTGACAGGGTGTGCCTTATGCCTACATACTTTTGCTAATAGGTGTCCCTCGTTCCCATCCTAAAAAGTTGGCATGCTATGCTGGTCTGGTTTAAAAACTTAGTGACCTGTGTGATTATTAGACATGTGCAAAAGGAACAATTTTGTTTCGTTTTGTTTCGTTTTAATTCGTTATTTAATTAATTTCGTTAAGTTGAATTAGTTAAATTTGTTTTCGGAATTCGATCGTTTTCAACCGAATTCGAAAAACGGTCGAATTCGAAAACATTTCTACCGGATTCGATAATATTTCTACCGGATTCGAATTCAATCATATTTTGATCGGATTTGAAAATATTTCAACAGAATTCAATAATATTTCATCCGCTATCGTTAATATTTCAACCAAATTCGATCATATTTCAACTAGATTGGAAATTATTTAAACAAAATTTGAAATTATTTCAATCGGATTTGAAATAATTTCAACCGAATTGGAAATTATTTCTACCGGATTGGAAATTATTTCTACCGGATTGGAAATTATTTTTACCGGATTGGAAATTATTTCAACCGAATTTGAAATTATTTCTACCGGATTGGAAATTATTTCTACCAGATTGGAAATTATTTCAACCGAATTTGAAATTATTTCCACCGGATTGGAAATTATTTCAACCGGATTGGAAATTATTTCAACCGGATTTGATTGTATGTATTTGTATTTGTATTATTGTATTTGATTACATTCTATTAAATTCTATTCTGTTCTTTACTATTCTTTGATTTTCATTCTATTATTTTATTATTTTATATTCTATTTTATTGTATTCATTTTTAGAAATCGATTTATATTTTTTAGATTTTGATTCAAACTTGCTTTCAATTTTCATTCGAATTTGTTTTCGATTCAAATTGTTTTCGAATTCGATTTGAATAGAATTTTTTTTCGAATTCGATTCGATATTTTTTTAGAATTCGATTAAAAATGTTTTCGAATTCGATTCGAATTCGAATTTCGTTCGCGTTTTTTCGAATTTGTTTAAATTCGTTAATTTTGTAATTCGGAAATTCGGATGCATCCGAATTTCCGAATAATGAAAAATTTGTCCGAATTTGTAACGAAACGAAATGCACATGTCTAGTGATTATACCACTGCAACCAGAATGTGATGTACTACACTTAGCTTCACCTTGTGCACAGGGTTTCTTGCTCTGGGACAACACTCGAAGCATTAGCAGACAGAGTGATTGTCACTAGGGTTGGATGACTGACCCAATAATTATTTACACACACACAGTAGCCACCTCCACCAGTTTTTACAAAATCAGGGACCATTCACAGCACCTGCTGTTGCATTTCTGACCTTTAACACAAATGTCTGTATCACCTGCTACCACACCCAGACAGTAATGTAACAGAGTTTTCAATACAGTAGCTCCTTACAGATGCAAAGTTCAGAGAGGCAGCTTAACCCCTTCCATACAGGGCATTTTCACCCCCTTCCTGCCCAGACCAATTTTTAGTTTTCAGCGCTGTTGCACTTTGAATGACAATTGCTCGGTCATGAAACACTGTACCCAAATTAAATCATTATGTTTTTTTCCCCACACAAATAGAGCTTTCTTTTAGTGGTATTTGATCATCTCTGTGGTTTTTATTTTTTTCGCTATAAACAAAAGATTTTTTTTTTTACTAGTAATGGCAGCGATCTGCGTTTTTTTTTGTGACCGTGACATTGCGGCGGACATATCGGACACTTTTGACACGTTTTTGGGACCATTCACATTTACACAGCGATTAGTGCTATAAAACTGCACTGATTACTGTGTAAATGTGACTGGCAGGGAAGGGGTTAACACTAGGGGGCGCTGAAGGGGTTAAAATGTTCCCTAAAGTGTGTTCTAACTGTAGGGGGACTCACAGGGGGAGGAGACCGATGTGTGTTCCTCTGTACTGGGAACACACATCAGTCTCCTCACCGCTGACAGGAGGTGGATCTGTGTGTTTACACACACAGATCCACACTCCTGCCGTGATCAGCGGTAATCGCGGGTGCCCGGCGGCAATCGCGGCCGTCGGGCACGCGCGCGGGATCGCCCTACAACGCCGAGAACAAAGGACGTTGTGTGACGTCCACTCTCATCGGCGAGGGGTTGCTGCGGCTGTCAAATCCCTATGACCCGGTAAGGAAGGGGTTAAAAAGCTAGTAAATGCAAAAAAAAAAAAATGTTTTGTAATTACCTTCTCTGTGCAATAGTGTTGCACAGAACAGCCCTGAACCTCCTCTTCTTGGGTGTCATGCCGGTGCTTCTGGTTCATCTCCCTCCCTGTTGTGTGCCCCCATAGGAAGCCACTTCCTATATCGGCACTAATGCCGGCTCCCTCCCTGTGACGCAGACAGCTGGCCTCAGAAAGCCCCCCCCCCCACTCCCTCATCACTGGCTTTGATTGAACATGTAACATATTCAGAAAGTAAACTTGTATTTTAACTACTTGCCAACCAGCCGCCATCGTTATAGGACGGCAGGTTGGCTCCCCTGCGCGAATTGGCGTAGCTGTATAACGGGCGCTTTAAGGGCTATAGGGGGCACGCGCACAGGATGTTAAAAAATACATTGCTCGTATTGCGAAACGCTCGTTAACCGCGTTACTTGCAATCCGACGTTCCACTGTACTTGATTTATCGTCACTTTTCAAGCAAAGACAAGTCTCAAAATAGTCATTGTCTATGTGTACTTCAAAAGACTGTAAGAACATCCTCTATATGGCACTTAGAAAAAAAGAAAAGAAGGGCGCACCAGCCTAGTGTGTTACCGTAATATTAGTTTAATAAATTACGATGTTGAAAAAAATATGGCACTTACCTGAAGTAACCTCCAGTACATCGGCTTCACCTTCTTTGTCTTATTGAAGAGTTAAGCTGCCTGTGGATTTTGCTAAATCAGCATATGGTTACACTGTCCTACATAGAGTAGACCGGGTCTAAGAGGTATGTCATTGAAAAAAAGCTGCTTTTGAAACAGCACAAAGGCTACACTGAATGTTACACTTTAGTGTGTGTTTAGTATTAGCCGCTCTTTCTCGAATTTCATGCCTCATTACACTTTACACTTCTGTAAAGTCCATTTTGGATTTGGTTTGCTTTGCCAATATTACCTGACGAGCCTTCTGCCAATTTAATGCCACACTTTAATTAATCCTTAGTCATCCAACTTACATAACCGCAGGCGGGATAAAACTGGGCTGTTGCCGAAAAACCACAGTTTGGCTCTTAGCCGGCATTGGTGTTATCACCGGGACGGGTTATTCGGAAAACCGGGCCAAGGTGAGCTGCGATTAAGTTAACCCGTCGCTGTGCAGTGAAATGTATATCTACAGTGGATGTAAACCATAATTGATCAACATTTAGTTTTCCAAATCACTGTGTAACCTACGCCAATCGGCCATAACATTATGACCACCCAACTAACAGCGAGTATCGTATATACTCGAGTATAAGCCTAGTTTTTCAGCACATTTTTTTGTGCTGAAAATGCCCCCCTCGGCTTATACTTAAGTCACCTTTTGCGCCTGATCTCCCGGATTTTGGGGACCCGGTACCGGCCAAACTTGGAACACATATAGCCACACTCTTCCTCTACAAGTGTGCAAAGTTTGTTGTCTTGGGGACCTACGGCCGAGGAGCACCGATTTTTCAAATTCGGGCACCCCTTCCAGAGACTCCAATGTTAAACAGTAATTTCTCTGGTAAATTTGGAGACCCGGTACTGGCCGGCCGTAGGTTCCCTGGACCAGAGTTTTTCAGCACATTTTTTTTGTGCTGAAAAGGCCCCTCTCAGCTTATACTCGAGTCACCTTTTGCGCCTGATCTCCGGGTTTTGGGGACCCGGTACCTGACAAACTTGGCACACATGTAGCCTCACTTCTCCCATACAAGTGTGCAAAGTTTGCTGCCTAAGGGACCTACGGCTGGGGAGCACCGATTTTTCACAACCGGGCACCCCTTCCATAGACTCCCATGTTAAACGTAAGTCTAGTCATGGACACAGTGAGGCATGCTCATGGGCACAGTGAGGCATGGGCACAGTGAAGCAAGGGCACAGTGAGGCATGGGCACAGTGAGGCATGGGCACAGTGAGGCATGGGCACAGTGAGGCATGGGCACAGTGAGGCATGGACACAGTGAGGCATGGGCACAGTGAGGCATGGACACAGTGAGGCATGGGCACAGTGAGGCATGGACACAGTAAGGTGTGGGCACAGTGAGGCATAGACACAGTGAGGCAAAGTTAGGCACAGTGAGGAATGCAGATGGACACCCTAGACTTATACTCGACTCAATACGTTTTCCCATTTTTTTCTTGTTAAAATTAGGTGCCTCGGCTTATATTCGGGCCGGCTTAAACTCGAGTATATACTGTAGGTCCTTCTTTTGCTACCAAAACAGTCCTGACCCATCGTTGACATATTTTCCCTGTGCTTGCATTGGTTTCCCCTTACCTACCCTGCAAAGACGTGTTGATGGGTCTCTAGGCTCCTGTGTAAATTGGCCCTAGTGTGGGTGATCGGTGGTGTATTTTAGTTTTGTGCTGCCCAAGGCCAGATTAAAGTCGGATGCCCCCCCATCTAAATTTGCCCCATCCCAGCTGTGATATATTTTTCTCCTCTCAGGGTCTGATGAGGAAGCCAAAGCCATTCACAGTTAACAGCTGTGGCTTCCTTACCAGACCCTGAGACATGTTTCGTCCAAGAGCCACATTGTCATGGATATGCATTAGGTTCTGGCAGTTACCTGTCTCCATGTGGTTATTAGAGGCCTGACCCTCCTTCTGGCTGTCTCTTATCACCTTCCTTCCTGGATGGCTCCACCTTAGGCCATCCCAGGAAGCCTATATTAACCGTTGCACTGCAGGTCTGCGGTGCTGTTCAACCAGTGTCGTTTGCTAAACTTCCTGTCTGCAGTGTTCTTTCTTAGTTCCTGTCTGCTGTGTATTGTTCACTTCCAGTGTACCGATTCGGCTTGTCCCTGACCACGCTTGCTTGCCTGTGACCCCGACCCTTTGGCCTGTCCTCTGGTTATCCCTGTCTGCCAGTCGCCCCGACCTCGGCTTCCATCACTATGCTTGTCCTGCTGACTGCTTCCCCTCTCTCCCTGCGGTGTGTGTGACCTAGGGGATCTCGGGGGTCGCGACCTGGACCAGTTGCGGCGAAAACCCATCCTCACCTCAAGAGGCTCTGGCGAAGACAAACTGGGTCTTAGACTCCGCGCCCTGGGTGATCTTGGGTTCACGCTCCCTCTTCGATCGCAGCAGTCTGCTAAGGGTTCACTATCCTGCGGTGCATCCCTGTCTCCTACGGGGTGCACTTGTCACCTGGGCTCAGGTAGTGTTGCTCACGAATATTCGCATTGCGAATATTCGCTACGAATATTGCATATTCGAGTATTCGCGAATAACTCGAATATTGCGACGAATATTCGCTATGGCGAATATTCGTATTTTTTCAAATGTATTTTTAAAACAGATCACATCCCAGTGATCTCCATCGACGTCTAAAAGCATTGCTCGCCCTTCTTTTGCATCATAGCCAATCAGAATAACTCGAATATTCGTTTGTTAGAGAAGCTTAGTGAAAAAAACAGCATCATGAAGGCCAAGGAACACACCAGGTCAGGGATAAAGTTGTGGAGAAGTATAAAGCAGGGTTGGGTTATAAAAAAAAATATTTAAAAAAAATCTCACAAGCTTTGAACATCTCACAGAGCTCTGTTCAATCCATCATCTGAAAATGGAAAGAGTATGGCACAACTGCAAACCTACCAAGACATGGCCATCCACCTAAACTGACCGGGCCGGGCTAGGAGAGCATTCATCAGAGAAGCAGCCGAGAAGCCCATGGTAACTCTGGAGGAGCTGCAGAGATCCACAGCTCAGGGGGGAGAATCTGTCCACAGGACAACTATTAGTGGTGCTTAGATATGTGCATTCCCGTTCGTACGAATGTTATTTTCGTACGAAAATGTTCATTTTCGTACCCGCAGGATAATGTGTACATACGAAAAAATTAAAGCACCAAAATACGAAAACTACGAGATTACGAATGAGCCGCATAACGAACAACCGCAAATACGAACGAATGATCCGACGAAAAAAAAATGACAAAACGAAAAACGGCAAAAGAAATGACATCTATAACAAAAGATTTACATTCTGTATTTTGTTTGAATCCTTTTTCTGTTTGTTTTCAGTCCTATGTTCATTGTTCATATGACATCTATAACAAAAGATTTGCATGCTGTATTTTGAATCCAAAATACGAACAGAAAAAAGGAATTTAAAATACAGAATGCAAATCTTTTGTTATAGATGTCATATGAACATACGACTGAAAATAGCAAAAGAAAAGGGTTTCAAGATACTGCAAATCATTGACGAAAATTCACGAAAATTATTGTCTAACAAGTAACGAACATGAATTAAACAGAATAACGAACCATCCCGCATGTACGAAAATAAAACAGTAACGAAAATACGAAACGATCGGAATACGAAAAAATCGCGTCATACGAAAAACGAACGGGAACAAACAGGAAAACGGGCGTCTTACGAAAAACGAACGAAAACAAAAAACGGAACGATACGAAACAGAACAAAATTTTTTTTTTTTCTGTGCACATGTCTAGCTGGTGCTCTCCACAAATCTGCCCTTAATGGAAGAGTGACAAGAAGAAAGACATTGGTGAAAGAAAGACATAAGAAGTCCTGTTTGCAGTTTGTGAGAAGCCATGTGGGGGGGGGGGCACAGCAAACATGTGGAAGAAAGAGCTCTGGTCAGATGAGACCAAAATTGAACTAAACGCTACGCGTGGCGGAAAACTAACAATGCACATCACCCTGAATACACCATCCCTACTGTGAAACATGGTGGTGGCAGCATCATAATTATATAAATGTAATTTGGGTGCAGCGTTGCATGACCACGCACTTACCAGTTAAAGTAGCACAGTGCTAAATAGCAAAAAAAAAATGGCCTGGTCATGAAGGGGGTAAAACATCAGAGATGTCAGCAGCACTTAAGGGAACTTGAAGCAGCATTTTCTCCAGAAAAGGTAATCATTTTAGCTTATCCATTACTCTTTCTTCACCCGTTCCACCAATGTTTTCATAACTCCATGCTGACATTGGAGCACAGGTCATGAGGACAGACATGCAGCTCTGTACGCGTTACGCCCCCAGGACACATGGTAAACGCCGCCTGTCACGCGGGTCTCAAAAAAAAAAAAGTCCTCAATTTGCTTAATTGCAACTAGGAATGTAATGATAATTAGACGGAACCACAGGAAACGTCTTATCCCACCATCTCTCCTAATATAGCAGAGATCTGAGGAATGTGAAACCCACAAAGGAGACCAGCATGTCACCGTCAACCGAAATTGTATTTTTTTATTTCTTTTTTGTAAATTACTCCCAGCCAGGTAACCAGAACAACTCCCAGAATAAAGGGATTTCTAAATAACGAGGAACTCCCCTGTGCACCGCTTGCATCTGAAGCTGACACACAACATAACTCATTCGAAAATCTACTTTTTATTGTTAAAAATACACTATGTTACCAAAAGTATTGGGACACCTCCCTTAACACACACATTAACTTTAATAGCATCCCAGTTTTAGTTCGTAGGCAGGGCCGTTTGAAGGAATTTGGGGGCCCCAAGCAAAATGGATATGGAGGCCCCTCAACCCCCCCCCCCTCCCTACCATACCGTGCAGCAGAAGATTCAGTTTCCTGTTTCCGACCGGACTAAAAGGAAGTGACGTGCACTCAGTGTGCACTTCCTGTCAGTCCGGCCGGGAACAGGAAACTGAATCTCCTGTACCGCACAGTACCCGACCGGACTGACAGGAGGAAGGAAGGGGAGCTTGGCCACGCTACAGGGAAGGGGAAGAAGTGACGAGAGAGGCAGCAGTGCTGCAGCTGCCTAAGGCTCTCTAAAGAGTGCTCAGGCAGCTGCAGCATTTATAGGAAGCGGGGCAAGGGACCTGCTTGGGGCCCCAGGCCAGCCCAGGGCCCCAAGCAATTGCTTGGTTTGCTTGCCTTGTCACGACAGGCCTTTCCATAGAGTTCAATATTGAGTTGGGCAACCCTTTGCAGCTATAACAGCTTCAATTCTTCTGGGAAGGCCGTCCACAAGGTTTAGGAGTGTGTCTAAACACTTTCCCCAACTTGTTCACTCTCCGACTTGTTCATTACCTGACTTAGTTGGGGTAGGCGGTACACTTTGGTTGTGGGGGGGGTCAGCCATGCCTTGTGACCTTTGACCTCTGGGAACCCACCTTCTGACCTTTGACCTCTGAGGGAGGTCCCTATTACAATTCCTGAGTCCTAGCCTTATTCTACAAAGGGAAACCCTAACCCCCTAACCTTGACCCTAACCCCTAACCCTAACGTTGACCCTGACCCTAACCCTGACCCCTAGCCCTAAGCCTAACCCTACCCCTAACACTGAACCTGACCCTAACCCTAGCCCTAATGCTAACCCTAACCCCTATCCGTAAGTGCATCTCCACTTAGTGACTCTCCCCACCCTAAAACCCCTACCTTTCCCAGATCCCGCTCGGTTTGTCAGAATATCAACGCTAACCCTAACCCTAAGTTCCAACCCTAACCTTAACCCTAAACCTAAGTGACCTTTGGCCATTCTTCCAGAAGGGCGGCATTTGTGAGCTCAGGTGCTTATGTTGGATGAGAAGGCCTGGTTCGCAGTCTACACTCTAATTCATCCCAAAGGTATTCTATCAGGTTGATGTCAGGACTATGCATGTGCATGTCTTTATGGACCTTGATTTGAGCATTGGTTCCAAATCAATTGATCATGGTGAAGGGGGAATTATGGTGTGGGTTTTTTTTTTTCAGGAGATGGAATTGGCCCCTTAGTTCCATTGAAGGGAACTCTAAAGGCGTCAGCATACCAAGACATTTTGGACAATTTCATGCTCCCAATTTTGTGGGAACAGTTTGGGGAATTCCCCTTCCTATTCCAACATGACTGCACACCAGTGCACAAAGCAAGGTCCATAAAGACATGGATGAGTGAGTTTGGGGTGGAGGAACTTGACTTTCCTGACCTCAACACCTTTGGGATAGATTAAAACGGAGAGCCAGGCCTTCTTGTCCAACATCAGTGCCTGAAATCACAAATGAAGAATGGTCAAACATTCCCATAGACACACTCCTAAACCTTGTGGACGGCCTTCCCAGAAGAGTTAAAGCTGTTATAGCTGCAAAGGGTGGGGCCAACTCAATCAATATTGAACCCTACGGATTAAAACTGGGATGCCATTAATGTTCATGTGCGTGTAAAGTCAGGCGTCCCAATACTTTTGGTCACATAGTGTATATACGTACTGTGGTCAACAAGTCGTTAACTTCACCTTCCCCATTCACTGAATTTCGCGGAAAGCCATCCAAGACAAAGGTGGCAACATGGAAAGTCCAGGAATTCCGCCTCATTAGGAAGTCCAGGCCGAATCCTCTTATGTGGAAGGAATTGTTCCCATTGCTTACACACGTGCTGAGCAGTCAAAGCTTCCCCCGTTCCTTTCAAACTTTCTCTTTTTTTTTTCCCTGCCAATCAACAGAATTGGGAAGGCGGATGTGAGGGGGAGGATACAGATCAGGATAAAAATACTTGCCGGGTAAGATGCCCTTCCTGACGCTTATTACCAGCCGGCTCTATTTTTATCATTGGCTGCTTTTAATTTGGGATTTACATAACATGCAAAGAGAAAAAAAAAAAAGAAAAGAAAATGCCCGAAGGGACGGCATGGATCCACGTGGCCATGTCATCTGGGGATTATTATAATCTTCAAGCAGAACTGGAATTTTTTCCATTCTGATGGTAAAATTCCTTTCAGGAATATATTTTGGGCTTTATGTGCCAGCAAGAGGCCTGAGTCGTCTAAATTCAGTCTTTGATATCCGTCAGTCATTCGATCAGGCGATCGTTTGTAATAAAGTGCTTAGGTCTAGGCAGACTGCCAGCTCTGGATTTATCTGCCACCTACTGGCATCGCCATGTAATTACAGGATTCGCTACATGCTAAGAGCAACGGTTGCAAATTGCAAAAGCGCTATTTGCAGATGCAGATGTACCGTATATACTCGAGTATAAGCCGAGTTTTTCAGCACATTTTTTTTGTGCTGAAAATTCCCCCCTCGGCTTATACTCGAGTCACCTTTTTGCGCCTGATCTCCCGGACTTTGAGGACCCGGTACCTGCCGGTCATAGGTCCCCATGACCCCAAACTTGGCACACATGTAGCCCCATTCTTCCTTTACAAGTGTGCAAAGGTTGTTTTCTGGGGGATCTACAGCCGGGGAGCACCGATTTTTCAAAGCCGAGCACCCCTTCCCTAGACTCCCATGTTAAACAGTAATTTCTCCTCTGAATTTGGGGACCCGGTACCGGCTGGTCATAAGTCCCCTGGACCTGGAACTTAGCACACATGTAGCCCCGATTTTTCAAAGTCGGGCACCCCTTCCATAGACTTCAATGTTAAACAGTAATTTCTTCGGTGAATTTGGGGACCCGGTTTCCCGGTCGGCCGTAGGTCCCCTGGACCCGGAACTTGACACACATGTAGCCTCATTTTTCCTCTACAAGTGTGCAACGTTTTTTGTCTAGGGGACCTATGGCTGGGGAGCACCGATTTTTCAAAGCCAGGCACCCCTTCCATAGACTCCCATGTTAAACGTCAGTCTAGTCATGGGCATAGTGAGGCATGGGCATAGTGAGGCGTGGGGACAGTGAGGCATGGGCACAGTGAGGCATGGGCACAGTGAGGCGTGGGGACAGTGAGGCATGGGCACAGTGAGGCATGGGCACAGTGAGGCATGTGCACAGTGAGGCATGGACACAGTAAGGCATGGGCACAGTGAGGCATGTGCACAGTGAGGCATGCAGATGGACACCCTAGGCTTATACTCGAGCCATTAAGTGCTCAGTAAGCAAATGGTTAAATGCAAAACTTTTTTTTTATACTCACGTGCAATTGTTTTGGAACTTGGTTTCATTTTTTTTTTCTTTTTTACAGGTGACAAATTTATTTCCAAGCCAAGTTTCCACATTCACACCTTTCATAAACAATCCCTTTCAGTACAATGAAGGTAGGTACAGTGGAGTGGTCGCCCCTCTCTTTTGAGAAAAATAACCCTTTTCTGATGGGGCCACGGGGTTCATATAAAGCGAGGCATTATTGGATTACCTCCCACCATAAATTAACAAAAAGAATCAGTCATACAATCGCGGTGGAATTGTGCGGCTTTTCAGGACGTATGTTGTTTTAGCATGGAAGCCATCCAGCTTTTAAAAGCCCACTTGGCATTTCTTAGTGGTATGATGGGTATTTTGCATCGAACTCTTCCAAAACCGCTGAATGCGCCCGTGCTTGTTATAATTACAGAGAGCTAATTATTCCAGCAGCCCTGTTTGGATGGGGTTCCTCTCTCTCTCTCGGTGAATATGGCTGGGCTCCAGCCCGGGTCTCCAAGCCTGTGTTATGTGCACACAGCCCAAAGTAACATTTTTCTACAGCAACTCTTTCTTTTTTTTTTAAAGATCTTGAGATGCAGTTGAAGGACATTTTTTAGATGATTGATTTCTGAAGCCCCGACTTATTCATTTGTGTTTTTCTATGAGCGGTTCTGAGGAAGGCGGGGCGATGGGTCTTGTTTCGTACAGTAACAGTTTGCACGTTGTTCACATGTTGCTGTGTGTTCCATTTCCTGCCACAACCCATAAAACATTATGGGAGCTTAACCACTTAAAGACCGGCTCACGACTAAATACGTTGGCAGAATGGCATGGCGGGAAATTCAAAGTGACGTAAAAACACGTCACTTTAAATCTCCCGATGTGGGGGCACGCACACGCCGCCGGCGGCAGCGCTCGCACCCCTGCCGCAAGCTCCGTGCCCGCGGATGTCCCGCGACATGTCACTGATCGTCTGTTCCCTCTCATTGGGAGCAGTGATCAGTGACGTGTCACTCATAACCACGCCCCCTTACAGTTAGAATCACTCCCTAGTACACACTTAACGCCCTCAGCGCCACCTAGTGGTTAACCCTTTCCCTGCCAGTGTCATTTTCACAGCAATCAGTGCTACAAATTATCTATCTATCCATATATCTTTCTGTCTTTCTCTCTCCCTTTATCTACAGTATCTATCATTTTTTTCTTTCTTTTTTTCTCCCTTCATCCTTTCTTCTTTCTTTATTTCTCCCTTCATCTTTCTTTCTTTTTTCCTTCATCTTTCTGTCTTTATTTCTCCCTTCATTTTTCTCTCTTTCTTTATCCTTCTTTCTTTTTCCCTTCATCCTTCCTTTATTTCTCTCTTTTTTTATATCTCCCCTCATCCTTCTTTCTTTCTCCCTTTATCTGTCTTTCTTTCTCCCTTCATCTGTCTTTCTTTCTCCCTTCATCTGTCTTTCTTTCTCCCTTCATCTGTCTTTCTTTTTTTCTTTCTTTCTTTCTTTCTTTCTTTCTTTCTTTCTTTCTTTCTTTCTTAGTACGCCCAACCATCGGACCGAAATCCTGCGCATTCTTCGAATTGATTCAACGCATGTGTGGAAGCATTGAACGTCCTGTTTCCAGCACGTCAGTGTCTTCTACGTCGCCACGTTCTCTGTCCGAGGGGATTTTGGTCTGACGGTGTGTACACACATCAGACCAAAAGACCTCTTCAGACATGTCCGATGAAAACGGTCCGTCGGACTTGTTTCATCAGACATGTCTCCTCGTATGTACGCAGCCTTAGTGTGTTGCGTTATTTTGAGGGGACAGAAGATTAACACTGTTATACAAGCTGTACACTCACTACTTTACATTGTAGCAAAGTGTAATTTCTTCAGTGCTGTCACATGAAAAGATAGAATAAAATACAGTGCAACCTCAGATTGCGAGTAACGCAGTTAACGAGCACTTCACAATACGACCACTGTGTTTTTTTAAATCCTAACTCAGTTTACGAGTGTTCACTCGCAAAACGAGCAGGATTGAAGCCAAAGCAGTGTGCAGTACTGCATTTGGCCTGAGGTGGGGGGGGAGCGGAGCTGAACGGTGCTGATCAGAGCAGTTCGGTAATGATCGGAAAGATCATTACCGTGTGTTCCCGAGGCTCTCCAGCACCCCCCAACCTCTTGCTGCATGCAGTATTGCATGCCATTGAAGTCAATGCAGAACAAATTATTTTTGTTTCCATTGACTTCAATGGGGAAACTCGCTTTGATACGCGAGTACTTTGGATTACGAGCATTCTCCTGGAACAGATTATGCTCGTAATACGAGGTTCCACATTTACAAAAATGTGAGGGGTGTACTCACTTTTGTGAGATACTGTAGACGCCAGAACCAACTGAATCCTTGGACTTCACAGGTAAGAATAATTTGCCTTATTTCATCTGAGTGTGACAAGTAGCTGTAGCTAGTAGCCGGAACCACCTGAATCCTTGGACTCCAGAAGAGAATAATGTGCCTTATGTCCGATTTACCACACCGAACTAGTCAATCCAGTTTGGTGACTACTAACTGTGACTGTGACTGCTCACCACTGTTCTACAGATCACATTCTCAAAGGGCCATTACCTAAATACAATCAGGATGCCCAGGATGCTCAGCTGGCATACCACTCTTTGATTAGCACAGATGTTTCGGGAGCTTAAAGCCAAGTCATGAACCTTGACCCTTCACTTATACCTTGTGAACTTAAAAGTGCAATCTATACCTGGAAATGTACAATGATGGCTTATCAAGTCATGAGGAAACTCTTTGTTTTCATCTTATGCTTACATACCGCCTGGACTTAAATGAAACACTTCAAAGTCAAGTAATTAAATCCCACTTACAACACAGCTGCAAAGGTGCGTGTAGGGAAGTGCAGTCTACTGTCTTCACTGCACGTAGCGCTCTTCTATTTCAAGAAAGGAACTCAAAGGGAACATGGTTCCACATTATTTTCCTGGGTCACTGGGGAAGCTATCCAATGGTGACACTAGCAGCCATCTTGGGGCATGCAGAATCTATTTAAGTGTGGATAAAAAACGTGTAGCGCTGAAAAAAGTCACATGTTGCCAAAATGATTCAAAAATAACTATAACAAAAATAGTGTCCAATAAAGGTGAATAAAGTTCATATGGGAAATATTCCCGTGAGTAGGGATGAGCCGAACACCCCCGCGTTCGGTTCGCGCCAGAACGTTCGAACAGACCGCCCGTTCGATCGAACATTTAGAACCCCATTGAAGTCTATGGGACTTGAACGTTCAAATCAAAAACGATCATTTTAAAGACCAGTATTCAAGACCAGTATTCAAGTTATTGTCGGAAAACGTCTTTGAGAACCCGGGTCTTGCCCGACGGGACATGTATCAATGGAGCAGAACTCCTAAAAAAATTACCGTTTTTAAAACTTTTTTTCCATTGATACATGTTCCCTCGGGCAAAACCCAGGTTCTCAAAGACGTTTTCACAGGCATACTATAGACACCCAGCAGGTACAATATTTAAAGGAATTTTTTTTTTTTTTTTTTAATTTAAACATTATTAAAATCACTGCTCCAGGAGCAGTGATTTTATTGATGCTTAAATAAAAAAAAAAAAAAAAAATTCCTTTAAATATTGTACCTGCTGGGTGTCTCTACCTGTGATAACGTCTTTAAATAGCACAATCACCTGCCTGCCAGTAAATTAGGAAGAACTGATCTATCTAAGCTATACAGTGTATAAATATATGTACAACTCCTAGGGATGTATATATATCCTCTACACACTGTAAATTAAGCTAAACTGACTAGCCTGCCTGCTCTATCTAGCTATATAAAAAGACAATCTCTCTGTCTCTCTGACTGATCTCTGTTCAGCGCTGGAACACACTACATGAGGCCGCCCAGCAGGCGGCCTTTTATAGTGTGGGGCATGTGCTAAAGCCCTGAGCCATAATTGGCCAAAGACACCCAGGCTTTGGCGTATTATGGCTCTCTGTTTTTTGCGCGCTGTGATTGGCCAAGCATGCAGGGTCATAGTGCATGTTTGGCCAATCATCAGCGCGCAATGCCGCAGTAAATTATGGGCCGTTGAGCGTCACTCGAATTTGGCGCGAACGACCGGTTTTGTTCGAAATTCGACAAACGTACGAATGGACAATGTTCGAGTCGAACATACGTTCGTAACGAACGCGGAGCTCATCCCTACCCGTGAGAAAGATGTAATCCTGTGTTACTCCAATGTTATTCCAAAATATGTGAAGACCCACCACCAGTAAATGTAAGGGGAGGCTTACCAGCTAGCCTTTAACCGCCCTTCTCAGGGGGGTCAATACAGGTCCTGTGGAGACCTTCAGGAATGATCCTTTATCTATCCCCTCTGTAGCGATGGTCAGTGCATTCACTCAGGTGCTCCAGTGACAGGTATTCCAGAGAAGCAATGGTGATCCAGATTTTGAAAATTTAATGAAGCCAAATGTTATGGGAAAAAAGAGAGAAGGCTTCCAACAGTGCAGACGTTATAAAAATGTATTGTAAAATGCACAATGGCAGCTAAAAAAGAAGCTTTGTTTGTGTCAGTACACGGGTTACCGTTTCGTGCATGCGCAGTGCAAAAAAAAAACTGACGCCCTACGGCCGTTTCATCATAAACTGACATCACCAGGGGCATCTATTTAAGGCAGGGGTGTCCAAACTTTTTTCAAAGAGGGCCAGATTTGATGAAGTGAACATGCGTGAGGGCCGACCATTTTGCCTGACATTCTTTGAACCCATAAAATTTGGTCTAAGGGTGTTCCTCCGGGCAACTAATACACTGGCCAACAAGAATTATGTTGCCTTTTCGTGGCTGTGTTCTGTATTTGGATAGACCATATTTATCGGCGTATAACACGCACAAGCTTACCATTGCCATGAATGCAGCCTTACCATTGCCCAAATGCAGTCTTACCATTGCCATGAATGCAGCCTTACATGTGCCATGAATGCAGCCTCACATGTGCCATGCAGAGCTGTATCCTGGCCTAGGCCAAGAAGGCCCAGGCCTAGGGCAGCACGTTGCAGGGGGGCAGCACGGAAAGAGTCCCCGCCGGCTTGCGCTATTTGTGTAGCACTGTTAGTGCAGCGCCAGTCTTATTGGGCGGACTGAGCAGAGAGCCAAGCATTCCACAACTGTAAGGCGGCGTACACACGGCCGAGGTGCATTCCAGCGAGGACCTCGGCCGTGTGTACAGTCTCGGCGAGCTTCCCGTCGGGAAGCCCGTCGAGCAGAAATAGAGAGCACGCTCTCTATTTCCTCGACGGCCGCCTGGAAGAATGGCTGGTTGCCATTCCCGACGGGCGGGTCGCCGAATCTGACGGCCGGCAGAGAACCTCGACGGGCGGAACGATGTGTTCTGCCCATCGAGGTTCTCTGCCGTGTGTACGCGGCCTAAGGGGGGGGGGTAGAACTATAGGAAGACTTTTTTCTTTTCATTTTGGATAGAGTAAGACACCTTTCACACTTGTACGACTTCAAAGTCGCACGATTTTACCGCGATTTCGCGGCTGCGATTTTACCGCGATTTCGCGGCCGCGATTTTACCGCGATTTTGCCACGATTCGTGGCCGCAATTTCAATGAATGCCTGTGTAAGTGGCATCAAAATCGGACCAAAGTAGTGCAAGGACTACTTTGAAGTCGGCACGACTTAAAGAGGTGGTTCACCCTAAACATAAGCTCTCCCATGTGATCCAGCATACTGGCGTCAGCGCCAGTATGCTGTTTTTTTTTTAAATCCCCCACTTACTGTATTATGTTAAATTTTAATTTCTTACCCCCGTGGTGGACGGCGCCAGTATAGCGCGTTACATCTTACGAAAATACCCGATAAGGACTCGGGTAATCTCGGCGAAAATGCGGCGCCTGCGCACAGACCTAGGAGCTGACTGCGCAAGCGACGTATTTCTCCGAGTCCTACGGCTATGGCGCGTCATGCCCTCTGAAAAACGCCGGAATAGGACTCGGAGAAATACGGTGCCTGCGCAGTCAGCTCCTAGGTCTGTGCGCAGGCGCCGCATTTTCGCCGAGATTACCCGAGTCCTTATCGGGTATTTTCGTAAGATGTGACGCGCTATACTAGAGCCGTCCACCGCGGGGGAAAGAAATTAAAATTCAACATAAATCAGTAAGTGGGGGATTTTTAAAAAAAAACAGCATACTGGCGCTGACGCCAGTATGCTGGATCACATGGGAGAGACTATATTTAGGGTAAACCTCCGCTTTAAAGTCGTGCCAGTATGAATGGTGTTCATTGAAAATCATGGAGAATGACTTGTCATACGATTTTGCAGTACAAAATCATGAGACAAGTCGTATAAGTGTGAAAGGGACCTAAGGGTAAGGGAAGGGCAGGTCTTTAACAGCAAGGGGTGTGGCCTTGACAGGAAGGGATGGGTAATATTTAAATTAGGGGGTGCACAAGTTTAGTTAGGCCTAGGGCAGCACAAAAACCTAAATACATCACTGGTGCCATGAATGCAGCTTTACCATTGCAATCAATGCAGCCTCACATGTGACATGAATGCAGCCTCACATGTGCCATGAATGCAGCCTTACCATTGCCATCAGTGCAGCCTGATTGATGCCCATCTGCAGGGCAGAGGGAGGGGTCGGGGCAAGTGCTGACAGTTTACAAACAGGAGTGATTCTATCTGAATCTGGCCCAGTCTGTATATATGTATATATATATATATATATATATATATATATATATATATTATTATTTTATTTTATTTTTGCTTATATGCATTGTTAAATTCACTTTAAGTTTTCTTTTTAAACCCCACCATAGAGGAAGTTCACAAAAATGTGTTTCTGCTAATATTTACTTGTCTTGCGAAGTAACTCAGCTTATGAATTGTGAAATATTTTGTGCGAGTGATCACTTTCGGGCTAATGGAATAAAAGTATGGTGATGATGTTTGTTAGCGGTCCAATTTTTGTTTTAATTCATTAGTAAATTCCACTTTTACTTCTCATCGAGAGTCAATGGACTGCACGTAGACGACTTGGACGCCAAACGTATTTTTAACCAAATGTTAAACATTTGGTTCTCTATGATATTAATGTGGAATGATAAAAGAGAATTCAAATCATTTTGTCAGTCTTGGTTATAAATTGCTTAAAGGCAAACTCCTCTTTCTTAAAAAAATAAATAAATGAAGCACAGGTAATTATTCTTTCACTTTTATTAAAAATGTCCTTTTCCTTTTGATCTACAGTGTGATTTCCTGATGTGTGATTGGCTCACTGGTTATCTTAATCCCCGTACACACGACAGGGAACCTCGACGGGCGGAACACATCGTTCCGCCCGTCGAGGTTCTCTGCCGGCCGTCAGAATCTGCGACCCGCCCGTCGGGAATGGCAACCAGCCATTCATCCCGACGGGCCGGGGCTCGACGGGTTTCCCGACGGGCGGGGCGAGCAGAGAGCGTACACACGGCCGAGGTTCTCGCTGGAATGCGGCTCCCAGCGAGGTTCTCGCTGGTTTCTGGCGAGAACCTCAGCCGTGTGTACGGGACCTGAGAGTCAGATTTTAGGCATCTCTAGCAATAGGACTTTCATGTTTGGTGAAATACTCCCGAAGATCCAAGCAGACATTACAGCTTTCCCTATTAGAACAATGAGATTGGCTGGTGTATATATAATAAAGGCTGACATTCCCATTTAGAAATGGAAAGCACATTCTTAAAACAAACAGCTAATACTACAGAACAGAAAATACAGTGCCTTGTAAAAGTATTCACCCCCTTGGCATTTTTCGTGTTTTGTTGCCTCACAACCTGGAATTAACATTTACAGAACATGCCCACAACTGTGAAGGTTTTTTTATATATATATATATATATATATATATATATATATATATATATATATATATATATATCTCGTGAAGCAAACAACAAATAGGACAAAATAACAGAAAAAGTCCATGTGCATAACTATTCACCCCCCTAAAGTCAATTCCTCTGTAGAGCCACCTTTTGCGGCTATCACAGCTCCAAGTCTCTTTGGATAAGTCTCTATCTTTCCACATCTTACCACTGGGATTGTTGCCCAGTCCTCCTCCTTGCAAAACTGCTCCAGCACCTTCAAGTCGGATGGTTTGCGCTTGTGAACAGCAATCTTTAAGTCTGACCACAGATTTTCTATTGGATTAAGGTCTGGGCTTTGACTAGTCCATTCCAACACATTTCCATGTTTCCCCTTAAACCACTCAAGTGTTGCTTTAGCAGTGTGTTTGGGGTCATTGTCCTGCTGGAAGGTAAACCTCCGTCCTCGCCTCAAATCACACACAGAGTGGTACAGGACTTATGAAAAACATCCCCACAGCATGATGCTGCTACCACCATGTTTCACAGTGGGGATGGTGTTGTTTGGGTGATGTGTTGGGTTTGCGGCAGACATAAGGTTTTCTTTGATGGCCAAAAATTTCAAATTTTAGTCTCATCAGACCAGAGCACCTTCCTCCATACATTTTCGGAGTCTTCCATATGACTTTTCACAAACTCAAAACATGCCATTTTGTTTTTTTGAAAGTAATGTCTTTCTTCTGGCCACTCTGCCATAAAGCCCAACTCTATGGAGCGTACGGCTTATTGTCATCCTATGTACAGATACTCCAGTCTCTGCTGTGGAACTCTGCAGCTCTTCCAGGGTTACCTTCAGTCTCTGTGCTCCTCTCAGTTTAATGCCCTCCTTGCCCGGTCCGTGAGTTTTGGTGTGTGGCCGTCTCTTGGCAGGTTTGCTGTTGTGCCATGTTCTTTCCATTTGGTGATGATAGATTTGATGGCGCTCCTAGGGATTATCACAGATTTGGATCTTTTTTTTATAACCCAACCCTGACTTGTACTTCTCACCAACATTGTCCCTTACTTGTCTGGAGAGTTCATTGGTCTTCAGGGCAGTGTTTGGTTAGTGGTGCCTCTTGCTTAGGTGTTGCAGCCTCTGGGGCCTTTTAGAAAGGTGTGTCTATGTAATGACAGGTCATGTGACACTTAGATTGCACACAGGTGACCATCATTTCACTAATTATGTGACTTCTGAAGATAATTGGTAGCACCAGAGCTTTTTATGGGCTTCATAACAAAGGGGGTGAATACATACGCACATACCAGTTATCAGTTTGAAAAAAAGTTTTATGCATATATTTTTCAAATTTTACTTCACCAACTTAGGCCTCGTACACACGATCGGACATATCCGATGAAAACGGTCCGCGGACCATTTCCATCGGATATGTTCGATCTGGAGTTTGATCCGATGGCGTGTACACACCATCGGATCAAATTCCCCGCCGGCGGACGGCGCGGTGACGTGTCGGTGACGCGGCGGTGACGTTGACGCCGCCACGTCACCGCCACGTCACCGCACCAGGAAGTAAAACACTACCGCGCATTCGCCGAATCCATTCGGCGGCGGCGCGGCGGCGGTGCGGGACGACGTGTCTGCTGGTAAGTCTACTAACCAGCAGACTAGTCGGGCGGACAGATTCCCACCGGATAGATTTCAAAGCATGCTTTGAAATCTGTCGGGTGGACAAATCTGTCCGCTAGCCCATACACACGATCGGAGATGTCTGCTGAAACGGTCCATCGGACCGTTTTCAGCGGACATATCCCCTCGTGTGTACGAGGCCTTAGACTATTGTGTTCTGATCCATCACATATAATTTAGATTTAAAAAAAAAAAAACATTTAACTAAAGGCTGTAATGTAACAAAATAGGTAAAAAGCCAAGGGGGGGGTAAATACTTTTGCAAGGCACTGTAGTTGGCATCTGCTGCAAAGTTAGCTAATATCCTGATAATGTATAAAAGACACCTACAGGTATATGGGTGCTTTCCAACGTGTATCCAGCTGTGTGTTACTATCACACCCTTTGTAGAGGTGTAAAGACACTTGCACGATTAAAAATTACATCATCTCTCAGATCGTCACCCACCTTCAAAGCCAGAATCTAGTTCAGCCATTCTAAACCAGGGTTCCTCCAGAGGTTCCGAAGGGTTCCATGAGGCTGCCGATAATTGACCGTCCATCTGATAGAGCCAGTCTAGTTAGAGGCCAATGCCACTTGATAGAGCCAGGTTATTTTTAGTCAATGATGTCACCACCATCCCAACCCCTTTCCTTAAGGCCCGTACACACGATCGGATATTCAGACAACAATTGTGTGATGGACGTGTTTTGTCGGATAGTCCAACCGTCTGTATGCTCCAATCGGACAATTGTTGTCAGAATTTCCGACAACAAATGTTGGCTGTGCATGCTCTCAAATTTTCCGACAACAAATGTGTTCCCGTCAATATATCCTATTGTGTGTACACAAATCCGTCAGACTAAAATCCAAAGTACAAACACGCATGCTCTGAAACAATGCTAAACATCAGACAACATTAGCAGAAGTTACCCAAAGGGTGGCGCTAACGAGCTGAAAAAACACGTCGTTTTGTGTATGTTGGCTGAAAAAGTTCTGCCGTCTGTATGCAGAACAAGTTAACGGCCAACGCACTTCGCACAAAAATCCACGGAAGGATGGAAGTTCGATCGTCTGTATTTTGGTGATTACAGTTTGGGAGCTGTTATTCTGCAATGAGTACCATTGGGATTGATCTTGTGTGTCGGGACGTCATGTTTTTTTTCCGGTGAAACGGCGGGATGGGAGTATCGTGGTTTTTAAAATCAGAGAATTTTTTGTGGATTTTTTTTAATAAAGATTTTGTCAAATGTTTGGGTGTCTTCTGTTTTAGGTTACAAGTTTTTTTTTTGTAAACTAGTGCGTGCGTGTGTGGGGGGCTTATTCCAGATTCCTCTAAGTGTAAATTATGCCCCTAGAATGCCTGAAGGTGCTCCTTGGATTTGGGGCCCCTCTTTGCATCTAGGCTGTGAAAGAAGTCTTACACATCTGGTATCCCCATACTCCGGAGGCATAGCAGAATGTATTTTGGGGTGGCGCTAAAAAACATATAAGTGAATATACAGTATACCGTATATAGTTTTTCAGCAATTTTTTTGTGTTGAAAATGCCCCTCTCGGCTTATACTCGAGTCTGTGTCCATATGCAGCCTTGTGCGCTTGATCTCCCGGCAGGGCTGGACTGGGACAGAAATTTGGCCCTGGACTTCACCCAGACTGGCCCACTTTGACAGGTCTCTCCCATGGTGGCCGGAACAACTCCCGCACCCCCCCCCCCGGCCACCAAAGCCCCCTCTCCCCCTTCACTAGCCACTAGCCGTTCTACTTTATTAGAGTAGAACGGCTGGTACTCTTATAGGCAGTACCAGTGGGGAAGCTAGACATTATTTCACCCGGGGCAAAGGATCAGTTTGGAGCACCCCTTATGGGACAAGATTAGGCAGAAGTGAGAAAGTCCCTGGCCATAGCTGTTGAGTCAGCTGTCTGTCTCCTCCCCCCATGCTCCTCTGTCACCCCCCCCCCCCCCCCTGCTCCTCTGGTCCTCCCCTGCTTCTTTGTTCCCCCCAGGTAAGTGCTACGGGGAGGGAGAGACAGAGGGGTTGAGGGGTGCGGCAGTCCGCTGTCACTGAAGCCGGCCCACTGAGCCATCGGCCCACCGGGAAACTCCCTGTAGTCCCAATAGCCAGTCCATCCCTGTCTCCCGGCGCTGTGACATGCAGTCTAGTCGTCATCTGTGCAGTGTAACAAAGCCCTGCCTCCTCCTCGTCCGTGATAGGCGGAACACTGACTCACTGCTGGGAAACTGAGTCAGTGTTCTGTCACGGATGAGGACGAGGAGGATGCGGGGCTTTTTTACACTACATGGCCGTCGACTAGACTGACTGCATGTCACAGCACTGGAGATCATAAGGCTGCAGATGGACACAGCCACTGTGTTTCGTCAAATCGGTACATGAAGCACAGATCAGGTAGGGAGATTGGCATAGTGAGGCATGCAGATGGACACAGTGAGGCACAGTGAGGCATGCAGACGGAAACAGTGAGGCATGCAGATGGACACAGTGAGGAATGCAGATGGACACAGTAAGGCACAGTGAGGCATGCAGATGGAAACAGTGAGGCATGCAGATGGACACAGTAAGGCACAGTGAGGCATGCAGATGGACACAGTGAGGCACAGTGAGACATGCAGATGGAAACAGTGAGGCATGCAGATGGACACAGTAAGGCACAGTGAGGCATGCAGATGGACACAGTGAGGCACAGTGAGGCACAGTGAGGCATGCAGATGGACACAGTGAGGCACAGTGAGACATGCAGATGGAAACAGTGAGGCATGCAGTTGGACAAATTGAGGCACAGTGAGGCATGTGGATAGACACATTGAGGCACAGTGAGGCATGCAGATGGACACAGTGAGGCATGCAGAAAGACAAATTGAGGCACACAGATGGACATAGTGAGGCATGCAGATGGAAACAGTGAGGCATGCAGATGGACAAATTGAGGCACAGTGAGGCATGCGGATAGACACATTGAGGCACAGTGAGGCTTGCAGATGGACACAGTGAGGCACGGTGAGGCATGCGGATAGACACATTGAGGCACAGTGAGGCTTGCAGTTGGACACAGTGAGGCATGCAGATGGATCAATTGAGGCACAGTGAGGCATGCAGATGGACACAGCGATGCACAGTGAGGCATGCGGATGGACACAATTAGGCACAATGAGGCATGCAGATGGACACAGTGAGGCATGCAGAAGGACACAGTGAGGCACAGTGAGGCATTCAGATGGACACAGTGAGGCTGCAAATGGGCATTGTTGACCCTCTTTTCCACCTACAGTAGCTGCTGCATTTCTCACCCTAGGCTTATACTCAAGCCAATAAGTTTTCCCATTTTTTGAGGTAAAATTAGGTGCCTCAGTTTATATTCGGGTCGGTTTATGCTCGAGTATATAATATTTTTTGTGACTCGTTCACGTTTTTAAGGGGCAGCTTTATTTGCATATCCCTCACCTATAGGGCACCAATTCTAGGTATTTACAATAATTGCAAGTATGCCAATGGTGTGTTTGTATTAAAATAGCAGCTTTGTGGGAAAAAAATATTTAATTTCTTCATTTTCCAAAACATTGCGACAAAAAACTCACCATGCCTCCTATTAAATACCTTGGACTGCCTGCTTTCCAAAAAATTGTATTTTGGGGGCATTTGTACCGTCCTAGCATGTTAGGGCCTCAAGAATTGAGATAAGCATTACATTGGGACCAATCAATTTTCAAATATATATATGTAACGGGATGGCCGTGGGACCCAGAAGCTCTTACACAGATTGAGCCAGGAAATAATGGACAGAAGTTGTATTGTTTTAACATGGGTCTGTAATCCACAATATATTCAAGAATGTCTGCAAGAACTAATTACAGGTTGTTGATTCATTCAATGTGGAAACACAGACTGTTAAGGTGTGTAATGTCATCTGCTACTGTCATGTAAATGAACCTTAGTCTGGCTCTCAAGAACCTTTCATTGTGTGATGCTAATTGACACTGTATTGTGTGAATTTCTATTAATGTGTATTGCACAGCAGGTGAGAAGAGCTTATCTCGGAGTCACCTTGTCTGGTTAAATGATTGGTAATTAGCTCATGTAGATTATCTCGGAGACAGGATGGCCCGGATTCACATACATCCTCGCACATTTATGCAGCGGTAGCGCATCTCTTTTATGCTACGCCGACGCAGCGCAGAGAGGCAAGCATGGAATTCACAAAGTAAATGCTCCCAACTCTGCGCCGGCGTAGCGTATATTTCGTAGGCGTAAGCTGGAAGTGGGCTGGAAGTGGGCGTGATCCATGTTAATGAAGCGTGACCCCATGCAAATGATGGGCCGGGCGCCAGACAAGCACTTAAACCGAACTGCGCATGCGTCGAGACGTGGACGTATCCCCGTGCGCATGCGTACAACCATGTCAGAACAACTGCCTTAGATACGCTGGATCACTGTGTAGGCCGTTAATGTAGCCTACGCCCAGCCAGACCCACGTCGGCCCATATTCACAGACATTCAATGTACAATACGTAGGCTTGTGTTCTCTGGTCCATACCTTTGCATGGGTTGCGCCTCATCTATGGGGAATAACTTTATGCCGAAAGTAAAACTTACGCAAACCGCTTAAATCATGCGCCGGGTACAAGTACGTTTGTGAATCGGCGTATCTCCCTCATTTGCATATTTGAATAGAAAATCAATGGGATTGCCACATGCGTCCAGCGTAAATATGCGCCCACTCTACGCCGGCGTAGGCAAGTTACATCGGTGGGATGAAGCCTATTTTTAGGCGTATCTTAGTGTGTGGGTCCGGCGCACAGATACGACGACGCATATTTGTACTTACGTGGCGTATCTGGAGATACATCGGCGTAAGTGCTTTGTGAATCCGGGCCTATGTCTGTCTCCTAAAAGATGTATATTGAGCTCTGTAACAGTCAACGCCGTTTACGACCTTCCATCCACCCACGACAGCTTATCCGACACACTCCGACAATCCTGCATACACGATCCATATCAATTCTCCAGAAAATGAGACTGACAGCTCTATCTTCTGGTTTCAAAATGAATGAATGCTTTAATGGTTTCTTCTCAGCTTTTTATGCAGTTACAAGCATGTGACAGTAATCAAAGGGACAATGAAATGTCCACCCCCCTTCACACCATGGGGGCTTCAATAACATTCTAAAAGACATTTAGTTGAGGTAATTATCTCCCAGAGACGTCCAGTCCCGTCTCTGACAACAGCTATTCACCTGTAGAACACAATGAAAATGTATTTCACAATAGAGTCCCTTCAATCCACATCTTTAGACAGATGGACTGTCTCCGACAGACAGGTAGTCACACCTGGGCATCAATAGGCTTTAAACCATGTTATCACACAATGAAATGTCTTTCAGGAGCCAGCCTCACTTAGCATTTCAGCAGCCTATTACACAGAGGCATGAGTCACTGTCTGGTTGACCTGGTCAGGTCAACATGAACCACTTGTAATATTCCAGTATATCCTGCAAACATGAATTATTATTAATGTCCCATCTCATGTAATACATGAATTATGATTTAATAGCCACCCTATGCCCAAAAGGGGAACAGGGTGCACTTAGACCCAAGAGTTATTAGTGCCGCTGACACAGGAGTAGCTCTCATTCTTCCAAAGTCTCTGGTTGTCACGGGTAAATCCCGTTACAAGCTCCCTGTGTCATGTTGTGGGTGGAGTTAAGTCATTGTTCCTTGGGGTTTCTAACTGTATAAAAGCCTGAGTTTACTATTAAAGTGTCTATTTGTTTGAACCTCAAACAGAGCTGTGTGTCTCATTATTAGGGTTTGTCTGTCGGAATGTGGAGTGGTGATAAGCTGTCTTGGATTCGGAATGGAATATCGTAAACGGCGTTAAACCTTGACTTTTACAATATATATATATATATATATATATATAGTTTATTGGTGATTAAATACTGCCAAAAGGACGCTCTTTGTGACTGAAAATAATGATATACTGTAAATTTCACGTGGATACAGTGTTGCATGACTAATAAGTAATACTCATTCATTTTTTTTTACACCCACTTACCTAATCTGAGAGTTTTGTCTTCCATTAATTTCAGTTGGGTTTGGTTCAGCATCTGAACTACTATGAATTGTTTTTTTTTTTTTTTTTCATCCCTAACTTTAACACAATCAACCCTTGGAGAGAGAACGCCGGTGCCTCTTACATTGGCTGCACATCGCCTGCCGGGCGCCATATTACAATCACGGCATCATCTAGATTTGTCTATGTATTCTAATTAAGTAGCAAAAAAATAAATAATAATGAATGGAATGGAAACAAACAAAAAAAAATGTAGGCCCTAAAATGTTTTTATAATTTTTTCCAGCTGGTGCAACCTGTCTCCAATATTAATGGTGAAGACGGTCCCCCCTCCCCCCCCCCCCCCCTCTATCTTGTACCTCATCTCAGTCTCTGCTTTCAAAAGAATTCCGGAACCGTGTTAAATTGTTGTCTCTCGTCTCATCGCTGGAGCCGTCCATGATTATTGCGTCGTTAATTACAGCGGAACCAATTCGTCCATGTACAATTATGTAACCGCCAGAACAAGTCAGTGCTTGTGTACACACTCTGACATTTCTTTCTCTTTCTTTTTTTTTTCTTTCTCCGCTGTTTCGCCTGGTTTGAGAAAGGAAATTGTCAAACACATGGAAAAATGTGATTCGAGGATGGCGAGTCCCGCTCAGCTCAGGAACAGCTAGGACGGTCTATTTTAATGGTGCCAAATTGCAGCCGGCTGTGTGCGCACAGTGACCGATGGCCGATAGAAGCTTGGTTCAAAAAGCAAAATGCTGCTCTGTTAATTTAAAAATTTAGTTTTTTTATTTATTGTGTCCCCACCATAAGCGTGCGCACAGGGTGTGCCAGGTGTGCCTGGGGCACACCCTAATCACCCTGTGCGGTGCAGATTCCCACCCTTGATATAGCACCATGATCCCTAAAGGGGCTTCTAAAAAAAAAAAAAAAATTAAAAAAAAAAAATGTAAAAAAATATATAACATTATAGAGAATAATAAAAAATAAAATTGTAAAAAAAAAAAATTATAATAAAAATTACAATTTTATTTTTTAATTATTATTTTTATTATAATTTTTTTTTTTTACAATTTTATTTTTTATTATTTCCTACAATTTTATTTTTTAATATTTTTTACAATTTAATTTTTAATTATTATTATTATTATTATTATTATTATTATTCATTTGTTTACAATTTTATTTTTTAATTATTAACAAATGAATAATAATAATAATAATAATAATAATAATAATTAAAAATTAAATTGTAAAAAATATTAAAAAATAAAATTGTAGGAAATAATAAAAAATAAAATTGTAAAAAATAATAATAATTAAAAAAAACTACTAACATCATCCACTGCCCTACTGACCAATCTCTGCCCTACTGACACCATCTATTGCTCTACTGACGCTGTCAGTATATATACACACATGTGCACACACACATGCAACAAAACAACATTTCCCTGCAGCAATAAAAATGCCTGCTTGTCCTTTGCAACTCCCTCCCACCCTTTCCTCTGTACTCCCATGGACGTTTTTACAGCCGCTTTTAGGAGAGTTTTTCACAGCTTAAAGGGATTTTAAAGGTAAAAGAAAATTCCCCTAAATAACTTCCTTTACCTTAGTGCAGTCCTCCTTCACTTACCTCATCCTTCCATTTTGCTTTTAAATGTCCTTATTTCTTCTGAGAAATCCTCACTTCCTGTTCTTCTGTCTGTAACTCCACACAGTAATGCGAGGCTTTCTCCCTGGTGTGAAGGGGCGAGGCGAGCAGGAGGGTCAAGACACTCTCTATTTTGAAGCTAGAGAAAAGAGCTGTGTGTTAGAGGGCGTCCTGACACTCCTGCACGCCCCCTCCCCCCTCAAGAGGCTTTCTCCACACCAGGGAGAAAGCCTTGCATTATGGTGTGGAGTTACAGACAGAAGAACAGGAAGTGAGGATTTCTCAGAAGAAATAAGGACATTTAAAAGCAAAAATGGAAGGATAAGGTAAGTGAAGGAGGATTGCACTAAGGTAAAGGAAGATATTAAGGGAAAAAAATTACCTTTACAACCCCTTTAAAAATGCCTCTCCATGTTAGCCTATGGCCTTAATGCCATTTAGGAGCTGTAAGTGGCATAGGCATTTTTAACTATTTAAAGCAGCAATTCCACCCACAATTTTTATTTTTTTAAAGTCAGCAGCTACAAACAGATTTTGTTTTTAGTTCTCCACATGTCTAGTGCAGACCCTAATGCAATAGGCTGTGCACACCTATGACTGTTATGCCGCGTACACACGATCGGATTTTCCGTCTGAAAAACCTTGGATGGTTTTTCCGTTGGAATTCCGCTCAAGCTTGTCTTGCATACACACCATCACACAAAAGTTCTCTGACCTTTCCACCATCAAGAATGTGGTGATGTACAACACTAGGACGAGCCGAGAAAATGAAGTTCGATGCTTCCAAGCATGCGTCGAATTGTTTCTACAGGCGATCAAAATTTCCGTCTGAAAATTTGAGAACCGGCTCTCAAATTTTTGTTGGCGGAAATTCGTCAGGAAAAGTCAGATGGAGCCTACACACGGTCGGAATTTCGGACCAAAAGCTTGCATCAGACTTTTCTTGACGGAAATTCCGACCGTGTGTACGCGGCATAAGATAACCATTTTATTTAGTGACAGGGGCTTTGATTGGCATTCAAAGGGGTTGTAAAGTAGGGTGACCAGACATCCCCGGTTTCAGGGGACAGTCCCCGGATTGAGCACACTGTCCCCGGACCAAATCTGTCCCTGGTTTTGTCCCCGGATTGAATTTGAACAGGGGCTGTGGAAATTTCAAAGACAGTCAGTGCAGAATAAAAAAAAATGGAATTACTCCCCCCCTCCACCGCTCCTCCTGCTGGTCGGAGCGGAGGGAATATTTCTTCAGTTTCAGGTGTTGGCCCATTCATCTCCGTTTGCATGTTCTTCTGCCTTGGCTCAAGTCCCGGCCAGCCGCCTGTCTGTTTAGCTTCTTGCCTTCCCTGGTGGAGTGATCTTCCTCCACTCCCCATCCATTAGTAGCCAGACCCGGAGAGTAAAGCCCTGTACACACGATCGGTTTGTCTGATGAAAACGGACTAATGGACCATTTTCATCAGACAAACCGACCGTGTGTGGGCCCCATCGTTTTTTTATCCTTCGGTGAAAAAAAATAGAACCCGTTTTCAATTTTTCTGATGGTTTAAAAAAACGATAGAAAAAAACGATCGTCTGTGGGGAAATCCATTGGTCAAAAATCCACGCATGCTCAGAATTAAGTCGACGCATGCTCAGAAGAATTGAACTTCTTTTTTTTCAGTACGTCGTTGTGTTTTACGTCACCGCGTTGGACACGGTCAGATTTTTGACTGATGGTGTGCAGGCAAGACTGATGAAAGCCGGCTTCATCGGATATCACTGATTGTCGCCATTACTAGTGAAAAAAAAAATATGTCCCCGGATTTCAGTTTAAAAATCTAGTCACCTTGGGCCAGATTCAGGAACACTTGCGCTGGAGTATTTGGATATGCGCCGCGTAACTGTGCTGATGCGCCGACGTTTCTATGTGCCCGTACCCACCAAACTAGATGCGCCCAATAACGGCTCATTTGCGACCGGCGGAACGTTCCGACGCCAGAGTATCGTCAGCGTTTATTTTCGCTGGGCGCATCAGTCGCGCCCATTGATTTCCCCTGCAAATATGCAAATGAGGGATTTTTCTCAATTCACGAACGGATTAGCACCATACGCTGGCTACATGCGCCGCGCGTATCTGATCCGTCCGGCGCAAAGTTATTTCTACAAAAGGCTGCTTTATCTTTACTCCATACGGTCACAGGTCAGCAGGAGAGCAGCTACAGCAGCGTTACCGACGATAGGAGCTTGCTGAGCACCCCCACTTGCAAGGACAACACCTCTGTGTGCCAACATGCCAGGGGCACTCGTGGTCCTAGAACTACTGATGGGTCCCCTGGAACCAAGAAGGCGAGCACGTGAGAGGATATACCGCACTCGTATGAACCTCTTTGGCATGGGGGAGGAGGAGGTGTATCGCCTCTTCAGATTCAGCCCTGATGCAATACTTGAACTAACCACAACCCTGCAGGATGACATCACAAGCAGTGCAGCCACTGGTGAAGGTCCTGGCAACACTCCATTTCCTTGCAAGTGGATCATTCCAGCGTACAAGTGGAGTGGTGGCTGGGATGTCACAATCCTCCATAAGCAGATGTGTGCACCAGGTTGTCCCTGCAATCCTCAGACGCATGTCCAACCAGTTCATCAGACCCACCACTGAGGAGCTGCGGCAGAAGGCAATGACAGATTTCTACAACATTGCCAGATTCCCACGCACTGTGGGGGCCATTGATTGCACACATGTGGCCCTACAGCCCCCCAGTGCCACAGAGCACATATACCGCAATCGGAAGCATTGGCATTCCATCAACGTACAGGTGATAGCCGATGGCCAACGCCTCATATGGCACGTCCGTGCCAAACACCCCGGGTCCAGCCATGACAGTTTCATATACCGTCAGAGCCCCATCCCAGCAGAATTTAACCAGAACATGTATGGGGACAGCTGGCTGGTTGGTGAGTGACATGGGAGTCAGGCATGACTATCCCCTCCCGTCATGCACAACAGAAATCGCACATGCATGACTAACATTCTCCTGTCTTTTACCTTACAGGTGACTCTGCATATGCATTGGGACCCCATCTAATGACTCCTTTCCGGAACCCCCAAACCAGAGGAGAGAGAAAATACAATGAAGCACACATCAAAACCCGTGCAGTGGTTGAGCAAACATTTGGGCTCCTGAAGTCCCGTTTCCGCTGCCTGGATAAGTCTGGGGGGGCCCTATTGTATTCCCCTACCTTTGTGTGTCAGATCATCGGTGCATGTTGCATACTACATAACTTTGCTATGAAAAAAGGCCTGCAGATTGACATACGTGATGACCTGACCCCCGACCCACACAGTCCCCCCCTGCCAGAGGACACCCAGTCTGCTGATGGAAGAGCAGTCAGGAGGGTCCTCGCCGTAGGCATCTTTGGACACTAACCCAAAACATTAATTACACAGACAGTGCACGCGTGTACACCACTAATGTCCCTAGATCACACACAGCACATGCACATCGCATTGGATTAGCCCAAGTCCAGCATGTAGGAGTTGGGAGCAGTAACGCCAGCGTCAAGGCCCCAATGATGTCACTGTCCATTCACACACCTTTCACACATCATTCATTCAGCCGTGGGGTTCACTTCACCACCACGGCCGAGGGTGACACCCCTTACTTTCAGGAGTGCCACCCTCTCACATTCACACACCATTCACACTGTCCCCTGCACTCCTGACCGTGTGCAGTACAAAAATAAATTAGAAAGATCATATCCTGATCAATAAAAGAAAAATAATCTCATAACCTGAGAAAAATAAAAAATAAACTCATGACCTGAGTATGTGAAAAATAATAATATAAAACCAGCAACAAAAAAAAGGCCTCATCGGGGATGCCGGGGGCTTCTTCTGGGGGCCCCTCTCTGGCTCCGCAGCTGCCTGGATGGAGTGGGTGGGGGTGGGGGGGCATCTGGAGGTGGCTGATCCCCAGGTGGGCCACTCCTGGCAGGTGTGGCCTGCGTGCCCTCCAAGGCCCTGGCTATCCGTCCAAGGTAATTGTTCGTCTGGGCCTGCATCCGGAGCTGACGGGTCACCTGGTAATGCTGGGCCCGCCGACTCAGCCTCCCCTGCTCCCGGATGGCAGCACTGTTGGCCTGGACGGCTGCAGTGAGGTGCTGGATATCCCCCTGCACCTCCCCCAAAGTGGTGACCACTGCAGCGCAATTAGAGCTGACATCCTGCACTGCGTTGCTGAGGTTGGCAACGGAGCCCAGGCTGTCAGACACTTTCTGCAAGTGGTCCGCTATGGCCCCCATTTGTTCTGTCTGTCTGGCGTGATCCCTCGCCAACTGGTCCTGGACACCATCAGACACCCCCCTGGTCTTCTGGGTCGCCTTCCTGGGGCCCGAAGATGGATGTCCTCGGGTGGAAGGAGTCGCCCTTGAGGGGCTTCCAAGGATGGGGGAGGGGACGACAGACGGGCCAGGAGAAGGGGAGGAGACAGACAAAACCAAAGAAAAGTCCTGCTCTGCCACAGCAGGATCTTCCACAACCACCTCGGCAGGTGTGGTGTGGCCACTCTCCTCCTCCACAACCTCTTCACCACCCAGTGGCTCGGGCACATGATGGCGTGGGGGGGATGGGGTGGAATGCAGGCTGACAGATGATGGCCCAGCTCCGTCATCTGTGGATGACACAAAGCAGACACATGTTGGTGGTCCCACACACTTGGCACATGTACCCCCCCCCCCCAAATGCAAAACATCAAATAGTGGATTAAAAAACACTTACCTGTCCTTGTGCCTTCCTCCACGGAGTCATAGCCTGCGACCCCCTCCACCTGCTCCCTCTCCAGGCACCGAGCAACCACCTCCTCCTCTGCGGTCAGGGTGACAGGACATGGGGGACCACCACCTGTGCCCCTCTCATACCTCCTGATGGAGGCCACCTTGTCCCTCACCTTGCGCCGCAGGTCATTTATTTTCTTTTGTATGTCCCCAGCAGTCCGGGTGGAGTAGCCCAGGACATTGACCCTGGCAGCAATGGACTCCAGGATGCCCTGCTTCCTCTCCCGGCTGGTCTTGCGGCTTTTTTTGCCATGGAGAAATTCATTCTCCGTCTCCATAGCCGAGATAATGACAGAGACCTCCTGGGTATTAAAATTGAGGTTCCTCCTCTCTCTGGGGGTAGCGGGAGCAGCCATTACAGAGCAAAAGTATCTTCCCTGGGGTGGGGGGAAACGGAACTACTTTTGCGCCGGAATGGCGTTTCCGCCAGCGCTTTTAAGCGCCCAGCGGAACGCATTGCGCTGACGTTTCCCAGGAAGTGGTGCCGACGGAAGTTGTGAGCATGCGCACAAGGGGGCGAGTGGAGCCGCACTCACTGCGCATGCTCCGTGGATGATGCGCTGAACGTAAGCCTCTGCGCCGGCCTCCGCCCATTATTTACATATGATCACACCCACTTCCACTTGCGTCGGGTTACGCCAGCGCATTATCGTTACTCTGGCGCAAGTTTACGCGCAACTGCTATGTGAATTACAGGAATTGCGCTGAAAGGGTCTTCAGAGTAACGTAAATGAGAAGCGTTACTCCAGAGGAAAGATACTCTCATCTACCTGAATCTGGCCCCTTATTGTAAAGGTTTGTTTTTTCTTTCCTAAATAGGTTCCTTTAAGCTTGTGTATTGTTGGTTCACTTACCTTTTCCTTCGATTTCCCATCTAAATTAGGGACCTCCTCTCTTCTCGTCCATCCCAGATGATGTCACAAGCAAATGGGGATGGACGAAAAGAGAGGAGGGGCTGCTGGGAAGCAGCATGCGTGTCGTGACAGGAGAGAGAGAACATATTACACACGCTTCCTGCGCTACTCTGCATGCTCACTAAATCTCGATCTACCCATCAGGCGCCAGCTATCGGCGATTGACGGGTAGATCGCCGCAGACCTCCAACCGGCCCACTGAGCCATTGGCCCACCAGGAATCTCCTGGTAGCTCCGATGGCCAGTTCATCCATGGCAATGTTGCCAACCATCCGTATTTTTACGGACAGTTTGTAAAAACAGGCACTTTTTCCCCCCGTTTGTAAATGTCAGTGGTTACGGGAATGTGCCAGTAAAAATAGCCGAGATCGGTCCAGCTTGAAACTGCGCATGGAGATTGGAGGCAGGGGGTGATTGGAGGCAGGGGGTGATTGGAGGCAGGGGGTGATGGTGGCTGTGGTAGCACCGCAGAGTGGGATGGAGGCAAGGGGCAATGGAGACAGGGGGAGATTGGAGGCAGGGGGCGTTAATGGCAGGGGGTGATTGGAGGCGGGGGGTGATGGTGGCACCGCAGAGGGGGATAGTGGCACCGCAGAGCGTGGGGGATGGAGACAGGGGTTGTTGGTGGCACCGCAGAGGGGGGTGAAGGCAGGGGGTGTTTGTGGCAGAGGGGGATGGAGGCAGGGGACGATTGGAGGCAGGGGGCCTGGGGGAGATTGGAGGCAGGGGGTGATTGGAGGCAGGGGGTGATGGTGGCACCGCAGAGGGGGGTGAAGGCAGGGGGTGTTGGTGGCAGAGGGGGATAGAGGCAGGGGACGATGGAGGCAGGGGGTGATTGGAGGCAGGGGGCCTGGGGGAGATTGGAGGCAGGGGGTAATTGGAGGCAGGGGGTGATGGTGACACTGCAGAGGGGGAGGGTGGCATCGCAGAGGGTGGGGATGGAGACAGGGGTTGTTGGTGGCACCGCAGAGGGGGATGGAGGCAGGGGACGATGGATTGAAGGCAGGGGGCATTTGGAGACAGGGGTTGTTGGTTGCACCGCAGAGGGGGATGGAGGCAGGGGGAGATTGGAGGCAAGGGGAAATTGTGGCACCGCAGAGGGGGATGAAGGCAGGGGGTGTTGGTGGCAGAGGGGTGATGTGACTAAATAATTGGCCCTTATTATATTGAAAATAATAAAAATATGTTTTTTACCTTACTATCTACCTTAAATCACATTGCTATGTGTACTTGTTTGTAGCCTAGATACTGAAATTTGCACCTAAAAATGTAATTTAGTAACTTTTGTGAAATGCCTATAAAAACGTGGCTGCGCCAGTAAATTTTGGGTGTCTTGCCAGTAAATTTCAATCTGGTAGGTTGGCAACACTGATCCCAGGACATCCACCCGAAGGGAGGGAAGATTCCTGCCGATTGTCGTTTTACAATGACTCGGTTATGCCCTGTACACACAATCGTAACCTTTGTCCAGGCCCGTCACTACAGGACAGGCAAAACAAAAAATTGCTTGGGGCCCCGAGATGGCCTGGGGCCCCCAACTTCCCCTTCCCAGGCTGTAGCGTAGCCAAGCTCCTCTTCCTTCCTCCTGGAGTCCTGTCAGTGCGGCCGGGTACCGGGCGTGGTACAGGAGATTCAGTTTCCTTTTCCCGGCCGGACTGACAGGAAGTGCACACTTCCTTTCAGTCCAGCCGGGAACACAGGAAACGGAATCTCCTGTACTGTGCGGTAACTGGCCTGGGCACTATCTGATAGGGGACTGGGTACCCATAATGATAGAACACCGGACTGATAGGAGGAAGAGGAGTTCGGCCACGCTACAGAGAAGAAGGGGAGGTGAGAATAGAAAAACATAGGGACTAGGGAGGGGGGGGGGAGTAAGAACAAGGGAGTAAAAAATGAATGTAGCGTTAATGTAGGCTTTGCGTGTGGGGGGGGTGCTTGGGGGCCCCCATTTTGCTTGGGGCCCCCAAATTCCTTCAAACGGCCCTGCCTTTGTCCAACCATATTCACATCGGAATCCCGACGGAATTCGATAGGAGGAAAAGAGAACATGTTCTTTATGTAATCTCCAATGGAATTACTCAGATGGGGCATACACACGGTTGGAATTTCTGATGGAAAAAGTCAGTCGGACTCCGATCGTGTGTACGAGGCATAAGGAACCGGTAAAACAAGCGTGTCCAATGCCACATTTTGGAGAACGTGTAAACGGGTCCTAATGAACAAATAGTAAGGCTCAGGAGGTAAGGCATTAAGGTCAGGCTAGTTGACAATAAAGGACGTTGTTTGCTTACCAGAGTGCTCTGGGGGTTTGGGACATACGAGGACTGACCTGGCGCGCAGGTGACTCCTACAAGGTGCCAGCGGCGGTTTATATAAGTTCATTTAATTTCCGGTTCACTCTAAGTGGAATGACATGTCCACCCAGGAATTTGGGTTCCCTGCCCATGTGCTGCGTTGATACATTTTCGAGAAAATGAAGTTCTGTTTGAACCGGTTCTCTACTCGACAGTCAGGAAAGTAATAAAACTGCTGGAAGCCCTTTGAAAAGACTCATTTTAGCAGTTTCCAAAAAGAAAAACATTATGACTTCCCTGTTTTATAAGGTACCAAATAACTCCATCACTTACCATCACGAGGGCACAAGACGCCAAGCGACAAAAAAAAAGTGACTGTGTCAGGTTACAATTATCCGGATGTGAGACGGGCCGTGGCAGCGGATCTGCATCCTGATGCCTACGAAAAATATTTTATTTTTTGTGGGTTATTTTGCCTTTTTTTTTTTATTAACATGAAGTAGACAGGATATAGGATCTGTAAACTTTCCAGCTAAACAGGACATTGCTGGCACCGAGTATTTCTTCTAAATTATGGTGTTCTTTGGAGAGAGAGAACGGCTTCCAAGAAATGTTTTTTTTTTTTTTTTTCTACGGGAGGAACGGGCAAAATCCAAGAAGAAGGATGGAATGGGCATGAAGCAAGCTGCTTGTCTAGGACTCATTGTGAAATATTCTGACTCTCCTGGGTTCAATTTTTTTTTTTTTTTTTTTACCACAACTTCTAAATAAACTGCAGCTGCTGGGGGGCGAATAGATTTAACCACTTCCATACCGGACCTTTTCACCCCCCTTCCTGCCCAGGCCAATTTTCAGCTTTCAGCGCTGTCGCACTTTGAATGACAATTGCGTGGACGTGCGACACTGTACCCAAATACATTTTGATTATTTTTTTCCCCCCACAAATAGAGCTTTCTTTTGGTGGTATTTGATCACCTCTGCGGTTTTTATTTTTTGCGCTATAAATAAAAATAGTGTTAATTTAGAAAAAAAATCAATATTCAATATCCCCAAAATATATATATATATATATATATATATATATATATATATATATAAAAAATCCTCAGTTCAGGCCGATACGTATTCTTCTACATATTTTTGGTAAAAAAAAAAAATCGCAATAAGCGTTTATCGATTGGTTTGCGCAAAATGTATAGCGTTTACAAAACAGGGAATAGTTTTATGGCATTTTTATTGATAATTTTTTATACTAATGGCGGCGATCAGCGATTTTTTTGTGACTGCGACATTATGGCGGACGCATCGGACAATTTTGACACATTTTTGGGACCATTGTCATTTTCACAGCGAAAAGTGCTATAAAAATGCACTGATTACTGTGAAAATTACAATTGCAGTTAACCACTAGGGGGCGCTGAAGGGGTTAAGTGTGACCTCATGTGTTTCTAACTGTAGGGGGGCCGGGCTGGACGCGTGACGTCAGTGATCGTCTTTCCCTATATCAGGGAACAGACGATCACTGACATTGCCACATAGAAGAACAGGGAAGGTGTGTTTACACTCACCCCTCTCCGTTCTTCAGCTCCGGTGACCGATCGCGGGACACCGGATGGCGATCTGGTCCGCGGGTCCCGCATAGCGCGGTCACGGAGCTTCGAAACGGGTCACGAGTGTGCCAGCAGTGGTGCGCTCGAGACCTCAAGGCTGGGCATTTAAAGAGGACGTACAGGTACGTGGATGTGCCCAGCCGTGCCATTCTGCCAAGGCACATGGGCGTGAAGGGGTCTTTAAGTGGTTAACACCACATCTAAAAAATAGGCTCGGTCTGGTTACAATGCAAATTTATTTATAACTTTTTTGAAATGTGTTTCTCTCAATATTTTTGTTGTTATTCCGTCTCTCGCTGTTAAAATAAACGGACGATTAAAATTATAGACTGATCATTTTTTTGTCAGTGGGCAAATATACAAAATCAGCAGGGGATTAAATCCCTTTTCCCTTCACTGTATATTTTGAGGATGTATTGCTCCACAGAGGCTGCAGCTACAGAGATCAGTGAAGTCCTATTTTAAAGTTAAAGTTTTAAGGTTCTGGAACTTGCCCCAGATAATTGACATTCTTGCTCCAATGTGTTAATTTTTCAGCCAGGTTTTATACTCCAAAAAAAAATGTATCGTCTTTAATTTAATTCGATATTTTTGGAACCCTACTTGTTTGCCATATGGGTCATAAATCTAACATATTTTTTTTCCAAACATGTTTTTTTTTTTTTATTTCCAAGAAATAGGTTTTCACAGAAAAAGAAGTCAACATTTTAAGTATTTGGAATTGTTTAAAAAGATTGTTTCTGTGCCGTTTCTAAACACACAGATTAAACTGGAAGTTACTTTTAAGTGGACATTTATTGTTCTTGATAAAGAAATGTTTTCACTTGCAAGATATAAACGAATAAATGTTAATTTAAAGCGGAGCTCCACCCATGAAAACAACATTTTGCCATGTTGTTTAAAAAAAATAAAAAAATAAAACCTGAAAAAAAAAAAAAAAAATGCTCACCCGAAATAGCTGTTGCTATGCGGAAGTCCGTAATCTGCCTCACCTGCACCGCGGTTTGATTTCTTCTTCTTCTTCTCCTTGTGAATGGGGCGCGCTGCTTTCTGGGAACTGTGTGTGTTCTCAGAGAGCAGCCGCCCATTCACAAGCCAGCGTGAGACTCGCGCAGGCACAGTAGGAAACGGGCAGTGAAGCCGTACGGCTTCACTGCCTGTTTCCCCTAGTGTGAATGGCGGCGCGGGACTCGGAGCGATCGTGGGACCGGCATCGGGGGGGCCCATCAGCGCGGGCGCCTAGGACAGGTAAGTGTCCTTATTTAAAGTCAGCAGCTACACTGTTAGTAGCTGCTGACTTTATAAAAAAAAAATTTGCGGCTGGAGCTCCGTTTTAAAGTAGAACTGTGCCCAGGGCATTGACAATCTAATATTTCGTTCTTAGGAAAAAGTAAAAACAAAAATAAAAATCCTCAAGCGCTCAACCATGGATCATGGCAAGAAAAACAATAAAGGATGAGTAATGAACAGCAAGACCCGGTGCAGCTGGCAAAGGGCATCTGGAAATGTAACTTGTAGACAATGTAAAAGTAGTCAACGCTCAATGGAGAAATTACTGTTAAGTCAAAAGGTCTCAAAAATAGGGACGAGCTTCGAGTTCGAGTCAAACTCATGTTCGACTCGAACATTGCCTGTTCGCCCAACAGCGAACTATTTGGGGTGTTCGCGGCATGTTCGTGTGAACTTTAGAACCCCAGCCCCCCTACAGTTAGAAACACATGGGGCAGATTCACAAAACAATTACGCCTGTCTAACTGGGGTTAGACAGGAGTAATTTCAAATTTCGCGCGGCGTATCACTAATTTGAATCCTCAAACCATGATACGCCGGCTTCGGGCTTCGATCCGAGAGGCTTACGTCTTCGTAAGCCTTCGGATCTACGCTGCCATCTATTTGCGGCCGCTGGGAGGAGTTCGCGTCGTTTTGGTGCGTCGGGATATGCAAATGTGTTTTTACGGGGATTCACGAACATACGAGCGGGCGTCGCAATCGTTTTCGTCTATTTTTTTATACGTAATGTTAGAGCAGCTTTTTGCTGCTCTAACTTTACGTAGCCCATGTTAAGTATGGCCGTCGTTCCCGCTTCGAATTTATTAAAAATTTTATTTTGTTTACGTAACTCGTCGGGACGTGGATCGCCCGTAAAGTACGCTACATAAACAACGAATGACGTCACGACGTGATTTTGCGCAATGCACGGCGGGAAATTTGCGAACGGAGCATGCGCAGATCGATCGCCGCGGGAACGCGCCTAATTTAAATGTTTCACGCCCCCTACTCGCGCAGATGGATTGCGACGGGAGAAATAAACTACGCCGCCGTCGTTTACCGTAGAAAATCTACCTGAATTCCACGTAGAGCCAGGTAAAAAACGGCGGCGTAGTGTATTTCTGATACGCTACGATAATCCATTTCTCTGTGAATCTGCCCCACATGAGTGGTTAACTGCAATTGTCATTTTCACAGTAATCAGACTCGAACGTTTGAAATCTAAAATGCTAATTTTAAAGGCTAATATGCAAGTTATTGTAATAAAAAGTGTTTGGGGACCCGGGTCCTGCCCCAGGGGACATGTATCAATGCAAAAAAAAAAGTTTTAAAAACTGCAGTTTTTTTTGGCAGCAGTGATTTTAATAATTCCTTTAAGTGAAACAATAAAAGAGAAATATTCCTTTAAATTTCATACCTGGGGGTGTATAGTATGCCTGTAAAGTAGCGCTTGTTTCCCATCCTTAGAACTGTCCCTGCACAAGTGTCATTTCTGAAAGAAAAAAAGTAATTTAAAATCACTGGCGGGTATAATGAATTGTCGGCTCTCGGCAATACAGAGAATAGTCATTCATAAAAAAAAAAAAAATGTGTGGGGGTCCACGGCATTTTTTTTTTAATTCGGGGTGGAGTTCCCCTTTAAAATCCATACCAGACCTGAAGGGTCTGGAATGGATATTTGGAGGGAACCCCACATAATTTTTTTTTAATTTGAAGCAGGGTTCCCATTAATATCCATACCAGACCCAAAGGGCCTGGTAATTAAATTTGGGGGGACCCCCACGCATTCTTTTTTTATGAATGACTTTTCTCTGTATTGCCGGGAGCCGACAATTCATTATAGCCACGAGTGATTTTAAATGACTTTTTTCCTTCAGAAATTACATTTTGTACAGGGACAGTTCTAAGCACAGGAAACAAGCGCTACTTTACAGGCATACTATACACCCCCCTAGGTACGAATTTGAAAGGAATATTTCAATTTTATTGTTTCACTTTAAGCATTATTAAAATCACTGCTCCTGAAAAAACGGACGTTTTTTAAAACTTTTTTTGCATTGATACATGTCCCCTGGGGCAGGACCCAGGTCCCCAAACACTCCCCTGGGGCAGGACCCGGGTCCCCAAACACTTTTTAGGACAATAACTTGCATATTAGCCTTTAAAATTAGTACTTTAGATTTCAAACGTTCGAGTCCCATAGACTTTAACAGGGTTCTAAAGTTCACACAAACTTTTGGTCTGTTCGCAGGTTCTGGTGCGAACCAAACCCAGGGGTGTTCGGCTCATCCCTACTCAAAAATAATAAAAACAGATTTATTCATTCAATATTTGTTAAAACATGGAAAAGTACCAATAAGAGAATGAAAGTTATGTAAAGTCTACGATACTGCTGCAGGTCTCCATGGCAGTGCGGAGCTAACGACTTAGAAAGTGCCAGCAGTGGGGCACAGGGGGCGCCAATCACCATGCTGTCCCACATTGACTCCAAAGGGAAATGTGTGGCAGATCTTCTTGTTGGGGGTGGAACATCGAAGTGTGAAGTTGCCACAGGTTGAGGGATGTTGTGTTGCCCCTGTCAACCTGGGAGGGCATGCTGTTGCAAAACTCAAACACTGGGCGTGTGGTGGACAGATCCGCTAACCTGGCCAGCGTGAGCCCAGAGCCGGAAACAGAGAGAGCCAAGTCATAAAAGGAACGTGCTCACGTGGAAGTCGGGCCATTCTTGCCAAGATGGAAAGGGAAGAAAACAGGACCAGCGTGAAACCAGGACCAGCGTGGAATGCAGGCTCGATGGTAGGGATAAACTTTGTATTCGAGTCGAACTTATGTTCGACTCGAACATCGTATGTTCGATCATTTGTCAAAATACGATCAAAACGAGTGGCTTTGGCCAATTATGGCTCAGGGGGTTTAGTACACGCCCCACACTATAAAAGGCCGCCTGCAGGTCGGCCTTGTGTAGTGTGTTGCGGTGGTGGTTAGAGAGAACAGAGAGAGTGTAATTTTTTGCAGGTAGATAGAGCAGGCAGGCTAGTCAGTTAATGTTACAGTGTGTAGAGGATATATATACATCCCAGGTGTTGTACATATATTTATACACTGTATAGTTTAGCTAGATCAGTTCTTCCTAATTTACTGGCAGGCAGGTGATTGTGCTATTTAAAGACGTTTTCACAGGCATACTATAGACACCCAGCAGGTACAATATTTAAAGGAATTTTTAATTTTTTTATTTAAGCATCATTAAAATCACTGCTCTTTAGGAGCAGTAATTTTAATGATGCTTAAAAAAAAAAAAAAGGAAAAATTCCTTTAAATATTGTACCTGCTGGGTGTCTATAGTATGCCTGTGAAAACGTCTTTGAGAACCTGGGTCTTTCCCGAGGGAACATGTATCAATGAAAAAAAAGTTTTAAAAACGGTAGTTTTTTCAGGAGTCCTGGAAAAAAACAACCGTTTTTAAAACTATTTTTCTATTGATACATGTTCCCTGGGGCAAGACCCAGGTTCTCAAAGACGTTTTATGACAATAACTTGCATATTAGGCTTTAAAACGAGGACTTTTGAATTCGAACGTTGGAGTCCCATAGACGTCAATGGGGTTCTGGTGCGAAGGTTCTGGTGCGAACCGAACGGGTTCGGCTCATCCCTACTCAATGGTTGCCATGCATGCACTTTATAAAAGACTTTGAGAGAGGCTTGAGAGAGTTCTCCAATGTGCTCATGTGGAAGTCGGGCGGTTCCTGCCAAGATGGAAGAGGAAGAGAACCAGGACCAGTGTGGAGCCTGGGAGGGTGTGCTTTTGCGAGTTTCAAACACTGGGCGTTTCGTGGACAGATCAGCTGACCTGGACAGCCTGAGCTGGAAACAGAGAAAGCCGAGTCGTAGACGGAACGTGCTCACGTGGAAGTTGGGCAGTTACTGCCACAATGAAAAGGGGAAGAGACCAGGACCAGCGTGGAACGCAGGCTTGATGGTTGCCGTGCCAGGCATGAGCATTATAAAAAAACTTTGATACACGCATGCACAGCACGGCAACCATCAAGCCTAGAGTGCTCCAACATGCTCACGTGTAAGCCAGGCAGTTCCTGCCAAGATGGAAGGAAAAGTGACCAGGACCAGCATGAAACACAGGCTTGAGAGAGTGCTCCAAGGTGCGCACGTGGAAGCCGGGCAGTTCCTTCTAAGATGGAAGAGGAAGAGACCAGGACCACCGTGGAACACAGGCTTGATGGTTACTGTGCCGTGCATGCACTTTATCAAAGACTTTGAGAAAGGCTTGAGAGAGTGCTCTAACGTGCTCATGTGGAAGTCGGGCAGTTCCTGCCAAGAAAGAAGGGGAAGAGACCAAGACCAGCATTGAACCACAACCAGCGTGGAACACAGGCTTGATGGTTGCCGTGCCGTGCATGCGCTTTATCAAAGACTTTGATAAAGTGCATGCACGGCATGGCAACCATCAAGACTGCATTCCACGCAGGCTTGAGAGAGTACTCCAACGTGCTCATGTGCAAGTTAGGCGGTTCAGGCCAAGAGGGAATGGGAAGAGATCAGGACCAGTGTCGAACCAGGACCAGCGTAGAATGCAGGCTTGATGGTTGCCATGCTGTGCACGGCTTTATCAAAGACTTCTACAAAACACATGCTTGGCATGGCAACAAATAAGCTGGTCCTGGTTCCACGCTGGTCCTGGTCTCTTCCCCTTCCATTTTGGCAGGAAAAAAAATGAAAAAATAATTTAAAAAAGTGTAAAAAAATAAAAAATGAAGTAACAAAAAAAAAACGCCCCTGTCCCGGAAGCTCGCGTGCGGAAGCGAACACGCATGCAAGTCCCGCCCACATATGTAAACACCATTCAAACCCCACTTGTGAGGTATCGTCACGTGCGTTAGAGCATGTGCAACAATTCTAGCACTAGACCTCCTCTGTAACTCGAAAATAGTAACCTGTAAAAAAAATGAAAGCGTTCCCTATGGAGATTTTTAAGTACCAAAGTTTGGTGCCATTCCATGAGTGTGCGAAATTTTAAAGCGTGACATGTTGGGTATCTATTTACTCCGTGTAACATCGTCTTTCACATTATACAAAAAAAATTGTGCTAACTTTACTGTTTTGTTATTTTGTAATTCACGAAACAGTTTTTTTCCCTAAAAAAAAGGCGTTTGAAAAATTATTGCGCAAATACCGTGCGAGAAAAAAAGTTGGTATGACCACCATTTAATTCCCTAGGGTGTCTGCTGAAAAAAATATATATAATGTTTGGGGGTTCTGATTAATTTTCTAGCAAAATCATTCTGATTATTACATGAAGGAGAAAAGTGCCAAAATAGGCCTGGTGATCAAGTGGTTAAAATCTCCATAGGCGACGTTTAAAAAATGCTACAGGTTGCATGTTTTGAGTTACAGAGGAGGTCTAGAGCTAGAATTATTGCTCTCGCTCTAACGATCGCGTCGATACCTCACATGTGTGGTTTGAATACCGTTTTCATATGTGGGCGCTACTCACGTATGCATTCGCTTCTGCGCGCAAGCTCGTTGGGACGGGGTGCGTTTTCTGGCTCCTAACTTTTTTTAGCTGGTTCCTAGATTCCAAACAAATTTATCAAACCCTGCCCTAGCCGCCCGAGAAGGCTAGGACGTCATATGACGTCCAGTCTGAGGGACGGAGGGTTACAATGACTCGGTAGGGAACGGGTTAAATTAACATTTATTCATTTATATCTTTCAAGTGAAAAATTCCCTTATCAAGAACAATAAATGTCCAATTAAAAGTAACTTCTAGTTTTATCTCTGTGTTTAGAAATGACCCAGAAACAATCTTTTTAAACAATTCCAAATACTTAAAATGTTGACTTATTTTTCTGTGAAAAACTATTTCTTGGAAATAAAAAAAAAAAACATTGGGAAGAAAAAATATGTTAGATTTATGACCCATATGGCAATCAAGTAGGGTTCCAGAAATGTCTAATTAAATTAACCACTTACCTACTGTGCACCTACACCCCCTTCCTGCCCAGACAAAATATAAGCTTCCCGCACTGCGTCGCTTTAACTGACAATTGCGCGGTCGTGCGACGTGGCTCCCAAACAAAATTGGCGTCCTTTTTTTCCCACAAATAGAGCTTTCTTTTGGTGGTATTTGATCACCTCTGCGGTTTTTATTTTTTGCGCTATAAACAAAAATAGAGCGTCAATTTTTAAAAAAATGCAATATTTTTTCCTTTTTGCTATAATAAATAACCCCAAAAAATATATAAAAAAAATATTTTTTCCCTCAGTTTAGGCCGATACGTATTCTTCTACATATTTTTGGTAAAAAAAAAATGCAATAAGGTTGGTTTGCGCAAAATTTATAGCGTTTACAAAATAGGGGATAGTTTATGGCATTTTTTTTTTTTTACTATTAATGGCGGCGATCTGCGATTTTTTTATTGGGACTGCGACGTTATGGCGGACATTTCGGACACTTTTCTGACATTTTTGGGACCATTTACATTTATACAGTGAAAAATGCTATAAATATGCATTGATTACTGTATAAATGTGACTGGCAGTGAAGGGGTTAACCACTAGGGGGCGGGGAAGGGGTTAAATGTGTGTCCTATGAGTGTTCTAACTGTAGGGGGAGGGGGGGTGACTGGGGGAGGTGACCGATTGTGTCCCTATGTACAAGGAACACAATCTGTCACCTCTCTCCCTGACAGGGACGTGCAGCTCTGTGTTTACATACAGAGCTGCACGTCCCAGCTCACTTACAGAGCAATCGCGTGTGCCCGGCGGCGATCGTTGCCGCCGGGCACTCGCACGGGATCCCCGCGGAGCGGCGGGTGCGCGCGCGCGCCGCCGGCGACGCGCGCGCGCGCCCGCCCGCGGCTTTAAAGGGACATCACGTCATATGACGTGATGTCAGAACAATGGAGTCGTCTGCCCGCCGTCATTTGACGGCGGGCAGATGACAAGTGGTTAAAGATGATAAATATTTTATGGAGTATAAAACCTGGCTGAAAAATCGAGACTTTGAAGCAAGAATGTCAGTTATTTGGAGCAAGTTCCAGAACCTTAAACACTGTAATGCCGCGTACACACGATCACTTTTTGCGATGAAAAAAAACGACGTTTTCAATTATGAAAAAAAAACGACGTTTTTCAAACTTCATTTTCCAAAACGACGTTGCGTACACACCATCGTTTTTCTACAAAGCTTTAGCAAAGCGCGGTGACGTACACCACGTTCGACGGCACTCTTTTCCATTGAAGCTCCGTCTCATAACTTGCTTCTGAGCATGCGCGGTTTTAAAAACGTCGTTTTCAACATCGTTTTGCCCACACACCATCACTTTTTACGACACAAAAAATTCAAGCATGTTGGAATTTCTTATTGGTCGTTTTTTTTTAAGACAAAAAAACGACATTTTGCCCACACACGGTCAATTTAAATGACGTTTTAAAAAACATAGTTTTTTTTCATCGCAAAAAATGATCGTGTGTACGCGGCATAACTCGAAGGAAGGGAGATGCAATATTTGTGGCTAAAGTGAACATAAACATATAGGGCCAGATTCTCGTAGGGAGGCGTAAGTTCGAGCGGGGCGTAGCGTATCGTATTTACGCTATGCCGTCGCAACTTTGGACGCAAGTTCAGTATTCTCAAAGTAGTTGCGCCCAAAGTTACGTCGGCGTAGCGTAAATGGACCGGCGTAACCACACCTAATTCAAACTAGGCAGGTAGGGGGCGTGATCCATGTAAATGAATCGTGACCCCACGTAATTGATGCTTTTTCCGAACGGAGCATGCACCGTCCGTGGACGTATCCCAGTACGCATGCTCAAAATTACGCCGCAAATACTCATTGGTTTCGACATGAACGTAACTTACGCAAAGCCCTATTCGTGAACGTTTTACGCAAATGACGTAAACGATGGAAAATTCGACGCTGTCCCGACGTCCATACTTAACATTACTATGCCTCACGTACGCCTCATATAGCAGGGGTAACTTTACTTCGGACTTACGCAAACGACGTTAAAAATAATGTGCCGGGCGCAAGTACGTTTGGGAATCGGCGTATATAGTTGATTTGCATATTTGACGCGTAAAACGACAGAAGCGCCACCTAGCGGCCAGCGTAAATATGCAACTAAGGTACGACGGCGTAGGAGACTTACGCCGCTCGTATCTTGGCCAAATCTATGAGTAACTGATTCTAAGAATCAGGCGCATAGATACGACGGCTCACATTCTGACTTACGACGGGGTACGTGGAGATACGCCGTCGTAAGTTCTTTGAGAATCCAGGCCATAATATTCTGGTGATAATAGAAGTGGAGTTTGGTGTTACAGATGCATAAAAGTCAAAAATGAAAATGAAATTTAATCAGGTTACCATGACCTACAGTACCTGCCGCCGAGAATGTGTTTTTAGCACGACAGCATCGCGCTGATTCTCGGCAACAGGGTACCGACAACTCGCACTAGCTGGAATAGTAAAAGCACATTCCAGCGAGCGCGTCATAGAAGGGGCGGGGATCCGACTTTGATTCCCACCAATTCTACACGTGGGCGGCGTTTGCCATGAATCCTGAGGGGGAACTCCCCGCCGGATTTCAAATAAAAATCCGGCATGGGTTCCCCCCTCAGGAGCATACCGGGCCCTTAGGTCTGGTATGGGTTATAAGGAGACCCCCCTACGCCGAAAAAATGGCTTGGGGTCCCCCCACAATCCATACCAGACCCGTATCCAAAGCACGCCGCCCGGCCGGCCGGTCAGGAAAGGAGTGGGGGCGAGCGAGCGCCCCCCCCCCTCCTGAGCCGTACCAGGCAGCATGCCCTCAACATGGGGGGGGTCAGGGGCTCTGGGGCAGGGGGCGCACTGCGGCCCCCCCACCCCAGAGCACCCTGTCCCCATGTTGATGAGGACATGGCCCCTTCCCGACAACCCTGGCTGTTGGTTGTCGGGGTATGCGGGCGGGATGCTTATCGGAATCTGGGAGCCCCCTTTAATAAGGGGGCCCCCAGATACCGCCCCCCCACCCTAAGTGAATGAGTATAGGGTACATCGTACCCCTACCCATTTACCTGGAGGCAAAGTGTAAACACAAAATAAACAACACATGGTTTTTAAAGTATTTTATTAGACAGCTCCGGACGGCCCCCCCTGTCTTCTTTAGCTCTTTTACCAGGGGGGCCTTCTCCCGCTCTCCGGGGGTCTTTTCCGCTCTCCGGGGGTCTTCTCCGCTCTCCTGTACTACTTGGGGGGGGGGGTCACTGTGTGCCTGTACTACTTGGGGGGGGGGGTCACTGTGTGCCTGTACTACTGGGGTGTGGGGGTCCCTTATTTTTTTTTTTTTTCTTTTTGCTGATCCGAGGAACGATCCGAACCGTGAGTTTTTTGATCCTTTGCACCCCTAGTTACAGATTTAAAATTCTGGAACGCGCGCGCCTGATGGGATGTCCTAATACATCACTCGCCGGTGCCACGCGGCACAGCCTCTGTGAAATCCGCCCCCCCGCCGGCCGAATACAGCATATGCTCGGCTCGGCATGCTTCTGAACTGCGCATTCGCAGTTCCAAGCCGAACCCGATCTCGGCTATTTTTACTGGCACATTCCCGCAACTACGGACATTTACGGACGGGGGAAAAAGTGCCCGTTTTTACGGACTGTCCGTAAAAATACGGAAGGTTGGCAACACTGATTGAGCACCACCTGTAGTGGAGAAAGTGGGCTTCACCTGCCTACATGTATAGGCTCAGATTCAGATTCAAATCAGGATTGGAAGCCATAGGGCTTTAGCCCATGAGAAAAAATGATATCTACTAATTGTCATTTGAAATGGCAGATTTTCAGGACCATGGCGTGCCTTTAGCACACGTAGTACATTTGAGAACTGAAATAAAACATAAGTGGTACAGTACAAATCTCACAACTATGTAAATGATGTTACTTGCTCTTAGTTTGCCGTGTTACTGGACGAAGTCTGCCCCCTTCTCGGAATCATAAAATTAAAACTTCATTAATTGGTTTTACCTTCGGCTGGGGACCCGTCATCACCTTTTAGGCTGATACACGCTAATTGTGATGTCATGACATCGCCTTCGTTAATAGCCGTCTTCAGCCAATCTGAGAACGTCTTACAGGGTTCAAAGCAATTATAATATAATAAAGAGACCTCGCGGCAAATTGCCAAAAGAGAAGGCCGTGCCAAGCTGGAGACCCCAGAGATCGTAAATTGTTGGATCATTTTGGCCCTTGTAACCCAACCTAGAAGAGGAATCCAGAGAGCCTCTTAAAGGGGTTGTAAAGGATTTTTTTCCCCTAAATAGCTTCCTTTACCTTAGTGCAGTCCTCCTTCACTTACCTCATCCTTCCATTTTGCTTTTAAATGTCCTTATTTCTTCTGAGAAATCCTCACTTCCTGTTCTTCTGTCTGTAACTCCACACCGTAATGCAAGGCTTTTTCCCTGGTGTGGAGAAAGCCTATTGAGGGGGCGAGCAGGAGTGTCAGGAGCTAGTCGAGCCAAATTTTCCCATTGAACACTGCAACGTAGAGAGCGTCCTGTAGTCCAAGGGAGGGGGCGAGCACGACACTCCACACCAGGGAGAAAGCCTCGCATTACTGTGTGGAGTTACAGACAGAAAAACAGGAAGTGAGGATTTCTCAGGTGAAATAAAAACATTTAAAAGAAAAATGGAAGGATGAGGTAAGTGAAGGAGGACTGCACTAAGGGAAAGGAAGATATTTAGGAGAAAAAAAATTACCTTTACAACTCCTTTTAAGCTCAATTATAAAAAAAAATCTAATTTATACCCAACTGTCCCTCACCTGAAAGGACTGTCCCTCTTTTGGAACCAAATCCCTCCATCCCGCTTTAAAACTTGTCTGCCCCTCTAATTAGGTCTGATGTAAAGTCCTCTATGAAATGTGTACTATTTAACTATCAAAAGTGTAATGCCGCGTACACACGATCATTTTTCGGCATGAAACGTCATTTAAAACGATGGTGTGTGGGCTTCACGTCGTTTTTCATCTTCTGAAAAACGACCAAAAAATAACACGCTGCATTTTTTCACGTCGTTTTAAAAAATGACGTTTTTCGGGTCGTAAAAAATGGTACGTGTGTGGGCTAAAACGACGTTTTAAACCCGCGCATGCTCAGAAGCAAGTTATGAGACGGGAGCGCTCGTTCTGGTAAATTTAGCGTTGGTAATGGAGTAAGCACATTCATCACACCGTAACAGACTGAAAAGCGCGAATCGTCTTTTACTAACACGGAATCAGCTAAAGCAGCCCCAAGGGTGGCGTCACCCGCATGGAACGTCCCCTTTATAGTGCCGTCGTACGTCACCGCGCTTTGCTAGAGCATTTTTCAAAAACGTGGGCAACGTCGATTTTAATGATGAAGTTGGAAAAACTTATTTTTTTAGGGCGTAGCGTATCGTATTTACGCTATGCCGTCGCAACTTTGGACGCAAGTTCAGTATTCTCAAAGTAGTTGCGCCCAAAGTTACGTCGGCGTAGCGTAAATGGACCGGCGTAACCACACCTAATTCAAACTAGGCAGGTAGGGGGCGTGATCCATGTAAATGAATCGTGACCCCACGTAATTGATGCTTTTTCCGAACGGAGCATGCACCGTCCGTGGACGTATCCCAGTACGCATGCTCAAAATTACGCCGCAAATACTCATTGGTTTCGACATGAACGTAACTTACGCAAAGCCCTATTCGTGAACGTTTTACGCAAATGACGTAAACGATGGAAAATTCGACGCTGTCCCGACGTCCATACTTAACATTACTATGCCTCACGTACGCCTCATATAGCAGGGGTAACTTTACTTCGGACTTACGCAAACGACGTTAAAAATAATGTGCCGGGCGCAAGTACGTTTGGGAATCGGCGTATATAGTTGATTTGCATATTTGACGCGTAAAACGACAGAAGCGCCACCTAGCGGCCAGCGTAAATATGCAACTAAGGTACGACGGCGTAGGAGACTTACGCCGCTCGTATCTTGGCCAAATCTATGAGTAACTGATTCTAAGAATCAGGCGCATAGATACGACGGCTCACATTCTGACTTACGACGGGGTACGTGGAGATACGCCGTCGTAAGTTCTTTGAGAATCCAGGCCATAATATTCTGGTGATAATAGAAGTGGAGTTTGGTGTTACAGATGCATAAAAGTCAAACATGAAAATGAAATTTAATCAGGTTACCATGACCTACAGTACCTGCCGCCGAGAATGTGTTTTTAGCACGACAGCATCGCGCTGATTCTCGGCAACAGGGTACCGACAACTCGCACTCGCTGGAATAGTAAAAGCACATTCCAGCGAGCGCGTCATAGAAGGGGCGGGGATTCGACTTTGATTCCCGCCAATTCTACACGTGGGCGGCGTTTGGCATGAATCCTGAGGGGGAACTCCCCGCCGGATTTCAAATAAAAATCCGGCATGGGTTCCCCCCTCAGGAGCATACCGGGCCCTTAGGTCTGGTATGGGTTATAAGGAGACCCCCCTACGCCGAAAAAATGGCTTGGGGTCCCCCCACAATCCATACCAGACCCGTATCCAAAGCACGCCGCCCGGCCGGCCGGTCAGGAAAGGAGTGGGGGCGAGCGAGCGTCCCCCCCCCCTCCTGAGCCGTACCAGGCAGCATGCCCTCAACATGGGGGGGTCAGGGGCTCTGGGGCAGGGGGCGCACTGCGGCCCCCCCACCCCAGAGCACGCTGTCCCCATGTTGATGAGGACATGGCCCCTTCCCGACAACCCTGGCTGTTGGCTGTCGGGGTATGCGGGCGGGAGGCTTATCGGAATCTGGGAGCCCCCTTTAATAAGGGGGCCCCCAGATACCGGCCCCCCACCCTAAGTGAATGAGTATAGGGTACATCGTACCCCTACCCATTTACCTGGAGGCAAAGTGTAAACACAAAATAAACAACACATGGTTTTTAAAGTATTTTATTAGACAGCTCCGGACGGCCCCCCCTGTCTTCTTTAGCTCTTTTACCAGGGGGGCCTTCTCCCGCTCTCCGGGGGTCTTTTCCGCTCTCCGGGGGTCTTCTCCGCTCTCCTGTACTACTTGGGGGGGGGGGGTCACTGTGTGCCTGTACTACTTGGGGGGGGGGGGGGGGTCACTGTGTGCCTGTACTACTGGGGGGTGGGGGTCCCTTATTTTTATTTTTTTATTTTTGCTGATCCGAGGAACGATCCGAACCGTGAGTTTTTTGATCCGTTGCACCCCTAGTTACAGATTTAAAATTCTGGAGCGCGCGCGCCTGATGGGATGTCCTAATACATCACTCGCCGGTGCCATGCGGCACAGCCTCTGTGAAATCCGCCCCCCGCCGGCCGAATACAGCATATGCTCAGCTCGGCATGCTTTTGAACTGCGCATTCGCAGTTCCAAGCCGAACCCGATCTCGGCTATTTTTACTGGCACATTCCCGCAACTACGGACATTTACGGACGGGGGAAAAAGTGCCCGTTTTTACGGACTGTCCGTAAAAATACGGAAGGTTGGCAACACTGATTGAGCACCACCTGTAGTGGAGAAAGTGGGCTTCACCTGCCTACATGTATAGGCTCAGATTCAGATTCAAATCAGGATTGGAAGCCATAGGGCTTTAGCCCATGAGAAAAAATGATATCTACTAATTGTCATTTGAAATGGCAGATTTTCAGGACCATGGCGTGCCTTTAGCACACGTAGTACATTTGAGAACTGAAATAAAACATAAGTGGTACAGTACAAATCTCACAACTATGTAAATGATGTTACTTGCTCTTAGTTTGCCGTGTTACTGGACGAAGTCTGCCCCCTTCTCGGAATCATAAAATTAAAACTTTGTCTGACTCTTCATTAATTGGTTTTACCTTCGGCTGGGGACCCGTCATCACCTTTTAGGCCGATACACGCTAATTGTGATGTCATGACATCGCCTTCGTTAATAGCCGTCTTCAGCCAATCTGAGAACGTCTTACAGGGTTCAAAGCAATTATAATATAATAAAGAGACCTCGCGGCAAATTGCCAAAAGAGAAGGCCGTGCCAAGCTGGAGACCCCAGAGATCGTAAATTGTTGGATCATTTTGGCCCTTGTAACCCAACCTAGAAGAGGAATCCAGAGAGCCTCTTAAAGGGGTTGTAAAGGATTTTTTCCCCCTAAATAGCTTCCTTTGCCTTAGTGCAGTCCTCCTTCACTTACCTCATCCTTCCATTTTGCTTTTAAATGTCCTTATTTCTTCTGAGAAATCCTCACTTCCTGTTCTTCTGTCTGTAACTCCACACCGTAATGCAAGGCTTTTTCCCTGGTGTGGAGAAAGCCTATTGAGGGGGCGAGCAGGAGTGTCAGGACACTCTCTACTTTGCAGAAAAAGGAGCTGTGTGTTAATGGGTGTCCTGACGCTCCTGCTCGCCCCCTCAAGAGGCTTTCTCCACACCAGAGAGAAAGCCTCGCATTACTGTGTGGAGTTACAGACAGAAGAACAGGAAGTGAGGATTTCTCAGAAGAAATAAGGACATTTAAAAGCAAAATGGAAGGATGAGGTAAGTAAAGGAGGACTGCACTAAGGTAAAGGAAGCTATTTAGGGAAAAAATGTTTTACCTTTACAACCACTTTAAATGTCCTTATTTCTCCTGAGAAATCCTCACTTCCTGTTCTTCTGTCTGTAACTCCACACAGTAATGCAAGGCTTTCTCCCTGGTGTGGAGTGTCGTGCTCGCCCCCTCCCTTGGACAACGGGAGAGTCAGGACGCCCACTAACACAAAGCTCCTTTCTCTATGGCGGCGTACACACGACCGAGAAACTCGTTGGGCGAAACTCACCGTTCTGCCCGTCGAGTTCCTAGTTCGGCAGTTAAAAAGCTAGTCGAGCCAAAATTTCCCATTGAACACTGCAACATAGAGAGCGTCCTGTAGTCCAAGGGAGGGGGCGAGCACGACACTCCACACCAGGGAGAAAGCCTTGCATTACTGTGTGGAGTTACAGACAGAAGAACAGGAAGTGAGGATTTCTCAGGTGAAATAAAAACATTTAAAAGAAAAATGGAAGGATGAGGTAAGTGAAGGAGGACTGCACTAAGGGAAAGGAAGATATTTAGGAGAAAAAAAATTATCTTTACAACTCCTTTTAAGCTCAATTATAAAAAAAAAATCTAATTTATACCCAACTGTCCCTCACCTGAAAGGACTGTCCCTCTTTTGGAACCAAATCCCTCCATCCCGCTTTAAAACTTGTCTGCCCCTCTAATTAGGTCTGATGTAAAGTCCTCTATGAAATGTGTACTATTTAACTATCAAAAGTGTAATGCCGCGTACACACGATCATTTTTCGGCATGAAACGTCATTTAAAACGATGGTGTGTGGGCTTCACGTCGTTTTTCATCTTCTGAAAAACGACCAAAAAATAACACGCTGCATTTTTTCACGTCGTTTTAAAAAATGACGTTTTTCGGGTCGTAAAAAATGGTACGTGTGTGGGCTAAAACGACGTTTTAAACCCGCGCATGCTCAGAAGCAAGTTATGAGACGGGAGCGCTCGTTCTGGTAAATTTAGCGTTGGTAATGGAGTAAGCACATTCATCACACCGTAACAGACTGAAAAGCGCGAATCGTCTTTTACTAACACGGAATCAGCTAAAGCAGCCCCAAGGGTGGCGCCATCCCCATGGAACTTCCCCTTTATAGTGCCGTCGTACGTCACCGCGCTTTGCTAGAGCATTTTTCAAAAACGTGGGCAACGTCGATTTTAATGATGAAGTTGGAAAAACTTATTTTTTTAGGACATGCTGAAAAACAACGTTTTTTTTTTCATGCCGAAAAACGATCGTGTGTACGCAGCATAATACTGCACAAGATAATTCCATTTATCATTTTTCAAAGCCAGGATAAAGAACCTTGGATTAGGAGCATAATCCGTTCCAGGAGAACGCTTGTAATCCAAAGGACTCGCATATCAAAGCGAGTTTCCGCATAGAAGTCAATGGAAAACAAAATAATTAGTTTCAGCATTGACTTCTATGACATGCAATACCGCATGTGGCCAGAGGTGGGGGGGGGGGGGGGCGCTAGAGAGCCTTTGAAAGGCCGGTCTGAATTTGGAATCTTGGAAAGGCTCGGGAGCGAAGTATTTATGAATTCTTTTGAGTATTTCCAAACTCTGGTCGACTCCGCTCCTCTGGCCAAATACGGTACTGCACACGGCTTTGGCTTGAATCCTGCTCGTTTTGGAGACAACACTCGCATACCGAGTCAGGATTAAAAAAAAAAAGGCTCATATTGCGAAACGCTCGTTAACCGTGTTACTCGCAATCCGAGGTTTCACTGGTGTTGGTTTAACCATTTTAGCCACCAGCCGCCGTCATTATACTGCGACAGGTTGACTCGTTCCCGCAAATCACCGCAGCTGTAGGTTGGCCCTTTAACCACTTCCCGACCGCCGCATGTAGATATACGTCGGCAGAAGGGCACGTTAAGGCAGATGGACGTATATATACGTCCCTGCCTTTGCGCGGGTCAGGGGTCCGATCGGGACCCCCCCCCCCCCCCCCCGCTACATGCGGCGGTCGGAAACCCGCGGGGAGCGATCCGGGACGAGGGCGCGGCTATTCGTTTCTAGCCGCCCGCTCGCGATCACTTCTCGGAGCTGAAGAACGGGGAGAGCCGTATGTAAACACGGCTTCCCCGTGCTTCACTGTGGCGGGTGCATCGATCGAGTGATCCCTTTTATAGGGAGACTCGATCGATGACGTCAGACCTACAGCCACACCCCCCTACAGTTGTAAACACACACAGGGAACACACAAATCCTACAGCGCCCCCTTGTGGTTAACTCCCAAACTGCAATTGTCATTTTCACAATAAACAATGCAATTTAAATGCAGAAAATGACAATGGTCCCAAAAATGTGTCAAAATTGTCCGAAGTGTCCGCCATAATGTCGCCGTCACGAAAAAAAATCGCTGATCGGCGCCATTAGTTGTAAAAAATAAATAAATAATAAAAATGCAATAAAACTATCTCCTATTTTGTAAACGCTATAAATTTTGCGCAAACCAATCGATAAACGCTTATTGCGATTTTTTTTACCAAAAATAGGTAGAAGAATACGTATCGGCCTAAACTGAGGGAAAAAAATGATATATGTTTTTGGGGGATATTTATTATAGTAAAAAGTAAAAAATATTGCATTTTTTTCAAAATTGTCGCTCTATTTTTGTTTATAGCGCAACAAATAAAAACCGCAGAGGTGATCAAATACCACCAAAACAAAGCTCTATTTGTGGGGAAAAAAGGACGCCAATTTTGTTTGGGAGCCACGTCGCACGACCGCGCAATTGTTAGTTAAATCGACGCAGTGCCGAATTGTAAAAACGCCTTTGGGCATTTAGCAGCATATTGGTCCGGGGCTTAAGTGGTTAAACAGCTATAGCAGGCGCGCACGTGCCGCTGCACAGTGGGGGAACTGATTCGCTTGGCCAGCGGCTGCGATGTCCGCCGGCCACCCACAATCACAGGAACGAGAGCCAGAACGGGGATCTGTCAATGTAAACACACAGATCTCCGTTCTGACAGGGGGGTAGAGAGAGATCTGCTGTTCCTAGTGATCAAGAACAGTGATCTCTCTCCTCCTCCAGTCAGTCTCCTTCCCCCTCACAGTTAGAAACACCTCCCTAGGGAACACTTAACCCCTTGATGCCCCCTAGTATTAACCCCTTCCCTCTCAGAGACATTTACACAGTAATCAGTGCATTTTTATAGCCCTGATCGCTGTATAAATGTCACTGGTCCCAAAAAAAGTGTAGAAAATGTCCGATCTGTCTGCCGCAATGTCGCAGTCCTGCTAAAAATCGCCGATCACCGTCAATACTAGTAAAAAAATAAAAATGTCATAAATCTATCTCCGATTATGTAGATGCTATAACTTTTGCGCAAACCAATTAATATTCACTCATTGCGATTTTTTTTTAAACAAAAGTAAGAAATATGCATATTGGCCTAAACCAAAGACTTTTATTATTATTATTATTTTGGGGATATTTATTATAGCAAAAAGTAAAAAATATATATATTTTTTTAAATTGTCTGTGTTTTTTTGTTTATAGCACAAAAAAAAAAAAACGCAGAGGTGATCAAATACCACCAAAAGAAAGCTCTATTTGTGGGAAATAAAGGACGTCCATTTTGTTTGACACAGTGGGGTGCGGGCGGCGCGATCTGTGATCACAGTATCTGGAAGACACTGCTAATCACAGATTGAGGTCCAATTAGTGGCTCTTTACTAACTGATCATCTGTAACCAGCTTCTCTAAAAGGGACATTTACTTTGATAATTAGGGCATTATCAGTGTCGTGATTATTAGTGCAGTCCCAACAGTGCCCACCAGTGCTGCCAATAAGTGCCCACCAGTGCCTCCTCATCAGTGTCTGCCACCAATCCTGCCTACCGTTTTTCATTAGAGCAGCCTATCAGTGCAGCCTCTAAGTGCCATCTGTCAAAGCCCATAAGTGCCGCCTATCAGTGCAGCCTTATCAGTACCCACCAGTGCCCCCTCAACAGTGCTGCCTATCAGCGCCCATTAATGGCCATAAGTGCCGCCTCATCAGTGCCCATCAGTGCAGCCTATCAGTGCCCATTAATGCCCATCAGTGCCGCCTCATCAGTGCCCATCAGTGCAGTCTATCAGTACCCATTAATGCCTATCAGTGCTGCCTCATCAGTGCCACCTCATCAGTGCCCCCTCATCAGTGCCCACCAGTGCCGCCTATCAGAGCCCATCAGTGCAATCCATTAATGCTGATCAGTGCTGCCTCATCAGTGTCCATCAGTGCAGCCTATCAGTGCCCATCAGTGCAGCCTATCAGTACCCATTAATGCCCATCAGTGCTGCCTTATCAGTGCCCACCAGTGCCGCCTATCAGAGCCCATCAGTGCAGCCTATTAGTGCCTTCTATCAGAGCCCATCAGTGCAGCCTCATCAGTGCCGATTAGTGCAGCCTATCAGCGCCCATTAATGGCCATAAGTGTAGCCTCATCAGTGCCGATCAGTGCAGCCTATCAGTGCCCATTAATGGCCATAAGTGTAGCCTCATCAGTACACATCAGTGAAGGAGAAAAATTACTTATTTACTAAATTTCAACATTTTCGTTTTTCTTTTCTTTTGTTTGGCATAACATAAAAAAAAAACCCAGTGGTGATTAAATACCCGCCCCCCCCCACAAAAGAAAGATCAATCTGTCTCAAGAAAAATGATAACAATTTTATTTGGGTGCGGCGTTGCACGACCGCGCAATTGTCATTCAAAGTGTGACAGCGCTATAAGCTGAAAATTGGCCTGGGCAGGACGGGGGGGGGGGGGGGGAGGTGAAATCGCCGGTACTGAAGTGGTTAATACGGCTTTAATTCCTTGTTCTTCACTGAAAACTCCACAGATCATCGAAGGTTGTTTTTAATTATCAAAAAACAAAAAGCAGGCGTCTCGCTTGTTATTGACATTTTTGTATTGCGAAGTGTTGGCGTTCGATGAAGCAACCCTTCCTCAGGGAGCCGCCCCCTCCCCCGCCCCGCCCCCCTCTCCTTGGCAGCGAGTGAGGCAAAGGGTTAATGAAATGTTGGCAATGTCAGATATGATCCATCTTCTCCCGTCCATCGGAGGAGGGGAACGCGTGTTTACAGCGCAGATGTATGTCAAACTCCACTTCATTTGGACTCGCGGGGAGAGATCCGCTTTGCGGTTGAAAAAAAAGAAGAGATTAAATGAATGCCTTGTTTACATATTGCGCAAATCGCTTCAAGCTGCCTCCGTTTGTTTAAAGACCTTTTTTTAGCCACCGCGTTTATGTAAGAATTTGTTTCCACTCTTTCGATAAATAATTGGAGGATCTGGGGGCTATTTTAAGAGAGATTCACCCACATCCCCCCCCCCCCCCCCAACCCGGAGGCAACAATCAGCCCCCCCGGGGCGGCGGCGGCGCAGTGATTGGGACGATCGCAGGAAAAGAAGACGCTGGCAGAAAAGAAAGATTTAAAGCAGAACTCCGTACAGAAAGGAGATACAAATGTAGATAGTCAGGGCCGCCATCAGGGGGGTACAGGCAGTACACCTGTAAGAGGCTCGGAGGTCCCCAAGGGCCCAGATGGCAACCCCCCCCCTTTTTAGTTTTTATTTAAATTTTATTTTATTTTTATAACAATTTCTTTTATATTTTTTTTTTTTATTTTTTATATTTTTTTTGTTTTTATTAAAAGGCCCAGAGATCCCCAGGGACCTAGATGGCAACCCTCCCTTTTTCTTTTTATAAAAATAAATGTTTACATTTTTTTTTAAAACATTTTTTATTTATTTATTTTCTTTGTATTAAAGGGCCCAAAGGTCCCCAGGGCCCCCGGAGGCCCCCCAGAGCCCTGGATGGCAACCCCCCTTTTTTTATATACATTTTTTTATTAAAGGGCTCAGAGGTCCCCAGGGCCCCGGATGGCAACCCCCCTTTTTTTTTTTTTTAACCTTTTTTTTTTATATATATATATATTTTTTTTTTCTTCCTTTTTTTTTTTAAATTAAAGGGCCCAGTGGTCCCCAGGGCCCCGGGTGGCAACTCCCCCTTTTTTCTAGTGGTCAACAATCAGGGGGGGTTTTAATTAAAGGGCTCCTTTTTTTATAATTTTTTTATATATATTCTTTATATTCTTTAATTTTTTATATATATATATATATATATATATATTTTTTAAAAGGCCCAGAGATCCCCAGGTGCCCGGAGGTCCACAAGGCCCCAGATGGCAACCCTCACCCCTCACTTTTTTTTTTTTTTTATAAAAATACATTTTTACATTTTTTATATATATATATATACAGTATATATATATATATATATATATATATATATATATATATATTTTTTTTTTTATTTGTATTAAAGGGCCCAAAGGTCCCCAGGGCCCCCAGAGCCCTGGATGGCAACCCCCCCTTTTTTTATATACATTTTTTCTCATATATATATATTTATTTTTTTATTATTAAATATTAAATATTCTTTAATTTTTTTTATATATATTTTTTTATTATTATTAAAAGGCCCAGAGATCCCCAGGTGACCGGAGGTCCACAAGGCCCCAGATGGCAACCCTCACCACTCACTTTTATTTATTTTTATAAAAATAAATGTTTACCTTTTTTTATATATATATATTTTTTTTTTTAATTTGTATTAAAGGGCCCAAAGGTCCCCAGGTCCCCCGGAGGCCCCCAGAGACCTGGATGGCAACCCCCCCTTTTTTATATAATTTTTTTTTAATTAAAGGGCTCAGAGGTCCCCAAGGCCCCGGATGGCAACCCCCCTTTTTTTTTATAAACCTTTTTTTTTTTATATATATATTTTGTTTCTTCTTTTTTAATTTTTTTTATTAAAGGGCCCAGAGGTCCCCAGGGCCCCGGGTGGCAACCCCCCCTTTTTTTTTATAAAAAGAAAATTAAATTGGTTATATATATATATATATATATATATATATATATATACATACATATATATATATATATATATATATATATATATATATATATAATTAAAGGGCCCCTTTTTTTATATATATATATATATATATATATATATATATATTCTTTATTTTTTTTATTTGTAAGGGGCCCAGAGGTCCCCAGGGCAACCCCCCCCCCCCCCCCCCCCCCATTTCTGGCACCTCCCCGGTTCTCAATTCGCAATATGCATTTATCGATTGTAGGGCTGTGGAAATTAACTATTAATTCATCGATTAATCTTTAATTTTTTTGATTGATCAAAAAGTACTGCAGGCACTGAAATGAAGATGAATATTGCAGCAAAAGCTGGTTTTGTTTGATGTTTTAATGGGCCATCCACAGGGTCACCATCAGGAATTATGGGGCCCCTTACACAGCTTCAGCATGGGCCCCCTGGAGAGAACCGGAGGGGGGGGGGGGGGTGCTGTGAATTGAGAAGCGGGGGGGGGGGTTCCAGAAAGCTGGTTTTGTTTGCTGTTTTAATGGGCTTTTTTGTCGCGCGAATCGGGCGGCTTGGGCGTTTTCCATTGGTGACAATGAGGCTTCATTTCCATGGACGTTTTTACAGCCACTTTTCTGAGCGTTTTTTGCAGCTTATAAACGGCTCTCCATGTTAGTCTATGGCCTCATGCCCACCATGACGTTTTTGAGCTGTAGATAGCTGAGCAGTTTTTAAGCTGCAATAAAAAAAAACGCAGGACCAGTGCGTTTTGAAGCTTCAGCAATAGAGCTGTAAAAACTCCAGATGTTAAATGCTGAAAAACGCTGAAAAACGCTCGGAAACACAGAAAACGCTGCCGCGGCGTTTTTGAGCTCCAGTTAAAAAAAAAAAAACATGGACAGGCGTTTTTAAGCTGTAAAAAAGGCTAAAAAAAAGTGTCTGTAAAAACGTCCATGGAAATGAAGCCTGACCTGTACACAATCGCGGTAAACAACGCCGCGTTTTGTCGCGGCAAATCGCATTAAAAAACGCCGCAAATCGCAACGCTCAGGTGTGAATGCAGGCAAAGGCTGCATTCACATCTAAGCGTAGGCGATTTGCGGCATTTTGTTGCCACGATTTGCCGCGACAAATTGCGATGTTTTTTACCGCGATTTGCCGCGACAAAACGCAGGGTTTTTCACCGCGGTTTTGTACAGGTCATTGTCAGTAATGTAAAACGCCCGATACGTGCGACAAAAAAGGGTCCGGGACCGAGCTTCAGACTGCGATCACACCTTCACGTAGGCGTTTTGCGGCGCAAAAAAATAGGCGTTTTGTCCCGCGATTTGCGGCGACAAAACGCGTCGTCTTTAACCGCGTTTTTTTTTACACTGTATTGTCGGCTATGCGGAACGCCGAAGCCGCCTGATACGCGCGTCAGAAAAGGTTCCGGGACTTGTTTGAATTTCGGCGTTCGGCGTTCTTTCGACGTACGGCATTCGACGTTAGGAGATGTGAACAATCTCCATAGAGAATAATGTAAATCCGACGGTCCGGCGTATTGTAGCGTCGGCCGTAGGGCGACAAAACACCTAGGTGTGAATGCAGCCTCAGGCTGCATTCACACCTAGGCGTTTTTACGCCCTATGCCCGACGCTCGTGCCGCTGGAGGGGTGTTTTTACATTGTTGTCTATGGAGATGGTTCACATCTCCACGCCAAACGCCGAAACGCTGTACGCCTGAACCTCAAAACAAGTCCCGGACCCTTTTTTTCAGGCGGCTTTCGGCATTCGGCATAGACAACATGTTATGTAAAAAAAAAAAAAAAAAGGTTAAAACAACCCGTTTTGTCGCGGCAAATCGCGGTACAATACACCGCAATTAGTCGCGGCAAAATACGCACGTTATAGTGTGAATGCAGCCTAAGAGTGGAATCCTGCAGCAGCTGTTGTCTCCATGGCAGGCCAGGAGCTGGAGAAAATGGTGTACAATGGTGGACTGAAGCAACGGGGGGGGGTCCGTAGTCAGGTCCATCTCCCGCCCCCTGACCAATGGAGCACCAGCCGCCGCTGCTCCCACTAACACCAATGAAGCGCAAAAAAAATTAAAACCGCAGAGGTGATCAAATACCACCAAAAGAAGGCTCTATTTGTGGTGGCATTTAAGAAAAAAAAAAAAAAAAAACATTCCTATGGGTACAGGGTTGCATGACCGCGCAATTGTCATTCAAAATGTTACAGCGCTGAAAACTGGCCCGGGCACGAAGGGGGTGAAAATGCCCGGTATTGAAGTGGTTAATGCCTAAGTTGCTGAGAATTAGTTTGCTAAATCACTGTCTTATCTTTTAGAGAGAAAAAAAAATCAATAAAGAACAAAAAGTTACGTAATATATACAAAAAGATACAAAATGTTACAGAAATGTCTGACAGATCGCCGTTCTCGGTCTTTATCAGTCCTCGTCTCAGGAGGAGTGCGTGGAAATCACTATTAAAAGGCTGAAACCGAGAATCCATCCATTTATCAGGAGATTAGAAGGTACGGCGCCCTCCGCAGATTTTCCCAGGGCAGGTCAGTCTGACCAGAAGGTGCGAGACATCCGAAATCGTGTCCATACCGCGGGGGATGGGAAACCAGGAATGTGCACACGGCTTGTGGAAACGGACACGGAGGCATTTCCTGGCGTCTTGGAACTCCTTGGGCACATTGTTTGCCCCACAGGGACATTTTCTTCCCAATATGTACAGTATTTGGGGATCACATTTAAACCTTAGGCGCTGGTGGCATGAAAATATGTGGCCTCTTAGCGGGTGGGCCTTGGCTGTGCACGGGGCGGCTAAGTCTTCTTGCGATCGGGAGCTTTCCGATCATAATACCGCTGTGACACCCAGTGCTGGGACAAGGTCATCCAGCGGCCAGGGAAAAGATTCCAATGCCCCCCCCCCATCCAGTGGCGGCTGGTGCTCGCATTTTTTGTAGGGTGCAAACACAGCCACTGTGCCCATCAAACGCAGCCACTGTGCCCATCAAACGCAGCCACTGTGCCATCAAATGCAGCCACTGTGCCCATCAAATGCAGCCACTGTGCCCATCAAATGCAGCTGCTGTGCCCATCAAACGCAGCCACTTTGCCCATCAAACGCAGCCACTGTGCCCATCAAACGCAGCCACTGTGCCATCAATTGCAGCCACTGTGCCATCAAACGCAGCCACTATGCTCATCAAACATAGCCACTGAGCTCGTAAATTGCCGCTACTGTGCTCATCAGTTGCTGCCAGTGTGCCCATCAAATGCAGCCACTGTGCCCATCAAACGCAGCCACTGTGCCCATCAAACGCAGCTACTGTGCCATCAATTGCAGCCACTGTGCCCATCAAACATAGCCACTGTGCTCATAAATTGCTGCTACTGTGCCCATCAATTGCTGCCAGTGTGCCCATCAAATGCAGCCACTGTGCCATCAAACGCAGCCACTGTGCCCATCAAACGCAGCCACTGTGCCCATCAAACGCAGCCACTGTGCCATCAATTGCAGCCACTGTGCCATCAAATGCAGCCACTGTGCCCATCAAACATAGCCACTGTGCTCATAAATTGCTGCCAGTGTGCCCATCAAATGCAGCTACTGTGCAATCAGTTGCCGCCACTGTGCCATCAAATACAGCCACTGTGCCCATCAAACGCAGCCACTGTACCCATAAATTGCCGCTACTGTGCCCATCAATTACTGATACTGTGCCCAAAGATTGCTGCCAGTGTTCCCATAAATCGCCACTACTGTGCCCATCAATTGCTTCCAGTGTGCTCATCAGGGGACAATTCCTGGGGAAAAAAGTGTGGGAACTCCCACCCAAAATCCACTCCCCCACCAAAAAAATAAATAAAAATGATACACTCATATGCATAATTACTAAACCGCATGTTTTTTGTTTGTTTTTCTCACTAAATCCTGCGATAACTCGCGGCAGACCTCCACAATGTCTCCTGGGAACAATGACAAAAGCTCCCAGGAGACATTGCGGCCATAGGTGTGTGCAGCCTATTGGGTTAGGGTGTGCACCCAAAAGCTCTCACACACGCTACTGATCACTCACTGTGTTCACTCAGAAAGAGAAGGGGCCAGTAAATCACATATTTACCGACCCCTTCCCCACTCATCCTAAAACATCACCCTGTGTGTGCCCACAGCAGCAGGTGGGAAAAGAGAGGAGGAAAGCCGGGATCACTGTGGGGGGAAGGGGGCAGGGCAGTAGGGGAAATCTGAGCTGTACAGGATGATTAGGGTGTGCCTGGGCACACCTGGCACACCCTGTGCGCATGCCTATGATTGCGGCATGGAGAAAGTGACGGAATACCCGCACACTACCCGATGAATCCATATACAGGAAGCGGCCAGTAACATAAAGGATTACTAAGGTCCGCCTGCCCCTGACAGTGACTCGAGCTGGGCATCGCCGCTTAGTGAAGGATTGGCTCAGACGGATCGGCTCCTCTCGGCTGCTCTCGGCTCCTCTCGGCTGCTCTCGGCTGCTCTCGTCTGCTCTCATCTGCTCTCTGCTGCTCTCGGCTGCTCTCGGCTGCTCTCATCTGCTCTTGGCTGCTCTCGTCTGCTCTCGGCTGCTCTCGGCTGCTCTCATCTGCTCTCGGCTGCTCTCATCTGCTCTCGGCTGCTCTCATCTGCTCTCGGCTGCTCTCGGCTGCTCTCGTCTGCTCTCATCTGCTCTCGGCTGCTCTCGTCTGCTCTCGGCTGCTCTCGGCTCCTCTCATCTGCTCTCTGCTGCTCTCGGCTGCTCTCATCTGCTCTCGGCTGCTCTCGGCTGCTCTCGTCTGCTCTCATCTGCTCTCGGCTGCTCTCGGCTGCTCTCGGCTGCTCTCATCTGCTCTCGGCTGCTCTCGGCTGCTCTCGTCTGCTCTCGGCTGCTCTCGGCTGCTCTCATCTGCTCTCGGCTGCTCTCGGCTGCTCTCGTTCTGCAAAGGGAACTGAGTTCCTGCTGTGAAAAAAGTGCAGGAACTCCATTCCCACACGTTCCCGCAGGACTTGAGCCCTGGTGCTCATCAAATGCTGCCAGTGTGCATCCCCCATCTGCCCGGCACTTGCCTTGTCTCGGTGGGGCATCGGTGTCCTCCACACTCCTCAAAGTCCATTCCCGTCATCTCTTCCCATACTCTGCTATGATTGGACACCTGATAGGCGTCCAATCACAGGACCTGTTTCAGCCAATCAAGTGACAGGTACCAGACCCGAGAACCTGATTGGCCGATAGGTGAAGGAGGACTGCTATTTAGGGGAAAAAATGTTTTTTTTTACAACTCCTTTAAGCCCCGACCATTATGCAGGTAAAGGACCAGGCCCCTTTTTGCGATTTTGCACTGCATCGCTTTAACTGACAATTGCGCGGTCGTGCGACATGGCTCCCAAATAAAATTGGCGTCCTTCTTTTTTTCCCCACACATAGAGATTTCTTTTGGTGGTATTTGATCACCTCTGCGGTTTTTATTTTTTTTGCACTATAAACAAAAATAGAGAGACAAAAAAAAAAGAGAAAAAATAAATATGTTTTACTTTTTGCTATAATAAACATCACCCAAAAAATGTTAAAGGAAGCTATTTCGCTCGCTTTTCGAGCGTTATTTAAGCGTTATTCAAGCATTTTTCGAGCGTTATTACAGCGTTTTTCGAGCGTTATTACAGAGTTATTTGAGCGCTTTTTGAGCGTTATTCGAGCGTTTTTCGAGCGTTATTACAGCGTTATTCGAGCATTATTCGAACGTTTTTCGAGCGTTATTACAGCGTTATTCGGGCATTTTTCGAGCGTTATTACAGCGTTATTTGAGCGTTTTTTAAGCGTAATTACAGCGTTATTCAATCGTTTTTCGAGCGTTATTACATTGTTTTTTGCGCGTTTTTTGAGCGTTATTACAGTTATTTGAGCGTTTTTCGAGCGTTATAACAGCGTTATTCGAGCGTTATTACAGCATTATTCAAGCATTTTTCAAGCGTTATTACAGCGTTATTCGAGCATTATTCGAGCGTTATTCGAGCATTTTTCGAGCGTTATTGCAGCGTTATTCGGGCGTTTTTCAAGCGTTATTACAGCGTTATTTGAGCGGTTTTTAAGCGTAATTACAGCGTTATTCAAGCGTTTTTCGAGCGTTATTACATAGTTTTTTGCGCGTTTTTTGAGCGTTATTACAGAGTTATTTGAGAGTTTTTCGAGCGTTATTACAGCGTTATTCGAGCGTTATTACAGCATTATTCGAGCATTTTTCAAGCGTTATTACAGCGTTTTTGCGAGCGTTTTTCGAGCATTATTACAGCGTTATTCAAGCATTTTTCAAGCGTTATTACAACGTTATTCGAGCGTTTTTCGAGCGTTATTACAGTGTTATTCGAGCGTTTTTCGAGCGTTATTACAGCATTATTCGGGCATTATCACAGCGTTATTCGAGTGTTTTTCGAGTGTTATTAGAGCATTATTCGAGCGTTTTTCGAGCTTTATTACAGCGTTATTCGAGCGTTTTTTCGAGGGTTATTACAGCGCTATTCGAGCATTATTCGAGCGTTATTCGAGCGTTATTACAGCGTTATTCGGGCGTTTTTTGAGCGTTATTACAGCGTTATTTGAGCATTTTTTAAGCGTAATTACAGCGTTATTCAAGCGTTTTTCGAGCATTATTACAGCGTTATTCAAGCGTTTTTCGAGCGTTATTACAGTGTTATTCAAGCGTTTTTACAGCGTTTTTTTTAGCATTATTACAGCGTTATTACAGCGTTATTATAGCGTTTTTCGAGCGTTATTCGAGCATTTTTCGAGTGTTATTACAGCGTTTTTCGAGCGTCTTTACAGCGTTATTTGAGTGTTTATCCAGCGTCTTTACAGCGTTATTTGAGTGTTTATCGAGCGTTATTACAGCGTTATTCGAGCGGTTTTCGAGTGTTATTTTAGCGTTATTTATGCATTTTTCGAGTGTTATTAGAGCATTATTCAAGCGTTTTTCGAGCGAAGCCACATCTCCAATCCAAATGTGCTGGTAAAGCACCACTAAGACCCTAAAGTTTTAGGACGTTTTTGCAGCGCCTCAGTGTGAAAGGGTAAGGCGTTTTTACAGTGCTTTTCAATTCATTTCAATGGAGAGGGGCGTTTTTGGAGCGTTTTTTTCAGCGCTCAAAAGCTGCTCCAAAGATGCTGCTTGCAAAACTCAGTGTGAAAGGGTCCATTGAGATGCATGGAGAGCGTTCTATGAGTGTTTTAAGAGCGAAATTTTTAACACTAAAACGCTGTAAAAACGCTTCAGTGTAAAAGGAGTCTTAAGGGAACATTTTTTCCCCTTTAAGTGGTTAAAGCCATGTCATTCTTCCCCTTCCTTCTCCTTATTTTGGAAAGGATTTCTAACTCCTCAGGTTAGTTGGGTAAGGCAGAAAACCTCCTCAGAAATACGGAATGAAGGCGACCGTGCCAACATTCCGTACCCAGCGCACAACAAAGACCCTCCGAAGCGATCCTTCCTGCTCTAATGGGTTAAACATGCGGAGTATTCCTCAATCTAACATGACATGGAGAGGAATGTTCCTGATTTCCTAATGAGCGGATATCCCACATCGAAGCAAGAACAGCGCTCCGTCACCCCTAATGGAAAGTACAGGCCCGCGGTGGATGAGGTCCGTAGCTGTACTTTGCATCTGCTCACAAATTCTTCCTGATGGATGGGGCCCATTAGCCGTTTGGATGAAGCCCAAGACGGATGACTATCGGCACTGAGGATTAGACGAGGTTAATTAATGATGAACAGTTTTATTTACATATTTCAGCTTGCGAGAGTCCAAGGGCCCTTTTTTTTTTTCCCCCGGATTTGTTTGGCGCACAGAATCTTCTTCCTCTTTTCAAGATATAATAACTTTGTAAAATGCTGAATGTAAAAATGACATTTTAAATCCACTGATTTACACTTTATTTTATCAAGAATGCATCCGAGAGGCCGGGCCGTTATTAAGGCAGGGCACAAGGGACAGCTGCCCTGGGGCCCTGTCATTGTTGTGGGGCCCAAAGCAGCTGCCTCATCCTTGCCAACTATCCCAGTTTAAAGTCCCTTGAAGTTTTAGTCCTGTGCTCAGGGCCGTCTTTAACCACTTCCATACCAGGGGGCACTTTATACACCTTCCTGCCCCGGCCAATTTTCAGCTTTCAGTGCTGATGCATTTTGAATGACAATTGCGCGGTCGTGCTACACTGTACCCAGATGAAATTTTTATCATTTTGATAACACAAATAGAGCTTTCTTTTGGTGGTATTCGATCACCTCTGGGATTTTTATTTTTTGCGCAACAACTAAAAAAAGACCAACATTTTAGAAAAAAATTAAGTTTTTATTCTTTTTTCTGTTATTTTTTTTGTAAATAAGTATGTTTTCTTCTTCAATTATGGACACCGATAAGGTGGCACTGATGGCCACCGATGAGGTGGCACTGATGGGCACGATGAGGTGGCACTGATGGACACCGATGAGGTGGCACTGATGGGCACGATGAGGTGGCACTGATGGACACCGATGAGGTGGCACTGATGGACACCAATAGGCGGCACTGATGGGCACTGATAGGCGGCACTGATGAGCACTCGTGAGCGGCACTTATAGGTGGCACTGATGGGCCCTAATGGGTGGCACAGATAGGCACTGATAGGTGGGCACTGGGCATAGATAGGCACTAAGAGGTGGCACTGATGGACACTGGGTGGCATTGATGGACACTGGGTGACACTGAGGGGTGGCACTGATAGCCTTACTGAGCATCATTACAGTCGGTGCCCATGTTGCCAGACAGTGCCCATTTGTGGGCACTGATTGGCATCGATTGTGTTTTTATTATTATTATTATTATACAGGATTTATATAGCGCCAACAGTTTACGCAGCGCTTTACATCAGGGAAGACAGTACATTCACAATACAAATCAAAACAGGAGGGATCAGAGTGCCCTGCTCGTAAGAGCTTACAATCTAGAAGGGAGGGTCAAGTGGAACAAAGGGTAGTTATCTGTGGGGGATGGTCAGATGGTTGTGTCAGATGTGTTCAAATTTATTTTATTTATTGTCTTTTTTTTGTCTATTTGTGCTCTATTGAGCACCGGGGGGCACTCCCTGGTGGTCCAGTGTTGGAATCCGAGGGGGGCTGCGCTGAAAAACAATCAGCGCAAACCCCCCTGTCAACAGAGCCGCCGATCGGCTCTCCTCTACTCGCGTCTGTCAGACGCGAGTGAGAAAGAGCCGATCAACGGCTCTTCCTGTTTACATCGTGATCAGCCGTGATTGGACACGGCGGATCACTTGGTAAAGAGCCTCCGCCAGAGACTCGTTACCGAGATCGGAGATGCAGTGTGCCAGTCATACTTACACCCCGCATCACTGATCTCCCTGCTGCGCACCCCCATGGGCACGCGCCGGCATGAAATCCTGCAGGACGTCAACAGGCGTCCAGTCAGGATTTCACAACCACTTCCCGGACGTTAATTGACCATTGACCGGGGGGGAAGTGGTTAATGTTGATTGGACCTAGGAGCACCATGTGTCTCGGATTCCCCGGGATAGTCCCGCATTTTGCAGGTCTGTCCCGGGCACATTCATTCCAGGACAATACAGTGTCCCAGAATATAACTGACACAGCAACCCCCCAGGACCAATCTGATACCCACAAAAAAGGCCGCCACATCACCGCTTTACTCACTGACAGTACTTGTCCTGGCCGGGAATGCCTGGAGGAGCACAATCCCCGCCCCCTGCTTTTGATTGGAGAAATCATAAATCCCGCCTCTTGTGTCCAATCACTGTGCTGTGATTCGTTACAGTACAAGCTGATTTTTGGGAAGGGAGGGTGTCCCTGAATAGTAGTTTGGAAATTTAGTCAACCTAATTGGACCCTGGGCAAAACATTTCTTGGGCCAGATCCACAAAGCAATTTCAATTTCCCGCCGGCGTATCTTTGTTTTGTATTCACAAAACAAGATATGCCGGAATTACGCTAAGATACGACTGGCGTAATGTTATTACACCGTTGTATCTTAGTTGCATACTTACGCTGGACGCTAGGGGCGCTTCCGTTGTGTGTCCGCGTAAAATATGTAAATGAGCTAGATACATCGATTCACGAAGGTACGTGCGGCCGGCTCAGTGTTTTTACGTTGTTTGCGTAAGTGACGGTCCGGCGAAAAGTTACCCCTGCTGTATAGAGGTGTACGTAATGTTAAGTATGGACGTCGGGCCAGCGTCGATTTTTCCGACGTTCACGTCGTTTGCGTAAATCTTTTGCGAATAGGGATTTGCGTAGGTTACGCTCACGTCGTTTTCATTGATGTTTTGCGACGTGATATTGCGCATGCGCACTGGGATATGCCCACGGACGGCGCATGCGCCGTTCCAAAAAAACGTCAAATACGTGGGGTCATGTTGATTTACACAGCCACCTTATTTAAATTGCGCGGCCTTACGCCACAACACTTACACTACGCCGCCGTAAGTTACAGCGGAAAGTGTTAGTGGATAAGGATACGCCGCTGTAACTTACAGCGGCGTAGTGTAACTGGGATAGGCTACGCTAGCGCCAGCCCTTTGTGGATCTGGTCCTATAACTTTTGCGCAAAAATAGGTAGAAGAATACGTATCAGCCTAAACTGAGGGGAAAAATATTTTATGTATTTTTTTGGGGATATTTATTATAGTAAAAAGTTAAAAATATTGATTACTTTTCAAAATTGTCGCTCTATTTTTGAGGTGATCAAATACCACCAAAAGAAAGCTCTATTTGTGGGAAAAAAGGACGTCAATTTTGTTTGGGAGCCACGTTGCACGACTGCGCAATTGTCAGTTAAAGCGACACAGTGCCGAATCGCAAAAAGTGGCCAGGTCCTTAACCTGCATAATGGTCCGGGTCTGAAGAGGTTAAACAATGAGGCCTCGTACACACGACCGTTTTCCTCGCCAGAATCCATCAAGAAACTTGCTGGCGGAGCTTTTTTTTCGAGGAAAACGGCCGCGTGTATGTTTTTCGTCGAGAAAACTGACGTGGAACTCGACGAGAAAAAAAGGAGAACAAGATCTCTTTTTCCTCGTCAGGATGCTCAATTTCCTCGTCGTGTTCCTCGTCGGGCTGGTTTACGATGAGAAACACGTTGGTGTGTATGCTTAGAAACCCGCGCGTGCTCAGAATAAAGTATGAGTCGGGAGCGCACCTTCGGTACAAGTCGCGTTCGTAATGGAGATAGCACATTCGTCACGCTGTAACAGACTGAAAAGCGCAAATCGTCTCTCACCAAACTTTTTTACCTAACACGCAGTAACATGAGATTAGCAAAAGCAGCCCCAAGGGTGGCGCCAGTGGAATTGAACTTCCCCTTTATAGTGCCGTCATACGTGTTGTATAGTGGGTGACCGCGATATTGTGTCAATCTCGCTCCCTTTCTCGGCGAGATTGACCACCTGCGAGCCCCATCGCGGGAGCCAGCACCGAGCTGGCTTGCCGCGATGGAGACAAAGCCGTCATAGAAGCGACGGGGATCCGACGTGGATTCCTGCCAATTCTACACGTGGGAGGCGTTTGTTATGAATCCTGAAGGGGAGGTCCCCGCATGGCATGGGTTCCCCCCTCAGGAGCACAACGGGCCCTTAGGTCTGTTATGGGTTGTAGGGAGACCCCCCCTAAGCCGAAAAAAACGAGTCCCCCCACAATCCATAACAGACCCGTATCCAAAGCACGCCAGCCGGCTGGTCAGGAGGGGAGTGGGGGCGAGCGAGCGCCCCCCCCCCCCTCCTGAGCCGTACCGGGCAGCATGCCCTCAACATGGGGGGGTCAGGTGCTCTGGGGCAGGGGGGCGCACTGCGGCCCCCCCCACCCCAGAGCACCCTGTCCCCATGTTGATAAGGACAGGGCCCCTTCCCGACAACCCTGGCCGTTGGTTGTTGGGGTATGCGGGTGGGAGGCTTATCGGAATCTGGGAGCCCCCTTTAATAAGGGGGCCCACAGATACTGGCCCCCCCACCCTAAGTGAATGAGTATGGGGTACATCGTACCGGGCAGCATACGTCACCGCGTTTGAGGACGACGATATTTTGTCTTGACCGTGTGTATGCAAAGAAAGCTAGACAAGATTCTCGACAAGCCTGACAAGGAACTCGTCGGGGAAAACGATGTTTCATTTACGACGAGTTCCCCGGATGTGTGTACGAGGCCTGACAGCGCAGAAAGATGAAAATTGGCCTGGGCAGGAAGGGGGGTAAGTGCCCGGTATTGAAGTGGTTAATAAGTTGTTCCTGCAAGTCATTGATTTTTCGATGATCTCCATCTCTGGCCAACATTGCAAAACTTTGTTATAAATGATGAAGTTTGCAACATGTGCGCGGTGTTTATTTTCCTCTTTTATATGTATGTTGTGACAATATAGCTAATCCGGATACACAATGTAAACACAAATGTACACATTTTCTTGCTGTCCCTTGTTATTCTACTTATAGAAATGTTTAATAATAAACACAACTCCTTGTATGTCTGCGTCTGTGTGATCTTTCGACACTTCATGAACACAGTAAATAAACACGGTTTGCGTTGGCCGAAAATACGCAGTCTTGAAAGCATTATATGACAGGTCTTACCGAAAGAATACATTGTATTACTTTATATTATGTCGTGCATTAGTGTTGCTCACGAATATTCGCATTTACGAATATTCGTTACGAATATTGCATATTCGAGTATTCGCGAATAAATCAAACATCGCGGTGAATATTCGCTATTGGGAATATTCGTATTTTTTCAAATTTATTTTTAAAACAGATCACATCCTAGTGATCTCCATCGACGTCTAAAAGCATTGCTGGTATGATTAGAGACCCTGGGCCGAGTAGCTGAGGCGATCCTTTTATGTTGCCGAATATTCGCAATGCGAATATTCGTAATGTGAATATTCGCGAATACTTTCTCTGCCCTTCTGTGTTTTGTGTATAAAAAAAAACAAAAACAAAAAAAAATTAGCTTTAGTTTAGTCATATAAGTTTGTGTAAGTAGAGTTAGTGTTTAGTGCATATTAGTTTAGTAATCCAGGAAATGATCTCCGTTTTCGCGTGTTGTTCGCCCGCATGCACATGCGCAGACGAGAATTTCGCAATCAATTTCGCATTCGCGAAATTTCGCATTCGCATTAGCGAAATTTCGCATTCGCATTAGCGAAATTTCGCAAAAATGTTTTTTTTTTGATAAAATATCACAAATATTCGATATTAACGAATATTTCATGAATATTCTTCTCTATATTCGTGAAATATTACAAAATCGAATATGGCGTATTCCGCTCATCACTGTTGTGCATCCTAATATATATATAATATAAAGTTTATTTGACATCTTTCATCATTTAACCCCACCCTTACTGGGCACTTAAACCCCCTTCCTGCCCAGATCAATTTTCAGCTTTCAGCGCTGACGCATTTTGAATGACAATTTGCACGGTCATACAACGCTGTACCCAAATTATATTTTTATAATTTTTTCCCCACAAATAGAGCTTTCTTTTTGTGGTATTTGATCACCTCTGCGGTTTTATTTTTTGCGCTATAAACAAAAAAAAACACATTTTTTTTTTAACTTTTTGTTATAATAATATCCACATTTAAAAAAAAAAAAAAAAAAAAAAAAAAAACGATTTCTTCCCTCAGTTTAGGCCGATACGTATTCTTCTACATATTTTTGGTAAAAAATCGCAATAAGCGTATATTGATTGGTTTGCGCAAAAGTTAATTGCCGATCGCGAGAACCGGGCGGACATCTCGGCCGACAGGCACGCGCATCGGCATCACGTAACGCCGGCACAGTTTTCCCCCGCTGCGCGCCCTCGGCGGCGCGCACAGGGAATGTAAATAGCAGGACGTCCAGGGATGTCCACCCGGCAGTTGAGAGCCGCACTGCGGATGTCTTTCGTCTATAGCGCGGTTCTCAAGACTCACGAGGTTAAACCTTCACCATTTCCGCTGCCTTTTAACCTCTTGCCGACCGTATACTGTATATACATGGCGGCAAGGCGGCTCTCCTGGGCAGGATTACTTATGCCTTGTACACATGAATTTCCGATCGTGTGTGGGTCCCATCAAACTTTTTTTCCATCGGTGTTTAGAAATAGAACGTTTTATTTTTTTCCGATGAAAAAAAAAAAAACTATAGGTAATTCCTATCGTCTGTGTGCAACTCCGACGGAGAAAAAACCCACGCATGCTCAGAATCAAGTCGACGCATGCTCGGAAGCATTGAACTTCATTTTCTCTCGGCTCGTCGTAGTGTTGTACGTCACCGCGTTTTGGACGGTCGCAATTTGGTCTGACAGTGTTTGTTAATGCAAGACAGCTTCAACGGAATCCCGACGAAAAATTCCATCAGATTTTAGGCCATCGGAAATTCCAATCAGGTGTACGGGGCATCACGGTACTTAGAACGGGATCCTGCAATTCTGGGTCTGGGTGCGTGCGCCACCAGCGACCCGCTCCCGCTGTGATTGGACACAGCAGGAGCCAATCAGCGGGTTCGGCGGACGCAATGTCCGGCGGGACCCACCGATTGTTCAGGACACAGACACAATGGCGGTCTGCCTATGTAAGCAAGGCAGATCACCGTTCTGTGTGAAGGGAAGGTTGTGATCCTGTGTTCAGGGCCGCCATCAGAGAGTACAGGCATTACACCTGTAAGGGGCATGGTGGTCCCCGCTGGCCCCCTCCAGTTTTTTTATATATATATATATATATATATTTTATATTCTTTTTTGCATTACACCTGTAAGGGGCCGGTGGTCCCCCGGCCGGCCCCCCTCCCGATTTTTTTTGTTGTTTTCGTCAGCACCCCCCACCCCCGGTTATCTGCTCCAGGGGGGCCCTGCCAAAATTTGCGATGGCTGCCCTACAAAGCAAAGCAGGAACACAGATCTCTGCCTTCCCATAGCACAAGCACCTCCCCCACAGTGTACAGAAGCACAGGCACACAGTTAACCCATTGATCGCCCTTGATGTTAGCCCCTTCCCTGCCAGTGTCTAGTACAGTGACAGTGCATATATATATATATATATATATATATATATATATATATATATATATGTGTGTATTTATTTATTTTTTACTTATTAATAAAAATAAAAAAAAGAGACATGCAATACATAAAAATCAATGTACCAGAATATAACAAAAATATATATATATATAAAAATGCCTTCCATGGGCATGGCGTGGGCAGGGGCGGACTGACCATTCGGAAACTCGGGCACTGCCCGAGGGCCCCATGCCACTAGGGGGCCCCATCAGGGTTGCCAGCCGTATGTAAAATTTCTGTGTTTAAAAAAAAAAAAAGATAAAAGCTGCCCCTCCTCTCCAGTATCTTTTTAGTGTGTGTATTCTGTGTGTATGTATACTCTGTGTCTGTGTATACTGTGTGGCCCCATAATCTATTGCCCGGGGGCCCCATGAGTTGTCAGTCCGCCCCTGGGCGTGGGCATACTCATTTACAGATATTAACAGCAATTGTGATATGTTCATGGTAAAAATTCCGAGGTGGTTCAGAGGGTATCTTACAACACACCTGCTCGGCAATACCTGGTTCCAGAAGCCCTCGCAATATATATATATCTTTTTTAACCACTTGCCGACCGTCTGATGACGATATACATCGGCAGAATGGCACGGCTGGGCAAAGCAACGTACCTGTACATAGATTTTAATTTTCCCGCCGGCGGTGATTCGATGTCCGCTGGGTGTCCCGCGATCCTGTCACAGAGCTGCAGAACGGGGAGATGCCTGTGTAAACAAGGCATTTTCCTGTTCTGCCTAGTGACAGGACAGTAATTGCTCCTGCATCATGCCGCGTACACACGGTCGTTTTTTGCGATGAAAAAAAACGTAGTTTTTTAAAACGTCATTTAAATTGATGGCGTGTGGGCAAAACGTTGTTTTTTGTCTTACAAAAAACGACCAAAAAAAAATTCCAACATGCTTGAATTTTTTGTGTCGTTTTTCCAAACGTCGTTTTTTGTGTCATAAAAAGTGATGGTGTGTGGGCAAAACGATGTTGAAAACGAAGTGCTCAGAGGCAAGTTATGAGACGGAGCTTCAATGGAACAGAGTGCCGTCAAACGTGGTGTACGTCACCGCTCTTTGCTAGTGTTGAGCGGAATACGCCATATTGGATTTCGCGATATTGCGCGAATAAATAGAAGAATATTCGCGAATACTCGCTAATATCGAATATTCGTGATATTTTATCCCAAAAATGTTTGCGAAATTTCGCTAATGCGAAAATGATTGCGAAATTCTCATAAACGGAGATCATTTCCTGTATTACTAAACTAATATGCACTAAACACTAACTCTACACTAACTCTACTTAAAAGAAAGGAGAATAAGGGGGCAAAAGAAGGGCGGAGAAGATAATCGCGCAATATTCCTATTGCGCGATTATCTTCTCCGCCCTTCTTTTGCATCAGAGCCAATCAGAATAACTCGAATATTCGGCAAAAGGAATATCGCGCAATATTCCTTTTGCCGAATATTCGAGTTATTCTGATTGGCTCTGATGCAAAAGAAGGGCGGAGAAGAAAATCGCGCAATATTCCTTTTGCCGAATATTCGAGTTATTCTGATTGGCTCTGATGCAAAAGAAGGGCTGATGCGATTCTTTTATGTTGTAAAAGAGTCGCATCAGCTACTCGGCCCAGGGTCTCTCTCTAATCATACCAATGCTTTTAGACGTCGATGGAGATCACTAGGATGTGATCTGTTTTAAAAATAAATTTGAAAAAATATGAATGTTCGCCATAGCGAATATTCGCCGCAATATTCGAGTTTTTCGCGAATACTCGAATATGCAATATTCGTAGCGAATATTCGCAATGCGAATATTCGTGAGCAACACTACTCTTTGCTAGAGCTTTGTAGAAAAACGATGGTGTGTATCGTCGTTTTGGAAAATTAAGTTTGAAAAACTTTGTTTTGTTTCATCACTTGAAACGTCGTTTTTTTTCATCGCAAAAAGTGATTGTGTGTACGCGGCATTAGAATAAGTGATCAGAGTCATTACGCTCCCTCACAGTTAGAATCACTCCCTTGGACACACTTAACCCCTTCATTGCCCCCCCCCCCTAGTGTTTAACTCCTTCCCTGCCAGTGTCATTTACACAGTAATCTGTGCATTTTTAAAGCACTGATTGCTGTATAAAATGACAATGGTCCCAAAATAGTGTCAAAGGTGTCCAATGTGTCCGCCATAATGTTGCAGTCACGATAAAAATCGCTGTTTGCCACCATTACTAATAAAAAATAAATTATTAATAAAAATGCCATAAAACTATCCCCTTTTTTGTAGACGCTACAACTTTTGTACAAACCAATCAATAAACGCTTTTTGCGATTTTTATTACCAAAAATAGGTAGAAGAATATGTATCGGCCTAAACTGAGAAAGAATGTTTTTTATATATATATATATATATAGAGAGAGATTTTTTGGGGATATTTATTATAGCAAAAAGTAAAAAATATTGCTTTTTTTTTTCAAAATTTAAGATTTGTTTTGTTTATAGCGCAAAAAATAAAAAACGCAGAGGTGATCCAATACCACCAAAAGAAAGCTCTATTTGTGGGAAAAAGAGGAGGCCAATTTTGTTTGGGAGCCGCGTCGCACGACCGCGCAATTGTCTGTTAAAGTGTTGCAGTGCCGAATCGCAAAAAAAAATGGCCCGGTCATTGGGCAGCAAAATCCTCCGGTGGTTGAAGTGGTTAACACACTTAAATGGCACATCTTTAATCCCCACCTGATCTATCTACATCCCTTCCCAGATCTGTACACAAACTGCCATATTTGTGTCACCTTTTTTTTTACAAGTTAAAGGAAATTATTCTCGACTCTCCCAATAAAACGGTGAAACTGGAAGCCACAACTTGGCCAGTGGTAAAAGACGGAATGGAGTGTGGTGGGGACTATATAAGGTTATGTGAGGATACAGAAGGGATTATTAAGGGTTCTTTCAGGTGAAGAGTTGCTTCGGGTTCAAAGAACTTAGTTTGATTTTGGTGCAAAATTGTGGGAATCTCAGCACTTCCAAATCAAACGCATTCTAAAAATCTAAACTGCTCTGATCTGTCATAGAAACCATCAATTTCTGTTTGTTCTTGAAATGCTATTTCATCATTTTATTCTGCATGCTCATCTGGTACATATTTGAATCAGTTAAAGGGGTTGTAAAGGTAATTTTTTTCCCCCTAAATAGCTTCCTTTACCTTAGTGCAGTCCTCCTTCACTTACCTCATCCTTCCATTTTGCTTTTAAATGTCTTTATTTCTTCTGAGAAATCCTCACTTCCTGTTCTTCCGTCTGTAACTCCGTGAGATCGCTGCGAACGTTAGAGCGAGAGCAATCATTTTGGCCCTAGACCTCTTCTCCAACTAAAATGATGTAACCAGTAAAAATATTTAAAGCGTCACCTATGGGGATTTTTAAGTCGCAAAGTTTGGCGCCATTCCATGTGGCCACGCTGTGTAAAAGTCCCACACATGGGGTATCGCCATACTCGGGAGGAATAGCAGAATGTGTTTTGGGGTGTAATTTGTGGTATGCATATGCTGTGTGTGAGAAATAACCCGCTAATATGAAAATTTTGTGGAAAGAAAATAAAAATGAAAAAAATCTTGATTTTGCAAAGAATTGTGGGAAAAATTACAACTTCAAAAAACTCACAATGCCTCTTTCTAAATACCTTGGAATGTCTTCTTTCCAAAAAGGGGTAATTTAGGGGGTATTTGTACTTTTCTGGCATGTTAGGGTCTCAAGAAATGAGAGAGGATGTCAGTACATCAGATGTGATCAAATGGATCAATTTTCAGTAATTGGTACCATAGCTTTTAGACCCTATAACTTTCACCCAGACTAAATAATATCTAAATGTTTTTTGTTTTGTTACCAAAGATATGTAGCAGTATACATTTTAGGCCAAGTTTATGAAGAAAAATTACTTTTTTGCAAAATGTTATAATAGAAATGAAGAAAAATTCATTTTTTTACAAAATTTTCGTTCTTTTTTCATTTATAGTGAAAAAAATAAAAACCGCAGAGGTGATAAAATACCACCAAAAGAAAGCTCTATTTGTGGGAAAAAAAGGACAAAAATTTCATTTGGTTATAGTGTTGTATGACTGATGCCGCGTACACACGATCACTTTTTGCGATGAAAAAAAACGACGTTTTATTTCATGAAAAAAAACGACGTTTTTCAAACTTCATTTTCCAAAACGACGTTGCGTACACACCATCGTTTTTCCCAAAAAGTCTAGCAAAGCGCCGTGACGTCCATCACGTACGACGGAACTATAAAGGGTCATTTCCATGCGGAAGACGGCCTCTTTTGCTGATATCGTGTTGCTGCGTGTTAGTAAAAGTTTGGTGAGAGACGATTCGCGCTTTTCAGTCTTCGTGCTTTAATATCGTTTACTGTCGTACAGTTTGTGCTTTTGGGGTCGTATTTGTGATACAGTGCTTGTTTTCCGATCGTATCTGTTTTGGCAGTGCGTTCTTGTCTACACGTTCCTGTTTTGCAGGTCCGTTCTTCAAAGGCATTTCTGTACTTCAGAGCGGTGTTTTAGTGCGATCTGATTTGACGACCGTTTTCTAGCCATGTTGCGGGTACGTTCTCGTCGCCGAGATCGTGCTGTGCTTCTTGTTAGGATGTGTGCTGCATCCCGGCTCCGGTCCTTGAGGAGGGCGAGAAGGACTTTGTGGGCCAAGGACTGGTTTCTTCGCAGGGACCAGTTCTCTCATATGCCTCTGCTGCGGGAGATCCGAGAAAATAACCCTGATGATTTCAGGAATTTTCTTCGGATGTCTGACCCCGTATTCCAGCAGCTTTTGGCTTCGGTGTCGCCTTATATCACCAGGCAGGACACCGTTATGCGGGAAGCCATCACTGCTGAGCAGCGGCTAGTTGCCACCTTGCGGTACCTGGCAACAGGGAGAAGTCTGCAGGACTTGAAGTTCTCGACGGGCATCTCCCCCCAGGCTCTGGGCCTCATAATTCCCCAGACCTGTTCTGCCATCATTCATGTTCTGCAGGAGGACTATATTAAGGTAAGTGGTGCCCTTTAAATGCACAAACTATGTTTTATTTAGGCTTTTGTATTTGTTTCAATTTGTTTGGTTTTAAACAGTCCCTAATTAACCTGTTTGTGATCTTCTGGTAATGTTCCCTTTCATCTCCATGCATGCTGTATTCATTTTATATTTGCTCCTACATGCATCTTTTGTTTTGCCAACCTGTCCAGGTTTTTTTTTTATTTATTTTTTTTTGTGTCCCAAACCCACCTAGCCTAGTCCCCCTATATTTTGTCCTATATTGTAGTGCTGTCTATAGAAGTCCCTATATCCCCCTATATTTTGTCCTATATTGTAGTGCACGCACAACCCCCCCCCCCCCCCTCTTTTTTTTGTAATTGTATAAATTAACATTTATTTTGTATTTAATTTTGTTTAGAGGTCTCAAACTCATTTTGGGCCTCCACTCCCCTTATTTTTTGTAGGATTGTGACCATCAGAGGGTGTGATTAATCTGCTTTAGTGATCCCTTCTTATTTTTCCAATTTTTAACCACTTCCCTGCGGCCGTACGACTATATGCGGCCGCAGGGTGGTTCTAAATCTCTGGTCTGCCGTTTTTTCACGGCAGCCTCTTTCTGTGTTCCCAGCGTGCGCTCCAGAGCGCGCAGCGGGGAACTTGTGTACTGGCCGTGTCCCTTGGACACAGCCAATCACAGCTCGCCGCGAACGGCCAATCAGAGTGGCCGTTTGCAATGCGATCTGTGCAGCCAATGAGAGATGATCTCATATGTAAACATATGAGATCATTTCTCATTGCCGGCTCTCACAATGACAGCGTCCTGTCACTGGAGAGAGCAGACCGATCAGTGTTCCTTATACATGGGGACACAGATCGGTCACCCCCCCCTCCCCCCACAGTTAGAACACAATGCAGGATACACATTAACCCCTTCCTCACCCCCTAGTGTTAACCCCTTCCCTGCCAGTCACATTTATACAGTAATTAGTGCATATTTCTAGCACTGATTGCAGTATAAATGTGAATGTTGCCAAAAAGGTGTCAAAAGTGTCCGATGTGTCCGCCATGTTGTCGCAGTCGCAATAAAAATTGCAGATCGCCACCATTACTAGTAAAAAAATTAATAACAAATAATAATTCTGTCCCTTATTTTGTAGGTGCTATAGCTTTTGCACAAACCAGTCGCTTATTGCGATTTTTTTTTTTTTAACCAAAAATATGTAGAAGAATATGTATCGCCCTAAAATGAATTTTTTATTTTATAGCAACAAGTAAAAAATATTGTTTATTTTTTCAAAATAGTCGTCGTTTTTGGTTTATAGCGCAAAAAATATAAATCGCAGAGGTGACCAAATACCAGCCAAAAAGCTCTATTTGTGGGGAAAAAAGGACGCCAATTTTGTTTGGGAGCCATATCGCACGACCGCGCAATTGTCAGTTAAAGCGACGCAGTGCCGCAAGCTGAAATTTCAATGGTCATGAAGGGGGTTTACATGCCCAGTAAGGAAGTGGTTAATAATACTTCAAATTAATGTTTGTTTTTTTGGTATCAAAAAATGTTTTGGGATGTTCTTTTAGGAATGTTTGTTTGATATTTTTATATTTTTTTGGTATCTACAGTTCCCCACCACGCCACAGGAATGGCAGACTGTGGCAGCGGACTTCTCCCGGCGATGGAATTTTCCAAACTGCGGAAGAGCTATTGACGGCAAGCACGTCCGCATCGTGCCACCACCCCATAGTGGATCCCATTATTATAACTACAAGGGGTTCCACAGTGTTGTTCTGATGGCGGTGGTGTCTGCCAATTACGAGTTCTTGTATCTTGATGTTGGGAAAAATGGGCGGATGTCGGACGGTGGTGTCTTTGCCGAGACGGAGTTCGCCCAACGGCTTCTTTCCGAGGACCTGGGATTGCCGCCTGCGGAGGATAATGAAGAGGGTCTGCCCTTCGTTTTTGTTGCAGATGAGGCTTTCGCCTTGGGTCCTCACCTCATGAGGCCATTTCCCCAACGCGCCCTCACCCCTGAGAGGAGGGTGTTTAATTACAGGCTGGCCAGAGCCAGACGGGTGGTGGAAAACGCCTTTGGCATCATGGCCAGCCGTTTCCGGCTATTTCTTACTGCCATAAACATGGCCGAATACAAGTTGAATTATCTAATTACATGCTGCTGCATTTTACACAACTATTTAAAAAGACATTCTTCTTCCTACCTAACCCTTTTGCCTGATGACCCTGTTGACATTCCAGAGGCAGCTCGTGACGCTGCCCATCCCCAATTGGCCCCCCGAAACGCACGTGCTGTGCGTCAGGCATATGTGGACTACTTTATGGGTAGGGGGGCCATTCCAATGCCAGATCTTGGCTGAATAATTAAATTTATTTTTTGCCTGAAACAGTCTTTTCTTTGTTCTTTAATTAATTTTTAAGGTTTGTGTTTTTATTTTATCTCCTAGGTCAGTGATGGCGACCTTGTCACCCCAGATGTTTTGGAACTACATTTCCCATGATGCTCATGCATTCTGCAGTATAGTGGAGCATCAAGGGAAATGTAGTTTCAAAACATCTGGAGTGCCAAGGTTCGCCATCACGGTCCTAGGTTATCATAGTGCCATGTGTTTGTGATGGACTGAAATAACTATCCCTCATTGTTTAATGTTCTCAGCATACATTTTTTTGAGGTATTTTCTAGGGTTGTCCCGATACCACTTTTTTAGGACCGAGTACAAGTACGGATACTTTTTTTCAAGTAGTCGCCGATCCCGAATACCGATATTTTTTTTTAAATGTGTCCCCAAATGCAGCCATGTCCCCCACATATGCAGCCATGTATGTCCCCCATATTGCAGCGATGCGTCCCTCATACCTTTTTAGATATGCTGATGCCGCCTCTGCCGCATACCGCCATATCCCCCTGCACAATCGCGTAGCGCAGGGGTCTCCAAACTATGGCCCTCCAGTTGTTCAGGAACTACAATTCCCATAATGCTTAGTCGTGTCTGTGAATGTCAGAGTTTTACAATGCCTCCTGGGAAATGTAGTTCCGAAACAGCTGGAGGGCCGTAGTTTGGAGATCCTTGGCGTAGCGCATTACAAGCTTTCATTCTAAAAACTTGTAAATGGCCGCGCTTCGTGTTTTAAAACTCCCCTTCTCCGGATGGAGGGATCCGTCCAATCCGGAGAGGGGGAGTGTCAATACACGGCCATTTACAAGTATTCAGAATGAATGCTTGTAATGTAAGCTATGCGATTGTGCAGGGGGATAAGGCGGTATGCGGCGGCGTCAGCATATCTAAAAAGGTATGAGGGACGCATCGCTGCAATATGGGGGGGGAAGTATTCTATTTAGGTATCGGGGTATTTGCGGGAGTTCAAGTACTCCCGCAAATACTCGGCATCGGTATCGGGACAACCCTAGTATTTTATATTAATCATTGAGCTTAAATAACAAGACACATATTTTACTGTAAATTTTTTAATTTTTGCATCTTGAAAAACATAACTTTTTGACATAAAAAATTTTTAAAACATTTTTTTAAGTTACAAAACAAATATTTTTTTATTTTATTTATTTTTTTATAACATTCCAAAACTAAAATCACTTTTTTTTTTTTTTTACATTCAAAAAATAAAATCACTTTTTTTATATATTTTTTTTTTTACATTATTCAAAATCTAAAATCACAATTTTTTTTTTTGTTTTTTTTTTTCATTATTCAAAAAATAAAATCACATTTTTGTTTACATTCAAAAACTAAAATCACTTATTTTTTTTTTTTTTTTTTACATTATTCAAAAAATAAAATCACTTATTTTTTTTTTTTTTTTTTACATTATTCAAAAAATAAAATCACTTATTTTTTTTTTTTTTTTTTACATTATTCAAAAAATAAAATCACATTTTTTTTTTTTATTATAAACCAAACCTTTTTTCTATTACAAAATAAACACTAAATAAATCAAAACCTACCCAAATAATCTATTAAATTTTTAATTTGTGTCTCCAGCCCTTTTGTTTTTTCTACCACTTCTCGTGCAGTGTCCTGGATGTCCTCTAGTTGTTCCCTGAAGGACCATATTTCGGACAGCACAAATTTGGCAGTATCCCTGTCCATTGTCGCTGCACGACTTGCTCCTGAAATGTGGGAACAAAAAAGGTATTAAAATTCGCAAAACCTACATGTAGATCATGGGTCTTCAAACTACGGCCCTCCAGTTGTTCAGGAACTACAATTCCCATCATGCCTAGTCATGTCTGTGAATGTCAGTGTGTTACAATGAATGCCTCATGGGATGTGTAGTTCCACAACAGCTGGAGGGCCGTAGTTTGCGGATCCCTGATCTAGATTACCTGGGTATGAGTGTTGTGTAGGAAATTTACCGGATGTGGTGGCAGCGTCATCATCCCTCGGGGGTGGGGCTTCGGAAGTTCCATCCTGCCTTGCTGCTTCACTGCGCCCTACGAGATTGAAGATAGGGAAAAAAGAAAGGTCAAAGATTATAAAGAGATATGAGTGAGAACTAAAAATACAAGTACAGAGTATATAAACATGTGCAGAATCCACTGCTGAGCAGACTCTCCTTTTTCTGTTTATTGGTCATATTTACTAAGCTTTTCACATCGACTTTAATTTAGGTACAAATCTACATTATAAAAGATCACAAGTGAAGTCACATTACAACAAAAATGGCAAGATTCCTGTTTGGGGACACATGAATTGGTCGTAGGAGTCGTCGTTTGTTCAAATAATAACAAATACAAAGACGTTTTTTGGGAATGATATAGTGTTTATACACTCCTTTTTGTCCATGCGAACTAGGCGCATGATGATATTTAGCACGAAGATTGTCGTTTAGTAGGTCGAAAAACAACGTATAAACGACGACTTCTCCGACCACTTTTTGTGCCCACAAACATACAGTACAACCTGAAATTAAAATCACATGGCACAATTAACAAACACCACAAATGTGTCAAAAATTAAAAAAACTTACTTTTTCCCCGAATCAGCCTCTTGATATGCTGGAGTTGTTCAGGCTCCCTGTTTTTGAGGTCTGACCACCTCTTTCTCAATTGTTCCCGAGTCCTGCGTTGGCCAAATTTTTGATGCAGCCTCCTGATCACCTTCTCCATGATGTTGGCCTTCACCCTGTTTGGATGCAGGTAAGGGCCATGCTTCCCATCGTAATCCTCCCTTTGTAAGATGGTGACCATCTCCACCATCTCTTGGAAGGCCATGTTTGAGGCCTTGTACCTCCGCCGGGATCGTCCGGTTGGCTGGGCCTGGCCTGCCTGATGGCTTGAGCTTGCCATGTTTCTCTCCATCTTGTTCTTGCCTAAAACACACCCACAAAGAAAGATCGAGAAAGGGGCGTGGAAAAGACGAGACCGAACGTCAGGGGCGGGATCTCGTGCATCGCGTCACACGCTCGCGCCGTTTAAAGGGATCCACGCCATTGCAAGCGCCGTTCACAACCTGCGGAACAAGGCGGAAGAGACGATCGGATCATAAGACGGTATGTATCTGGATTATGGACATTACAAATATTGGGGAACAGTGGATTATTGTGTGGGCTAGAAGATATGGGGGGTTCATTGCAAGCGCCGTTCACAACCTGAGGAACAAGGCGGAAGAGACGATCGGATCATAAGACGGTATGTATCTGGATTATGGACATTACAAATATTGGGGAACAGTGGATTATTGTGTGGGCTAGAAGATATGGGGGGTTCATTGCAAGCGCCGTTCACAACCTGAGGAACAAGGCGGAAGAGACGATCGGATCATAAGACGGTATGTATCTGGATTATGGACATTACAAATATTAGGGAACAGTGGATTATTGTGTGGGCTAGAAGATATGGGGGGTGATTTACTTAAAGGAAAAGACACTTTGCACTACAAGTGCACTTGTAAATGCAGTCGCTGGAGATCTTGAGGAGGACATGCAAGGATAAATTTAGAAATAGCATTTTAGCATGCACATCATTGTCTGATACAATCAGCAGAGCTTCCCCTCATTTCTGATCTACCCCTCTCAGATTTATACAAGGATTGCACTTCCAAGTGCACTTTCAGTGCAATTGAAGTGCAGAGTGTATTTTCCTTTCATAAATAACCCCCATGGTGTTTAAAAGCTAATTAGTAGTAGTGGCTTGACTGACACTAGGCTTTGTTTTTTGTTTTGTACATGCAGAACTAATGGAGGCCTTTAAGGATCCGGAATTTTTGACCGAATTCATCCAGAGATGGAAGGATCATCCAGTTCTCTGGCAATCCAAAAGCAAAATTAATAAAAACAAAGATGCCCGGAAGAAGGCAAAGGAGGCCCTGCTTGAATATGTAAAAACAAGGGTCCCCAACGCTACATTGGAGACTGTTAAGGCTAAAATCAATTCGCTTCGGGGCACCTACAGGACCCAACGGTCACAAGTCCTGGCCTCAATGAGGTCTGGGGCTGCAGCTGACAGCGTCTACAAGCCTAACCTGTGGTATTATGGTCAGCTGCAGTTCCTGGATGATCACATAGAGTCCAGGCCATCACTGGCGTAGCGGGGGGGGGGGCAGGGGGGGCTGTTGCACCGGGCGAAAAATTGCGGGGGGGCAAAATCCTGGCGTCCCGACTGTGTGTCAATATAGGAGAAAGAATCGCTCGCTATTCTGTAAATGCAGAGGAAGGCTTCCGCCTTAAGTTCACACCCCCCCTCTCTTATTGGCTCCAGAGAAGCTGAATTTGTGGCGCCAAATCTGAGTCCTGAGCAGGAGAGGAGCTGGCTGGAAGGAGGATGGGAAATGTCAGCGCTGACAACTAGCACACATTGGACACTGAGCTGACCGAGGGAGCAGGAGACCCAGGAGCCAGGACATTGTCACTGCTCATATAAGACACCACTCGGGTCAATGGACAAGTGAGGAGCAGGCTGTACAGAAAGAAGAAACTCGATCTCTTCCATGCCTGTGTGTGTGTCAGGCAGCACCTGAGTCTCCCCCTCCCCTCCCTGGGGGGAGGACAAAGCAAGCAGGACAGCACAGTGGCGATCATTGCTATCTATAGAGTGGACATCGGAGCTCCCCAAACCAAGATAACAGGACGGATGGCAGACTCCATTCTTCTCCTGTGAGTCACACTTGCTCTGCCTTCCACACTGTATTGATATGTACTTTAAACTTGTCCTGTACCTCAGCAGGGCAGGCATGGTGAAAGTAAAATTCTTGAATATGTTGGAAATATAATGGGATTGTACAGATACTACATACATAGATGCAATAATACAGCCCCTCTCCAGGAAATTAGGATCATTCTTGCAGTGTGTGTGTGGGGGGAGCCTCTTTCACCTACCTGTTTTCATGCTCTCTCCCTCCACTAAAACCCCAGCCTTGTCGCATACCATAAAGTAATGATGATCCTGTATGTTATGATGACCCTGTACAATGTCCGCAGCCTCTGACCCCTGTACCATGTCCGCAGCCTCTGACCCCTGTACCATGTCCGCAGCCTCTGACCCCTGTACCATGTCCGCAGCCTCTGACCCCTGTACCATGTCCGCAGCCTCTGACCCCTGTACCATGTCCGCAGCCTCTGACCCCTGTACCATGTCCGCAGCCTCTGACCCCTGTACCATGTCCGCAGCCTCTGACCCCTGTACCATGTCCGCAGCCTCTGACCCCTGTACCATGTCCGCAGCCTCTGACCCCTGTACCATGTCCGCAGCCTCTGACCCCTGTACCATGTCCGCAGCCTCGGACCCCTGTACCATGTCCGCAGCCTCGGACCCCTGTACCATGTCCGCAGCCTCTGACCCCTGTACCATGTCCGCAGCCTTTGCAATGTGTGTGTGCATGTGTATTATATACATGCATATGACTTTCTTTTACTTCGCTGCTATGGGCTCTAGCCCCAGATCTTTTGTAGACCTAGCAACGCCACTGCCTGCAGCACTGCTGCCTCTCTTGCCCCTCCCCGTTCCCTGTGACGTGGCTGAGCTCCTCTTCCTTCCTTCCTCCTGTCAGTCCAGCCAGGTACCGCGCGGTACAGAAGATTCAGTTTCCTGTTTCTGGCCAGACTGACAGGAAGTGCACACTGAGTGCTCGCTTCCTGTCAGTCCAGCCAGGAACAGAAAAATGAATCTTCTGCTGTGTGGTACACAGGGGGGTGGAGTAAAAAGAACATAGGGAGAAAGGGAGAACTCAAAAAGCAGTATTTGCACTGAATTTAAACTGTATCGCTGTAGGCTTTGCGCAGGGTGGGGGGGGCCTCCATATCCATTTTGCTTGGGGCCCCCAAATTCCTTCAAACGGCCCTGCTTGGTACACCCGGCGGCAGTGAGCGAAGAGTTTTTTTTTTCAGCACTTCCGCCTGGTTGGCTGGTGGAACTGTCTGTCTCCCTTGATGTGGGAGTGGCGGGAAACACCAGCCAACCAGGCGGAAGGGCTGAAAAAAAAAAAACAGATAATGGCACAGGAGCACCGATTGGCGGGCGGTGGAGTGGGGGGCGCTGTACCTCTGTGCTGCGCTGATTGGCCGTGGAACACGTGTTTACAGCGCGGTGGCAAGTTTGATTTTCTCTATCGCCAGCAAGGTAAGCAAAACACTCTCCTGTACCGCAGGGGCGAGAGAGAAACGGGGGGGGGGGGGGGGGGGTCGGTGTAAATCTAAAGGGGTGCACTGCCTGATCCCCACCTATCCACCTCAGAGCCTGTCATTTTAGTAAGACTGCTGGGACTTGTAGTTCTCCATCTTCTCCTGGGGCTCATGGAGAAGATGGAGATTGGAGAACTACAAGTCCCAGCAGGTTATACATACAATAATGCTCTGAGGTGGATGGGTGTGGATCGCATGCACTGTAAGCCCAGGAGAAGATGGAGAACTACAAGTCCCAGCAGGTTATAATATAAGGCTCCGAGATGGATGGGTGTCCGGACACCCATCCATCTCAGAGCCTTATATTATAACCTGCTGGGACTTGTAGTTCTCCATCTTCTCCTGGGCTCACAGTGCATGCGATCCACCTCAGAGCATTATTGTATATATAACCTGCTGGGACTTGTAGTTCTCCAATCTCCATCATCTCCTGGGGCTCAGGTGCATGCGATCCACCATCTATGGGACTACAAGTCCCAGCAGTGAGAAAAACTGAACAAAGATGGTGGATCGCATGCACCTGAGCCCCAGCAGACGATGGAGAACTACAAGTCCCAGCAGGTTATAATATAAAGCTCCGAGGTGGATGGATGTCTGGACAGTAACAATTGATGTCATAGTGATGACAATTGATGGGACAGTGGTGACAATTGATGGCACAGTGGCTGCGTCTGATGGCATGGCACAGTGGCTGCGTCTGATGGCATGGCACAGTGGCTGCGTCTGATGGCATGGCACAGTGGCTGCTTTTGATGGCATGGCAAAGTGGCTACGTTTGATGGCACAGTGGCTGCATTTGATGGCATGGCACAGTGGTTGCGTTTGGCATGGCACAGTGGTGACAATTAATGGCACAGTGGCTGCGTTTGATGGCATTGCCACCATTTTGCGGCAGATGGGGGGGGGGGGGGGGGGGGCGAAAAAAAAGTTCTGCCCCGGGCGCCCATAACTCTGGTTACGCCACTGCAGGCCATCCATGTCTAGCCTTCCCCCAAGGAGACAGTCCAGTGTTCCCTGCAGTCAGCCCTCCAGTGTTCCCTGCAGGCAAGAGCAGGCAAGCTCAGAGGAAGAGCCTGAGTTCATGGAGGAGGCAGATTGTGACCCATGGAGCCAGGTATTGCATTTTCAGATTCATTTTTGTAATGCAAAGTATAATAATGATGAGTAATTTATGTTACAAGTGATTGAAATTATATAAATGTTTGGCCAAAAAATTTGGAAGATATCACTAAGCAATAGTGGCAAAACAGAATGGGGACAAGATGCATAAATGCAGAGGTCATAATGAATGTGTGTCATTTTCTTGTACGCCATTAGGTACACCATACAGTGGCCGCAGATGTTAAACACCCTTTTTGCCCATTAACATTTTGTGCACCCTAAAGTAAAAAAACGGTTGGGTAAAGGCCCCCTACTTTGGAATTTCAGTCAACATCAACCCCCCCCCGCCCCCAGCTCCAGGGGGCACATATCTAAAGCTGTGTAAGAGGCCACAGAATTAGGGATGGAGGGCCTGTGATAAATATATTTTAGCATTCAATTATGATATGTCATTAAGTTAGAAATGTGTGTGATGAATGAAGCCAAAAAATAAAATATGTCCCTTTTTTATTATACACAGGCAGAGCAAAGCCAGGAGGAGGCAGGCCACGCAGGGAGCCAGGGGGAGGCAGGCCACGCAGGGAGCCAGGGGGAGGCAGGCCACGCAGGGAGCCAGGGGGAGGCAGGCCACGCAGGGAGCCAGGGGGAGGCAGGCCACGCAGGGAGCCAGGAGGAGGCAGGCCCCACTGGGAGCCAGGAGGAGGCAGGCCCCAGTGGGAGACAGGAGTCACGCCAGCGTGATTGTATCTCCCAAATCCCTCCTATCCGGAACCCAGCAAAAAGGGCCAGAAGGCTCATGCAGATGGAGGAGGAGACCCAGGCCATGCTCCGTGAAGCAACTTTGGCCATCAGAGAGCAGCCCAGTGAGGAAGAGGGATTCGCTGCGCTGATGGCTGCCAAGCTTAAAAATCTAGAGCTGGGCCAGCGTGTGCGCTGCGAATCCCTTATGTTCCAGGTCATGAGCATGGCCACACTGGGACAGCTCAATGACGATATTGGCATTGGGCTGATTCGCACTCCTGTCCTTACTGCGCTTCCTGGTCCTGCTCCATCTCCAGCCCCTGCTCCTGCTCCATCTCCAGCCCCTGCTCCATCTCCAGCCCCTGCTCCTGCTCCTTCTCCTGCTCCTCCTCTTCCTGAGCCTGCTCTGGCTCCTGGCACGTCGGCTCCAGAAACACAGCCCCTGAGGACTCGGCCTGCAGGGAAGGCTGCAGGGAAGGCTGCAGGGAAGGCTGCAGGGAAGACTGCAGGGAAGACTGCAGGGAAGGCTGCAGGGAAGGCTGCAGGGAAGAAGAAGAAGTGAGGAGATGGTGCCCCGAAGCGAATTTTTTTTGGCCTTCACAGCCTTCATTGTTTTCTTGGTGGACCCTTGTGTTTACAACTTCAAGCAGGGTCTCCTTTGTTTTTATCCAGGCTTCTTTGTTTTTATTTGGTTTTGCTTTTGGATTGCCAGATGGTTGTACTTTTTATTTATTTCCCTTTTTAACCTGAATAAAGGTATATTTTGGTTGGTTTGCAAATTTTGACCATGTGTATTTTTTTACAAACAAATATAGAGATTGTTATAGTGAGTAGGCAGACACATTTTAAAAATTAAAACGACATTAAACAAGGAACAACAACCTCCTTGTGGGTAAATTAAACCACAAAAAATAAGCTGCTGTGGTCCACTTCACACCCTCCAAAATCATTAAAAAAATTTTTTAGTTCAAAACATCTGTTAAAAGATATTACCCCAAAAAAATTACGTGTCCCAAAAAAATAAAAAAAAAACAAAAAAAGGGCCCAAAAAAATAAAAAAGTCAAAAGGTTGACAGAAATATGTCAAACAAGATGAGCCACAACAAACTAGGAGTTTAGGGTAGCTTGGAAATGGTTTAAAAAGCATTGTGGCAAATACAGCGCATTGTTTTCTTCATTAGATTTAAAATAACGAATGTGCTTAATCCATTCTAAACAGTAGTTTTACCAGAACGAGCTCTCCCATCTCAGAAATTGCTTCTGAGCACGCGCGGGTTTAAAACGTCATTTTCTATGTTGTTTTGCCCACACACGATCATTTTTTATGACACAAAAAACGACGTTTTGAAAAACGACACAAAAAATTCAAGCATGTTGGAATTTTTTTTTGGTCGTTTTTTTGAAGACAAAAAACGACGTTTTGCCCACACACGATCAATTTAAATGACGTTTTAAAAAACGTCGTTTTTTTTCATCGCAAAAAACGACCGTGTGTACGCGGCATGAGTTATTGTCATTCAAAATGTGAGAGCACCGAAAGCTGAAAATTGGTCTGGTTATTAAGTGGGTTTAAGTGCCCAGTAGTCAAGTGGTTAAGATTCATGAACAGTAAATCTAGGTAAATCCTGCTGAAATGGGTCTTTAGAACTTGAATCCAACTTATGCCGCGTACACACGATCGGATTTTCCGTCGGGAAAACCTTGGATGGTTTTTCCGACGAAATTCCACTCAAGCTAGGCTTGCATACATACGGTCACACAAAGGACCAAGAACGCGGTGACGTGCAACACTACGACAAGCCGAGGAAATGAAGTTCAATGCTTCCGAGCATGCGTCGATTTGTTTCCAAGCATGCGTCAGAATTTTGCATGTCGGAATTGCTACAGACGATCGAAATTTCCGATTGAAATTTTTTCAGTCGGAAAATTTGAGAACCTGCTCTCAAATTTTTGTTGGCGGAAATTCCAACAGGAAATGTCAGATGGAGCCTACGCACGGGCGGAAATTCGAAGCCAAAAGCTCACATCAGACTTTTCTTGTCGGAAATTCCGACCGTGTGTACGCGCCATTAGTAACGATGAGTTGTTGTCTATTGTATATGTGCAGACACTCGGCTTTATGTACGTGTAAATGTGTGAGAACATATCGGGAATACTTGCAGACACATGATGCCCATTAATGTACATTACCATTTGCCGTCCCATACTTGATATATATGGGTGGATGAGCCAGATGAACCCAGCATACACTTGCTGAACATTTTGATGCAACCCCATGCTAATATGCATAGCAATCAAAAGTAGAAGCATGCAATGCTGGATTGCGGCAAACTGTTTGGAAGTATAAGACCATGTATAGGGCCGCCATCAGGGGGGTACAGGCAGTACACCTGTAAGGGGCCCGGGGGTCCCCAGGGGCTCCAGATGGCAAACACCCTTTTTTTTTTCATTTCTTTTTTTATAAAAGAAAAAGTTTTATTTTGTTTTTTATATATATATATTTTTTTTTTCTATTAAAGGGCCCAGAGGTCCCCAGGGGCCCGGATGTTCCTAGGGCCCCAGATGACAATCCCCAGTTTTTTTTATAAATTGTTTTATACATATTTTTTTTGTTTTTATTAAAGGGCAATAGGTCCCCAATAGGTCCCCAGGGAACCAGATGGCAACCCCCCATTTTCTTATTTATTTTTTTATAAATACATTTATATATATATATATATATATATATATATATATATATATATATATAGAGTATATATTACAAAATATATACTCTATATATATATATATATATATATATATATATATATATATATATATATATATATTATAAAATATATACTCTATATATATTTTTTTACTAAAGGGCCAAGAGGTCCCCAGAGGCCTGGAGGTCCCCCAGGGCCCCCAGATGGCAACCCCCCCCCCTTTTTTTTATAACGTTTTTATTGAAAAAAAATTATATATTTTTTTCTTTCTTTTTTTTCTTTTCTTCTTTTTATTAAAGGGCCCGGAGTTTCCCAGTGGCCCGGATGGCTACCACCTTTTTTTTATAATTTTTATATATATATATATATATATATATATATATATATATTTTTTTTTTTTTTTTTCTTCGTCAGCACCCAAAGCCCCCCAATTTGTGGCACCCCCCGCTTCTCAATTCATGCATTCCCCCCGGTTCTCAATCTCCTATTGCCCGGGGGGGCCCATAATCTCCTATTGCCCGGGGGGGCCCATAATCTCCTATTGCCCAGGGAGCCCATAATTTCCTATTGCCCAGGGAGCCCCATAATCTCCTATTGCCCGGGGGGCCTGGGGGGGGCCCATAATCTCCTATTGCCCGGGGGGCCCATAATCTCCTATTGCCCGGGGGCCCATAATCTCCTATTGCCCGGGGGGCCCATAATCTCCTATTGGGGGGGCCCCATAATCTCCTATTGCCCGGGGGCCGCATAATCTCCTATTGCCCGGGGGGCCGCATAATCTCCTATTGCCCGGGGGCCCCACAATCTCCTATTGCCCGGTGGCCCCATAATCTCCTACTGCCCGGGGGGCCCATAATCTCCTATTGCCTGGGGGGGGGCCCATAATCTCCTATTGCCCAGGGGGCCCATAATATCCTATTGCCCAGGCGCCCCATAATCTCCTATTGCCCGGGGATCCCATAATCTCCTATTGCCCCATAATTTCCTATTCCCCAGGGGGCCCCATAATCTCCTATTGTTTGGGGGCCCCATAATCTCCTATTGCCCGGGGGCCCCATAATCTCCTATTGCCCGGGGGGCCTCATGGGTTGTCAGTCCGCCCCTGGCCACGCAGAGGGTTAATATAAAACTGTATCCAATGCAATCTTCTCCCAGCTCTGGACACAATTAGGGAAATAACATTTTTTAGGTTGATGTGTATTTAATAACACATCCAGCTCGGTATCCAATGTACCGTTCCCTGTTTACCTCTGATTTCAGGCTTGCTCAATTTATATGCTTCCATCCAAGCTTTAATCATTATAGTATAAATTACTTTCTTTTCTTTTTTTTTTATATCAAAGCTAATGAGGACAAATGAAGTAGTAGTTAGCACATCAATAAAACACTTGAGAGGTAATGCTGGTCCACCAAAGAAAAGTGTTGAAATTAAACTTTACATACATAATGGAAATGAGTTCAAAGTGTCCCCAGAGCGGGGGCCCCGGGGCCCCTACCAGCCCAGGAAAAGTGGTGCCAAAAATATGCTTGTGTGTACATACATACGCATTGGATAAATATACACATGTACCTCCGATGTTCAAAGGCCTTAGAATGGATGGGCTGGGGGGCAATGAAAGTTTAAACACAGAGAAATATGGCTGCTTATAAAAGCAATCAGATGTGCGCCGAGCGTCTAAACAAATTGGGAACATTTGATGCTGGTCAGTGACTTTCCAAAGAAATGTTGGCTATACATGCCGTGAGTGCCAAGTATTTTATTTTATTTCTCCTTAAAGCTCAACTCCAGGCTAGTTTATATATATATTTATGAATGTGCTCTGGCTGTTATACTCACCTGTAATCCGGAGGGGTCCTTGGCAGTATCTCTGCTTTGCCACAAGATGCCCTCAGTCTTCTGGGTTGAATAATGTCCAGCATCACTCATCACAGAATGCAGCCTTAGGCCCCTTTCACACTGGGGCGGGAGCCGCGGTGGCGGTACAGCGCCGCTAAAAATAGCGGCGCTATACCGTCGGATTTGCCGCGAGTTGCGGCCGCTAGCGGTGCGGTGTTAACCCCCTCTATAGAGGCGCATTGTGGGCGGTATTGCCGCTGTTTACATTCTTTTCAATGGGAAGGAGCGGTGAGCCTCACTGTACCCATCTGCAGCCTCACTGTGCCCATTTGCAGCCACACTGTGCCCATTTGCAGCCTTGCTGTGCTAATCTGCAGCCTCACTGTGCCCATTTTCAGCCTCACTGTGCCCATTTTCAGCCTCACTGTGTCAATCTGCAGCCTCACTGTGCCCATTTGCAGCCTTACTGTGCCCATCTGTAGCCTCACTGTGCCCATCTTCATCCTCACTGTGCCCATTTGCAGCCTCACGATGCCCACCTGCAGTATCACTGTGCCCATTTTCAGCTTCACTGTGCCCATCTGCAGCCTCACTGTGCCAATCTGCAGCCTTACTGTACCCATCTGCAGCCTCACTGTGCCCATTTGCAGCCACACTGTGCCCATTTGCAGCCTCGCTGTGCTAATCTGCAGCCTCGCTGTGCCCATTTTCAGCCTCACTGTGCCCATTTTCAGCCTCATTGTGCCCATCTGCAGCCTCATTGTGCCTATCTGCAGCCTCATTGTGCCCATCTTTAGCCTCACTGTGCCCATTTGTAGCCTCACTGTGCCAATCTGTAGCCTCACTGTGCCCATTTGCAGCCTCACTGTGCCCAACTGCAGCCTCACTGTGCCCATTAGTCTCATCAGTGCCCATCTGCAGCCTCATGTACCTTGTTGCATGCTGTACTCATGTACCTTGTTGCAGGTGTTCTGTCAAAAGTTCAAAATTCTCCCGCTGTGTTAACTGTAGTCGGCAGCCGTTGCCAGGTGTACTGCGCATGTGCGAGCACGTCCTTCGTTTAACGCACGATAATCCCCCATCACACACCAAGAAATAAGTTCTCGTGGACGTGCTCGCACATGCGCAGTACACCCCCCCCCCCCAACAAAGGGCGAAAACTACAGTTATCACAGTACGAGACTCGAGTATAAGCCGAGGGGGGCTTTTTCATCACACAAAAAAATGTGCTGAAAAACTCGGCTTATACTCGAGTATATAAGGTAAGTGTTTTATTTTATACATCCTATTGTGTGGCCTATGCCTTGTACACGCGATCAGTCCATCCGATGAGAACGGTCTGATGGACCGTTTTCATCGGTAATCCGGTGAAGCTGACTGATGGTCTGTTGCGCCTACACACCATCAGTTAAAAAAAAACATCGTGTCAGAACGCGGTGACGTAAAACACAACGACGTGCTGAAAAAAATGAAGTTCAATGCTTCCGAGCATGCGTCGACTTGATTCTAAGCATGCGTGGATTTTTAACCGATGGACGTGCCTACTAACGATCGGTTTTGATCTATCGGTTAGGAATCCATAGGTTAAATTAAAAGCAAGTTGGCTTTTTTTTTTAACCGATGGTTAAATAACCAAACGCGCCCACACACGATCGGTTTTGACCGATGGAAACGGTCCATCAGACCATTCTCATCTGTTTAACCGATTGTGTGTACGCGGCCCAAGTTCTCTCTGTAGTCCATCTCCTTTAACTGGTTGCCGACCAGCCGCCGCAGTTCTACGGCGGCAGGTCGGCTCCCCTGCGCGAGAGCCCGTAGCTCTATGTCGGCTCTTTAAGGGGCCACTAGGGGCGCGCGCACCCTGCTCGCCCCCGAGTCCCGTGAGCGTGCCCGGCGGGCGCGATCGCCGCTGGGTACACGCGATCGCTCGTTACAGAGCGGGGAATGGGAGCTATGTGTGTAAACACGCAGCTCCCGGTCCTGTCAGGGGAGAAACGCTGATCTTCTGTTCATACAATGTATGAACGGAAGATCAGTCATTTCCCCTAGTGAGGCCACACCCCCATGCAGTTAGAACACACCCAGGGAACACACTTAACCCCTTCCCTGCCCCCTAGTGTTAACCCCTTCACTCCCAGTGGCATTTTTATAGTAATCCAATGCATTTTTATAGCACTGATCGCTATAAAAATTACAATGGTCCCAAAAATGTGTCAAAAGTGTCCGAAGTATCCGCCATAATGTCGCAGTACCGATAAAAATCGCTGATGGCCGCCATTACTAGTAAAAAAAATTTTTTTTATAAAAATGCCATAAAACTACCCCCTATTTTGTAAACGCTATAACTTTTGCACTTAATGCGATTTTTTTTTTTAATGAAAAATAGGTAGTAGAATACGTATCGGCCTAAACTGAGGAAAAAATATGTTTTTTATATATTTTGGGGGGATATTTATTATAGCAAAAAGTAAAAAATATTGAATTTTTTTCAAAATTGTCGCTCTATTTTTGTTTATAGCGCAAAAAATAAAAAACGCAGAGGTGATCAAATACCACCAAAAGAAAACTCTATTTGTGGGGAAAAAAGGACGGCAATTTTGTTTGGGAGCCACGTCGCACGACCGCGCAATTGTCAGTTAGAGCGACGCAGTGGCGAATCGCAAACAGCGCTCTGGTCATTGGGCAGCAATATGGTCCGGGGGTTAAGTAGTTAATTGCCATTCTTCATCCGGAGCCCTAATCAGAACAATATGCTTCTTTGTCAGCCAAAAGAACCCCCGCCCCCCTCCCAGCCCCTCCTATCGTATAGATATTGTTTGAGTTTTTTCGAAGAAAGTTGGCGATTCAGCATGGAAAACTTTCTTCACCGAGTTCATGAATTACAAGTCCAATTTAATACTTGAGAGAACCTCTTTTGTTTTCCCAAACCCCACATTCCGTGTTATGAAGACCTTTCCCCAGCGCTTTGCTGCTCTGCAACCTCCTCCCATGGAACAAGTGACAAAATAAACCACCAAGAAAGGATTTCTGGGGGACTTTGTGTTTTCTTAGCGTAATCGTCTCCTATTAACTTTAATCGCCACATATCAGGAATGTTCTGTGATCTTTATCTGAGCTTGCTGGATAAATCTTCTCAGTTTACAGAACTCGAGGAGTCTAAGTATCTAACGTTGCTAATTCTTTTGCTCAAAGGATAATTTTGTGTGCTGTATAAGCAAACTACCATTATGTGGGGCCCTAATTAAAATTCCAGTTTTTTAAAAAAAAAAAAAAAAAAAAAAACATATTTTGCAACAGATATAACGAAACATTTAATTGTATATATAATAAATCAAAGGAGAAAAAAAATGAAGCTTAACCACTTGACAACCGCGCCTATTCTGGCACTTCTCTCCTTCATGTAAAAATCACATTTATTTTGCGGGAAAATTAATCAGAACCCCCAAACATTATATATATATATATATATATATATATATATATATATATATATATTTTAGCAGACACCCTAGGGAATAAAATGTCGGTCATTGCAACTTTTTCAAACACCTTTTTTGGGGGGAAAAAACGGTTTCATGAATTAAAAAGTAACAAAACAGTAAAGTTAGCCCAATTTTTTTTACATAATGTGAAAGATGATGTTACGCCGAGTAAATAGATACCCAACATGTCACGCTTTAAAATTACGCACACTCATGGAATGGCGCCAAACTTCGGTACTTAAAAATCTCCATAGGCGACGCTTACATTTTTTTTTACAGGTTACTATTTTCGAGTAACAGAGGAGGTCTAGTGCTAGAATTGTTGCATGCGCACTAACGCACGAGTCGATACCTCACATGTGGGGTTTGAACAGCGTTTACATATGTGGGCGTGACTTGCATTTGTGTTCGCTTCTAAGCGCAAGCTACCGGGGACAGGGGCGTTTAAAAAAAAAAAAAACATTTTATTTTTATTTTACTTAATTTTTTCATTTTTTTCATTTATTTTTTTTGATCACTTTTATTCCTATTACAAGGAATGTGAACATCCCTTGTAATATGAATCAGTGTGACAGGTCCTCTTTATGGAGAGACGTGGGGTCAATAAGACCTCACATCTCTCCTCCAGGCTTACAAGCATGAAATCTGTGAAAAAACATTCACCGGTCACACACCGACAGCCGCGATTGCGGCTTTGTTTACTTCCGGGTACCGGGTGTGACGTCATCAGGGGCGGACTGACAACTCATGGGGCCCCCGGGCAACAGGAGATCATGGGGCCCCTTGTATCCCTGCCCACACTCAAGCTACATCCACACACATCATGGGGGCACACAGCAGGGCCTAGGGGCATGGGAGCATATAGCTGGACATGGGGCACAGAGCAGGGTGTGGGGCAGACATCAGGACATGGGGGGCACAGAGAAGGGCATGGGGCAGACATCAGGGCATGGGGTCACAGAGCGGGGCATGGGGTAGACAGCAGGGCATGGGGGCACAGAGCAGACAGCAGGGCATGGGGGCTCAGGACACATCACAGGGCCAAAAGGAGGGAATTGGGCACACAGTGGGACATATAGTAGGGCATTGGGCACACAGTAGGACACATCATGGTGCACACCGTAGAGCACATCATGGTGCACACAGTAGGGCATATCACGGGGCACATAGAAGGGCATGAGGGGCACACATCGGGGCATGGGGCACGCATGGGGGCACACATCAGAGCAGGGGGCACATAGTAGAGCAAGGGGGCACACAGAATTTGAGGCAAAGAGCAGGGCATGTGGGCACAGAGCAGGACATGGGCAGACATCAGGGCATGGGGCATATATCAGGGCATGTGGCAGAGAGAAAAGTATTGGCAGATATCAGGGCATGGGGCAGAGAACAGGGTATGGGCAGCTAGCAGGGTATGGGAGAGAGAGAGAGAGCAGGGTATGGGGCAGAGAGAGAGAGAGAGCACAGGGTATGGGGCAGAGAGAGAGAGCGCAGGGTATGGGGCAGAGAGAGAGAGCAGGGTATGGGGCAGAGAGAGAGAGCAGGGTATGGGGCAGAGAGAGAGTGCGCAGGGTATGGGGCAGAGAGAGAGAGCAGGGTATGGGGCAGAGAGAGAGAGCAGGGTATGGGGCAGAGAGAGAGAGAGAAAGAGCAGGGTATGGGGCAGAGAGAGAGAGAGCAGGGTATGGGGCAGAGAGAGAGAGAGCAGGGTATGGGGCAGAAAGAGAGAGAGCAGGGTATGGGGCAGAGAGAGAGAGCAGGGTATGGGGCAGAGAGAGAGAGCAGGGTATGGGGCAGAGAGAGAGAGCAGGGTATGGGGCAGAAAGAGAGAGAGAGAGAGAGCAGGGTATGGGGCAGAAAGAGAGAGAGAGAGAGCAGGGTATGGGGCAGTGTGAGAGCAGGGTATGGGGCAGTGTGAGAGCAGGGTATGGGGTAGTGTGAGAGGAGGGTATGGGGCAGTGTGAGAGCAGGGTATGGGGCAGTGTGAGAGCAGGGTATGGGGCAGTGTGAGAGCAGGGTATGGGGCAGTGTGAGAGCAGGGTATGGGGCAGTGTGAGAGCAGGGTATGGGGCAGTGTGAGAGCAGGGTATGGGGCAGTGTGAGAGCAGGGTATGGGGCAGTGTGAGAGCAGGGTATGGGGCAGTGTGAGAGCAGGGTATGGGGCAGTGTGAGAGCAGGGTATGGGGCAGTGTGAGAGCAGGGTATGGGGCAGTGTGAGAGCAGGGTATGGGGCAGTGTGAGAGCAGGGTATGGGGCAGTGTTCAGGATGCTGGGCACATGTACAGGGACACAGCAGGTCAGGACAAGCTTCCTTCAGATGCAGAGTAGCGCGGGAAGTGGCTGTAAACATACCTCTCGTGATGCGCTCCTCTCCGCCGGCCCCTCCTCTCTTCTCGTCCGTCCAAGGTGATGACAATGACAAATAGAAGCACCTGGGGTGGACGGAAGGGGAGGAGGGGCCGGCCGGAGGAGCGAATCACAAGAGGTCTGTTTACACTGTAGTCTTAGCAGGACGCAGTGATTTAGGACCCGATCTACCCGTCAGCTAGTTGTGATTGACGGGTAGATCGAAGGGGAAGCTCAGCTGTCATGGGGCCCCCTACTGGTCACGGGCCCTCGGTCCGTGCCCGAACTGCCCTATGGTCAGTCCGCCCCTGGACGTCATAACGTCGCGCCCGGGCCTCTGACAGTCATAGAGATGACTGGTGACCATCCGGTCACCAGTCATCTCTATGCTTCCCAGTCAGCGCCGGCCAATTCGCTCTCCGGGCCCCCGATGGCACGGGAGAGCCCGGAGAAGCACCGGATGGTGGCAGGAGGGAGGACGTCCCCTCCCGCTGCCTATAAGAACGATCAAGCGGTGGAACTGCCGTTTTGATCGTTCTTATGGTGCACAGAATCGCTGGCTGAAGACGGTGATATCTGAATGATGCCTCTAGCTTCAGGCATCATTCAGATATCACCGCACAAAGTCAAGGACATAATTTGACGTTCGGCGGTTGTAAAGTGATCAATTATATTAACCACTTTCTTGCTAAATGACCGGCGCAACTTTTTGCGATTCAGCACTGCGTCGCTTTAACTGACAATTGCGCCGTCGTGCGACGTGGCTTCCAAACAAATTTGACGTCCTTTTTCCCCAATGTGAAAGCCTGAGTGCTTTCAGAGCCCTTTCACACTGCCAGCGCCTGAAAAACGCTGGTAAAGCGACACTATGACCCCTTTCATACTGGGGCGTTTTTCAGGCACTTTGGCATTAAAAAAGGCTCCCTCAATGGGAAGGGGTGCTTTAGGAGCGAGGTATTCACCGCTCCTAAAGCGCTGCAAAGAAGCTGCTTGCTAGACTTTTTTTTTACGCCCTGCCAGCGCAGCGCCTCAGTGTGAAAGCAGTCGGGCTTTCACATTGGGATTGCAGATGCAGCTTCTTTCAAGCGCTTTACAGGCGCTTTTTTTAATGCTAAGACCCCTTCGACACTGGGGCGTTTTTCAGGCACTTTAGTGTGAAAGCACTCGGGCTTTCACATTGGGATTGCAGATGCAGCTTCTTTCAGGAACTTTTTTTAACACTAAAGCACCTGAAAAATACCCCAGTCTGAAAAGGGTCTAATGGCGGCGATCATCGATTTTTATCATGTCTGCGACATTGTGGCGGACACATCGGAAACTTTTGACACCATTTTGGGACCATTGCCTTTTTTACAGCAAACAGTGCTATAAAAATGCACTGACTAGTGTAAAAAAATAACACTGGTAGTGAAGGGGTTAACCTGTAGGGGGCGCTGAAGAGGTTAAGTGTTCCCTAGGAAGTGATTCTTACTGTAGGGGGGCGTGGCTACATGTGACACATCACTGATCATTGTTCCCAATGACAGGGAACATGATCAGTGATAGTGTCACTAGGCAGAACGGGGAGATGTGTTTACACACACATCTCCCCATTCTTGAGCTCTGAGACTCCGATCGCGGGACACTGGATGCGATCGGGTCCGCTGGGCCCGCGTGCGCGAGCGCAAGGCGGCGGCACGAGCGTGACCACACAGAGCTAATTTAAAGGGGACGTACCTGTACGCCCTTTTGCCTGTCCGTGCCATTTTGCCGACGTATATCAGCGTGCGCTGGTCGGCAAGTGGTTAAATGAGACACCCTAATCAATGTATTTGAAAAGAAGGAAGTTCAGGACTGTAAATGAGGCACATAAGTGGAACAATGGATACGTTTAGAAAGAAGCAAGTTTAATAAAGCTACACAAGTTATGCAAATATCTTGGCCAGCAGGCTCCGTATAAAGATATAAGTTACCAACAAATATTAAAATTATCTGAATCACAACATGTTGTGGTAACATAATGCATCTAGGATAGCCTATAGATACTGAAAGGCTCGTTGGCTTGACGCGTTTCGGCGACTGCCTCATCAGGAGCAGCTGCATTTACTCTGAAAGAACATTAAACATAGGTATGAGGGTCAGTAAAATGGATCTTAGAAACTTAAAATGGAATGAGGGGTTATAGGAAGAAATAGGGGCAGATGGAGATAAAGAGGAAGGAAAAAATGTACCCTCCTATTTACACATTGCAATACATAGTGTGCTGGTGGTGCCATAACGGCGGCAGACGTCAAATAACTCTCCCGGGAGCTGAGGGGACGAGGAGCCCCAAGGAAATCGGACACCGGACCCCCAACGTGATGGTGAACACCCAGACTGCCACTGGTGAAAATGCCGGGGGGTGAACTGGAGAAAAATAAGGGGAATAAAAAATAAAAAATGGCGGGGGATGTAAATGATGATATGCTAGTGTGGGGGCTTCATTCTGAGGTTTGCCGAGGTCAGTTCGTCCTCAGGCCTTTCCGGCTGTTTCCGAAGCTCTCCCCCGTCTCTGGCCACATGTGGTATTGCATGCCATTGAATTCATTTTAATTCCATTGACTTCAATGGGGAAACTCGCTTTGATATGCAAGTACTTTGGATTACTAGCTTTCTCCTGGAACAGATTATACTCGTAATCCAAGGTTCCACTTTACAGAAGTCCATCGGACTAAAGTCCAAAGTACAAACACACATGCTCCAAAGCAATGCTAAACATCAGACAATAATAGCAGAAGTTGCCCAAAGGGTGGCGGTAAAGAGCTGAAAAACCGCGTGATTTGGTGAATGTTGGCTGAAAACGTTCACGTCCAACGCCCCTTTGGACAAAAATCCACAGAAATGTCAGATGGAAGTCCGGTCGTGTGTATGAGGCTTAAGAAGGTCTTCCACCTTAGCCAGGTTCTGGAGGATGACCACGAGTCTCCAGATAATGACATGTCACTTGTTGATGAAGCTCAAGAAAATCCATTGGCTTCCTATCATATGTTTTATACAGTTGCCAAGCATTTTGTAAGACCAGTTCGAAAACAGAACAAAAGGGGGGCTTGAATACTATTTCTTTTCACGGAATGATGGCCGATACTTATCAATGCTTTCATCAGCTCTGTCTACACCTCCCATGAAATGGTTATACACTTTGATCATGTTTGGCTGCTAAACTTGGATCTTCTTTTTCAAATTCTGGGAATCAAGATTGACAAGACACAGGGGGATCGATACCAGCACCAGATGAAGCAACAGTGACAACACTGTTATCATTCCATCTGCAGACACTATTGTCTTCGTCATCAATTCGCTAATCCAGTGCGTCCCTTTCTTGCTCCAAAAAAAATGGAACATGCAAAATGCCAAAACCATAAATAATACAACAACAATAATTGTGGAATTTTCTTTTTACAGCGCAAAAGCATAATTAGTGAAGAAGTAATAGAAAAAAAAAATGACTTGTACAGTGGAACCTGGATTGCGAGTAACGCAGTTAACGTGCGTTTCGCAATAGGAGCGCTGTATTTAAAAAAATCCTAACTCGGTTTTCTAGTGTTGTCTCGCAAAACGAGCAGGATTCAGGTCAAAGCGGTGTGCAGTCACACGTCTGGCCTGAGGTGGGAGGGTGCCGGAGCAGAGTGGCGCCGAACGGGGCTGTTCGGTAATGCTTGGAAAGACACTGAAATACTCCATTCCAGGACCTTTGCCAAGGTCAGTTACTGTAAGATGTCCTCGGGCCTTTCCGGCCGTTTCCGAGGCTCCCTGGTGCCCCCCTCCACCTCTGCCCGCATACGGTATTGCATGCCATTGAAATCAATTGAAGTGGTTTTTCTTTAGAGCAGAAATTGTAGGAGTCTGCTATATAGTTTGTTACAGTAAAACCCTTGCAATGTATATTGATTAGACATGTGCATTCATTTTCGTCCGAATGGATTTTCGTCTGAATTTCAGGTATTTTCGTTATCGTTTTAACCAACAATAACAAAAGCACAAAAAAATGAAAAACGAAATATCCAACATAAACAAATGCTTTATTTTCGTTTTCGTTGCCGTCAAATGTGCCTAACCTTAACTCTATTAGTCCAATATTATTCTACAGAAAGAGAAAAGATTTGACATTGAGAGAAAAGATTCGACATAGAGAGAAAAGATTCGACATAGAGAGAAAAGATTCGACATAGAGAGAAAAGATTCGACATTGAAAGAAAAAATTTGACATTATAGAGACATGAAGATTCGACATAGAGAGAAAAGATTTGACACAGAGAGAAAAGATTTGACATAGAGAGAAAAGTGTCGACATAGAGACAAAAGATTCGACATAGAGAGACAGGAAGATTCGGCATAGAGAGAAAAGATTTGACATAAAGAGAAAAGATTTGACATTATAGAGACATGAAGATTCGACATAAAGAGAAAAGATTCGACACAGAGAGAAAAGATTCGACATAGAGAGAAAAGATTCGACATTATAGAAACATGAAGATTCAACATAGAGAGAAAAGATTTGACATAGAGAGGCATGAAGATTTGACATAGAGAAAAAAGATTCGACATAGAGAGAAAAGATTCAACATAGAGAGAAAAGATTCGACATAGAGAGAAAAGATTTGACATTATAGAGACATGAAGATTCGACATAAAGAGAAAAGATTCGACACAGAGAGAAAAGATTCGACATAGAGAGAAAAGATTCGACATTATAGAAACATGAAGATTCAACATAGAGAGAAAAGATTTGACATAGAGAGGCATGAAGATTCGACATAGAGAGAAAAGATTCGACATAGAGAGAAAAGATTCGACATAGAGAGAAAAGATTCGACATAGAGAGAAAAGATTCAACATAGAGAGAAAAGATTCGACATTATAGAGACATGAAGATTCGACATAGAGAGAAAAGATTCGACATAGAGAGAAAAGATTTGACATTATAGAAACATGAAGATTCAACATAGAGAGAAAAGATTTGACATAGAGAGGCATGAAGATTCGACATAGAGAGAAAAGATTCGACATAGAGAGAAAAGATTCGACATAGAGAGAAACGATTCGACATAGAGAGAAAAGATTCAAAATAGAGAGAAAAGATTCGACATAGAGAGAAAAGATTCAACATAGAGAGAAAAGATTCGACATTATAGAGACATGAAGATTCGACATAGAGAGAAAAGATTCAACATAGAGAGAAAAGATTCGACATAGAGAGAAAAGATTCAACATAGAGAGAAAAGATTCGACATTATAGAAACATGAAGATTCATCATAGAGAGAAAGGATTCAACATAGAGAGACATGAAGATGCGACGAAGTAGCTAAAAATATACGATCGCAGCAAGCGGACATTTATGGTGAAATTCTCCACCCATAGGCCATAGAAGAATTCTAATGTTGGTTGACTAGTAATAATAATTTATAAATATAATTATTACTAGTGTAATACAACATTAGAATTCTTCTATAGCTTGTAGGCGGAGCATTCGACTGGAAATGTATGATTGCCGCGTCGTAGAGTTTCATTGCTCCGTCAAATCTTTTTATTTTTTTAAGATTCTACCGAATCTTCTTTTTTTTTTTTTTTTTAAGATTCCGTCAAATCTTCTTAGAACATTCGACAGACACCATAAGCCTTCATTTACAGATTCGACCTTAATTAATTTGGATTTTCGGACGAATGCTTTTTTTTAACAAAAAACTGAATAAATAAAAATAAATTTCGGGATTATTTATTTTTCGGACCAGAACGGAATACCGAAACAAAATATTTCAGTGTGCACATGTCTAAAATTGATCACCCAGAAAAGGTTGCCTTTTTCTCAACAAAAGTGGAGTTAGCCTTTAAGTTACTGAAAAGTCCATTATCATACTGATATCTGCTCAGGAGCCTACCACAATTAAACCTTACACCCACCCCATTAACATCCACTTGTGTTAAAGCAAGGGAGATGGGTGTTAAACAAAAGGGAAAAGTCTAAGAGGTTGACGCGTTTCACGTATAGTGCATCTTCAGGACCTTTTCTCAAACTCATTGAGTTTGCACAGATCATTTCCTTTCGTGACTATGGATAAAGTTTGTAATATAGGTGATTAATATATTATTTTCTTAGGTTGCTTCCTCCTGATTCCAAGAAAAAGTCATGAAGAAGCACTTTACATAAAACGAGTCATCCTCTTGGCCTTTTTAAATGAAGGAATTATGTATAACCAGGTAGATTATTTATCTGTATACAAATGAACATGCGCAATGTGATTACATACTTGGGATTTGTTTCCCTTTTTGATTTTAATTTTTGTATGTTTTAATCATGTAATACAAAAGGATAAAGATGTTATATAACTGCATCCTCCCTGGTACCAGTAATGTCTGTTCTTTTTCTTTGATGTACAATATTAGGAAGTGGTATGTAATATGCCAGCAATTTTTGGAATACTATAAGTAAATAATAAATTAATAAATAAATAAAACCTATCGTAGTGCCCTCTGCCATAAGTAGGTGCTAGAGGTGAGTATTTTTGTGGTAGCTGCCAGGCAGGTAAATTTAGCCAGGCCTATGCTGCATGATAGGCCTGCTTGTTTTTGATCTGGGGCAGGGAGTGGTTAGTGTATCAGTGGGTGTGACCACCTGTGCTTCAGTTCTTGGGCATCTCCCCTGCTTCCAGGGAGAATGTTCAGGAAGAGGGGCAGGACTGGGAATTGGAGTGACAGGGAGCTCATGGGAGGATCCCTGACCAATCCCCAACTGGAGTTGGCAGGGGACAGGCCTCCTTTATAAGCTCAGGTCCAGCCCACTGGAGGGGAGTTGTCGGCTGGGTGAAGTGACGAATGGAGTGTTATGCCCCATACACACAATCTGGCTTTTGCCCCGGCCAAAAGCACATCAGAATCCAGAGTAAAAGAGAACATGTTCTCTATCTAAACTCCGACGGAATTTCTCAGAAAAACTCAGATGGGGCATACACATGGTCAGAATAAGGCAGAAGGAAGCCCATACCCATGTGAGGGGGAGGAGCCCGGGAGCTGGGAGGGAGTCTCATCCTTACACAGTCATGGAAGAGGTGTCCTGGAACAGAGGGACTGGGGAAGTGGTCGGTACGCTTGTCCGCATAAGTTCTTCACCATGGACATGGGCAGGAGAAGGTCGTGAGTAAAGTACAGTGGATATCTGGAGGAAGCATGCCAAGGGAGCTGGGTGCGAGGCCAGAGGAGAGACTTGGGGTTATGTGTCAAATCGATGTGGCCTGTGGGAGCAGGATTTGCAAGTCGGGCTAGCTGGGATCAGTAGTCCACAAACCTTCTAAAGCTGCTAAATTCTAGGCCACCAAGAAGGGGTACTGCAGGCCCCTGGCCTACTAAGGCCTCGTACACACGATCGGACATATCCGATGAAAACGGTCCGCGGACCATTTCCATCGGATATGTCCGATCAGGAGTTTGATCCGATGGCGTGTACACACCATCGGATCAAATTCCCCGCCGGCGGACGGCGCGGTGACGTGTCGGTGACGCGGCGGTGACGTTGACGCCGCCACGTCACCGCCACGTCACCGCACCAGGAAGTAAAACACTTCCGCGCATGCGCCGAATCCATTCGGCGGCGGCGCGGCGGCGGTGCGGGACGACATGTCTGCTGGTAAGTGTACTAACCAGCAGACATGTCGGGCGGACAGATTCCCACCGGATAGATTTCAAAGCATGCTTTGAAATCTGTCGGGTGGACAAATCTGTCCGCTAGCCCATACACACGATCGGAGATGTCTGCTGAAACGGTCCATCGGACCGTTTTCAGAGGACATATCCCCTCGTGTGTACGAGGCCTTACAGTTCAGCAAATACTTGGGTCCATTCGGAGTGATCCCTGGTGTAATGTGAAGATGATTGGACGGAGGAACTAACATTGCACAGTGAAGTTTTGTGCAGGAGGAGAAAAGTCCTGAGAATAATAGCCTGCAGGAGTTGGTGCAGAAGAGGAATAACAGCCTGCAGGAGTTGATGCAGGGGAAGTGACTGTGAATGTTAGAGTCCATCAGTTCTTCAAAGCTCAATTCATTTAATAATTCTTTAACTATGATGGAAAATTGATCTGTTCTATGGGCATCCCATATCTTCTTTCCCTAACCAAGTTAGGGAAAGCACTGCCCAGGAGCCCCAGGTACATTGGGCCCCAAAATAATCTTGCATTACATCATACTTGCCAACTGTCCCGGATTTCCTGGGACAGCCATGCTTTTTACTAAACTGTCCCGTAGTGGTCGTGTCCCGTAACCTATACTGTGCCCTTCTGATCCCAGTATTGTGCCCTCCTGACCCCAGCCCCCCTGCACTGTGGTGTCCTTCTGCATTCCCCCTGTACTGTGCCCTTTGTGTTGACTAGTCTTTGATATATGGAATGTTTTCCTCTTTTTAAATCGATTTTATTGAAAGTACTAATGAATATATGTTTACTTCTATCAACTATTTATACTTTATTACTTGAAAGTAGGTGTGTAAATTGGGGCAAGCTGGTAGGGGCCCAAGAGCAATACTTTGCCCATGGGCCTATGATGCTAATAAGATAAGGTGACCAGATTTTTAAAATGAAATCCAGGACATATTTTTATTTATTTACTAGTAATGGCGGCAATCAGCGACTCTGCCCATCGCCGCCGCCGCCCGCCTCACAGCCTGTCAAGTCTTACGCTTCAGGCCCCAGCTACTACTGGACAGGGATTGGAGGAAGATCACTCCACCAGGGAAGGCAAGGAGATAATCAGGCAGGCGGCTGACCGGGACTTGAGCCACGGCAGAAGAACATGCGAGCGGAGCTGAATGCACCCGAAACTGAAGAAATATTCCCTCCGCTCCGACCAGCACATGATCATCAGAAAGGGGACCAGATAATGGAAAAAAATACACCCCCCCTAAGCTAGCAGGAACGGCGGAGCGGAGGTGTGTAATTCAGATTTTTTTTATTAACCACTTAAAGAGGTGGTTCACCCTAAATATAGTCTCTCCCATGCGATCCAGCGTCAGCGCCAGTATGCTGTTTTTTTTTTTTTTTTAATCCCCCACTTACTGCGTAATCTTTAATTTAAATTTCTTTCCCCCGTGGTGGATGGCGCCTGTATAGCGCGTCACATCTTACGAAAATACCCGATTTAGGACTCGGGTATTCTCAGCGCAATGCGGCGCCTGCGCACAGACCTAGGAGCTGACTGCGCAGGCGCCGTATTTCTCTGAGTCCTATTCCGGCTGTGTTCGGAGGGCGTGACGCGCCATAGCCGTAGGACTCGGAGAAATACGGCGCCTGCGCAGTCAGCTCCTTGGTCTGTGCACAGGCGCCGCATTGCGCCGAGAATACCCGAGTCCTAAATCGGGTATTTTCGTAAGATGTGACGGGCTGTATAGGCGCCATCCACCGCAGGGGAAAGATATAACAATAAGGCCTCGTACACACGATCGGACATATCCGATGAAAACGGTCCGCGGACCATTTCCATCGGATATGTCCGATCGGGAGTTTGATCCGATGGCGTGTACACACCATCGGATCAAATTCCCCGCCGCCGGACGGCGCGGTGACGCGGCGGTGACGTTGACGCCGCCACGTCACCGCCACGTCACCGCACCAGGAAGTTAAACACTTCCACGCATGCGCCGAATCCATTCGGCGGCGGCGGGGCGGCGGTGGGGGACGACATGTCTGCTGGTAAGTGTACTAACCAGCAGACATGTCGGGCGGACAGATTCCACCGGATGGATTTCAAAGCATGCTTTGAAATCTGTCGGGTGGAGAAATCTGTCCGCTAGCCCATACACACGAGCGGAGATGTCTGCTGAAACGGTCCATCGGACCGTTTTCAGCGGACATATCCCCTCGTGTGTACGAGGCCTTAAAGATTACACAGTAAGTGGGGGTTTTTAGAAAAAAAAAAACAGCATACTGGCTCTGACGCCAGTATGCTGGATCACATGAGAAAGACTATATTTAGGGTGAACCTCCGCTTTATGCCCCCGGACCATAATACATCTAAAGGACCAGGCCCCTTTTTGCAAATTGGCACTGCGTCGCTTTAACTGAAAATTGCGCGGTCGTGCGACGTGGCTCCCAAACAAAATTGGTGTCCTTTTCTTCCCACAAATAGAGCTTTATTTTGGTGGTATTTGATTACCTCTGCGGTTTTATTTTTTGCACTATAAACAAATATAGAGCGACAATTTTGAAAAAAATGCAATGTTTTTTACTTTTTGCTATAATAAATATACCCCAAAAATATATATAAAAAAAAAATTCCTCAGTTTAGGCCGATACGTATTCTTCTACCTATTTTTGGTAAAAAAAAATCGCAATAAGCGTTTATCGGTTGGTTTGCGCAAACTTTATAGCGGTTACAAAATAGGGGATAGTTTTATTGCATTTTTATTATTTTATTTTTTTTTCCTACTAATTGGCGGCAATCAGCGATTTTTTTTCATGACGGCGACATTATGGCGGACACTTCGGACAATTTTGACACATTTTTGGGACAATTGTCATTTTCACAGCAAAAACTGCATTTAAATTGCATTGTTTATTGTGGAAATGACAGTTGCAGTTTGGGAGTTAACCACAAGGGGGCGCTGTAGGGGTTATGTGTTCCCTGTGTGTGTTTACAACTGTAGGGGGGTGTGACTGTAGGTGTGACGTCATCGATCGTGTCCACCCTATAAAAGGGATGACGCGATCGATGCTGCCGCCACAGTGAAGCACAGGAAAGCTGTGTTTACACACGGCTCTCCCCATTCTTCAGCTCCGGGGACAGATCGTCGCACTCCAGCGGCGATCAGCTCCGCGGTCCCGGTCGGACTGGGTCACGGGCACGCGCCGCGGGTGTGCGCCCGTGACCCACGCCTGGGTAGTAGTACTGGACGTACCTGTACGTGGATCTGCCCAGCCGTGCCATTCTGCAGACGTATTTGTGCAGGAGGTGGTCCTTAAGTGGTTAATTCTGCACTAACTGTCTTTGAAATTGACCCAGACCCAGACAGTGTCTCCTTAATCCGGGGACTGTCCCTGCAAACCAGGGATGTCTGGTCACCCTATATTAAGAGGACCCTGACTAGTGTGCATTATAGGGCCAGATTCTCATAGATTTGCCCTGGCGTAGCGTAAGCCATTAACACTACGCCGCCGCAACTTAACAGAGCAAGTGCCGTATTCTCCATGCACTTGCTCCGTAGTTTGCGGAGGCGTAGTGTAAATGGCCCAGCGTAAGGCCGCGTAATTCAAAGGGGGCGGCTTGTATTTAAATTAAGCGTGCCCCCACGTCGATCGAACTGCGCATGCGCCGGCCGGAGAGAAAGAGCAGTGCGCATGCTCCAGCTCACGTCAGAAAGCGTCGTTGAAACCGATGTCAAAACGACGTGATCGTCACTTACGCAATGCCCTATTCGCGAACGACTTAGTAAAACGACGTAACCGACGGAAAAAGCCGACGCTGACCCGACGCCATACTTAACATGGCATCCGACGGCACCCGACGGTACTGCGTAAGGTTACTCCACATATTAGCAGGGGTAACCTTACGCGGACGAAAACGACGTAAGCGACGACAGGGCGGCGTAAAAGCGTTCGGGAATCTGAGTAGTAGCCTCATTTGCATAGGCAAATGAGAAAACAACGTAAAGGCCACCTAGTGGCCAGAGTTGTCATTACATCTACGATCCGCAAGTGTAATTGTATTACACTTGTCGGATCTTCACCCGTATCTATGCCAAAGTGATTCAAGGAATCACTCGCATAGATACCCGGGGAAAAAAAACGGCGATACGACGGGGTATCTGAGATACCCCGTCGTAGCGCCTCTGAGAATCTGGCCCATAGACTGCAGATGTACTGTATGCCCATAGACACTCTATAGAAGCACAAAGACTACACAGAAAGATGTTGGTGGAACCCGGCCCTTCGGCATATCATCAGATCATGATTACTGTAACTTCCAAGATTCAGCCTCGTTTGCTGAGTTAATTCCCCCCGGCTCCGGGAATTGTTTTAATTTGCTCATCCAAAAGATAATATTTCTCTAAGGATATTTGCGAACTCCCAGAAAGGCTGAGACCTCTGAACTTTGTTTTCTAAACTTGCGTTTTGGAACAGACGCTCCGTGTCGTTAGACAACCCATTAATCATTCCGCTTCAACTAATTCATCTTCCAAAAGAAAATGTGATTACTTAGCATTTCGTCCCGTTTGTCGGACACGGCCCCCAGCAAACAGATTAATGTATGTTCCAAATGCCAAAACGGGTGTTTACATTCAAATAATGGCTTGTGCTCTGCGTGTTGTGCTGTGGCTTTCATTAAACGTTTGGCGCCATGCCTCACTTTATACAGTTTTATTAAGCAAATCGTTTTTTGTTAAGGTTTCTTACCTGGAGATTCCGACAGTAGGAGTTCTTCCTGCTACAGGCAGACAATGCTAAGTCACTGGCTCGTAATTAGCAGCAGGGTTGTTGGCCTGTCCATGGCCATTGATAAGGGGGTACAGCTGGGCATCCTGTACAGGGCCCAGGTCCCATTAGTTCAGCAGGGGGGGGGGCCTGGGCAGCAGAATAGGATTGTTGACAGGAGGGGGTGATCTGTGCTGTGGAGGGCAAGGGGGCAGTATATGGTGCATCCTTCGATGAAGTTTCCAGGCCTACTCCCAAGATACCAGCCTTCCATGGTCCTCTCCAGGACAGGTCCTCCCCTGGCTTCCTTCATCAAGTGGCTTCATCCCGCAGGACGGACAGCACAGGATCACCTCTTCAGAAAGCAGGCCCCAGTCTGACCACTGGGCCTACCATGCGAAGCCACGACCCCGGACCAACGGGGTCCCGGAGACAGGATTCAGGAGACGCACCTCAGGCCCGGCAGGCCACGAGGCGCGAACAACGAACCCCGCACCATTGGCGTCTGTCCCTTAAAGGGGTTGGAAAGGTTTGTCTTTTATTTTTGGTTCCTTTAAGCTTGTGCATTGTTGGTTCACTTACCTTTTCCTTCAATTTCCCTTCTAAATGTTTTTTTTCTTTGTCTGAATTTCTCACTTCCTGTTCCTCCTCAGTAAGCTTTCCACCATCATCCAAGCAGTGGAAAGTCATTTAGAACAGCTTACTGAGGAGGAACAGGAAGTGACAAATTCAGACACAGTCTCGGCTACATGTGAATTGAGTTTGGTGGTCTCAGTCCGGCTCCCGGTGGGTGTGCTATGCAAGGTACGCCTGTGCTTAGTACGCCCACCCCCCCCCACAAAAACCACCACACTTGCACGCACACAAAATTGGTTTAAAAACACACGCACTTTATCCTAAAATAAAAGAGAGGCGAAGGACCTACGGGGCTGTCTGGGTGGGCTAGGCCCCCTTACTCCCCCAGTTGGGCTCCCAAGAGGAGCAGGTAGGGTGGGGTGAGTGGGAGGCCCCCCCTCACACCCGCCATTGCCACCAGGGGCATGGAGAAGGATGGCGATTGCCTCCGGGGGGAGGGTCTGCCTACTCCCAACTCCTGCAGTCCAGCTCCTCTCTCTCGAGTTCACGCACACAAAAAACACACTTAAAAAAAAAAAAAAGCAAAAAAAAAAAAAAAAAAGAAGGGAAATTGAAGGAAAAAGTAAGTGAACCAACAATGCACAAGCTTAACCACTTCAGCCCCGGACCATATTGCTGGTCAAAGACCAGAGCATTTTTGCGATTCGGCACTGCGTCGCTTTAACTGACAACTGTCGTGCGACGTGGCTCCCAAACAAAATTTGCGTCCTTTTTTTTCCCACAAATAGAGGTTTCTTTTGGTGGTATTTGATCACCTCTGCGGTTTTAATTTTTTGCGCTATAAACAAAAATAGAGCGACATTGAACTTTTTACCATAATAAATATCCCCCAAAAATATATAAAAAAAAACTTTTTTTTTCCTCAGTTTAGGCCGATACGTATTCTTCTACATATTTTTCGTAAAAAAAAAAAATCACAATTAGCGTTTATTGATTGGTTTGCGCAAAAGTTATAGCATTTACAAAATAGGGGGTAGTTTTATGGCATTTTTATTAATATATTTTTTTTTTACTAGTAATGACGGCGATCAGCGATTTTTTTTTTCGGTACTGTGACATTATGGCGGACACTTCGGATCCTTTTGACACATTTTTGGGACCATTGACATTTTTATAGCGATCAGTGCTATAAAAATGCATTGATTACTATAAAAATGCCACTGGCAGGAAGGGGTTAAAGGGTCACTAAAGGAAAACATTTTTTTTGCTGAAATGACTGTTTGCAGGGTATAGAGACATAAAAGTTAACTGATTCCTTTTAAAAAATGATTAAAAATAGATAAAAATCAATCATATAATGTGCCTCTAGTTTCACTTTCGTTTTTAAACTGGTTTCATGTTTCTGTGAAGTAGAAAGACACACAGAACAAAAACAAACAAATCCAGGGCAGTGTTTTGTTTTTAAAATGAATCTGATTGGTTCTGAGGAGTTTTAAAACACAGCTTGGACCACAGTGAAAAGCTGCCATGAGATTTTTCATAAGGAGCCAGACAAGCAGGACGTGTGGAGATCAGAGCAGAATTACAGCAACTTCAAAGCAAAAATGAACGATGAGAACATGAAAACAGCACTGCATTAAGGTAAAGGAAGCCATTTAGCTAAAAAAAATGTTTTCCTTTAGTGACCCTTTAAGTGTGTTCCCTGGGTGTGTTCTAACTGTAGGGGGGGTAGACTCACTAGGGGAAATGACTGATCGCTGTTCATACATTGTATGAACAGAAGATCAGGCATTTCTCCCCTGACAGGACCTGGGGCTGTGTGTTTACACACATAGCTCCCGGTCCTCGTTCTGATTGAAGTGATCGTGGGTGCCGGAGGCGAGCGGGGGGCACGTGTGCCCCTATTGGCTGCTCGGCGACATGAATTATAACTAAGTGATCTCGCCCAGCAGAGCCGACCTGCCGCCGTATAACTGCGGCGGCTGGTAGGCAATCAGTTAAAGTAACCTATTTGCAAAATAAAAAATGAACCTTTACATTTACAACCTCTTTAAGTACCCCTCCCCAGCATGCACAGCAGGGCGACCACTCCCACTGATTCGCTGCCGAGGGGAACACCCAATACACCCTGACCTTGCTGCTGCCACCCTTGGCCTGGAGTGGTAATGACACCCACAGGCAAACAATAGTGGGAACTCCCAGCACAGCCATGGCTGAAACAAAGGCTAAATTTGCTATTAATCACATTAGTCTGAGCCCAGATAACAGCTCAGACCCCACTAAATTTAAAGGGTCACTAGGAAAATTTTTTTTTAGCTAAATAGCTTCCTTTACCTTAATGCATTGCTATTTTCATGTTCTCATTGTTCGTTTTTGCTTTGAAATTACTGAAATTCTGCACACTTCTTGCTTGTCTGGCTCCTTATGAAAAATCTCATGGCAGCTTTTCACTGTGGTCCAAGTTGTGTGTCTAAAACTCCTCAGAACCAATCAGATTCATTTTAAAAACAAAACACTGCCCTGGGATTCAATTTAAAAACAAAACACTGCCCTGGATTTGTTTGTTTTTGTTCTGTTTGTCTTCTGTACTTCACATAAACACAAAACCAGTTTAAAAACGAAAGTGAAACTAGAGGCACATTATATGAATGAATTTTTATCTATTTTTAATCATTTTTAAAAGGAATCAGTTAACTTTTATGTCTCTATACCCTGTAAACAGTCATTTCAGCAAAACATTTTTTTTCATTTAGTGATCCTTTAAAGCAGCGCCTGTTCAACAGGAACACATGTATTATCTGTGTCCTCTTCATCCTGACTATAGAAAGGTGGATGGACAATGGGCTGGCAATGTTTAGACAGAACACAAGGGCTGTGGCTGAGTTTCTGCATAAAGCAACACAATACAGACTCTCCGCAAAGCTCTGTTTTTTCTTGCGGCTTAGTCTCGATGACTCCACTTCTGTTTGTGTTGATAAAATGATTTTTGGTTCCAAGGTCCTTTTTCAAATAAATAACCAGAAGAAAACAACGAAAGGTCATGTGTAAAAATTGTTTTTGGAGAGCGGTCCATGATCTCATACATGATAGGCTGTGGGTGGAACGTTAGCTCCGATGCCTTTTACTCTTGGTTTTCTGCAGAAATTGGGAACATGAAGGAGAGGCAGCTATTAATCTTTATTATAAATTAAGGATGATGTGCTGTATGGAGCATAGAGGAAAAGAATAGTTTGCCTGACTCATACATTTCTTTTTTCTTTCTAGCTTTCAAACAAAGTTCAAAAAGTTGCCACCCTTCAGAAAAAGATCAATTATTCAATTTGTAGCACCCTCCAAGATAGGTGCTAGGATTAGGTAGAGTGGAGCCGTGTTTTTGCTGCTAGGTACATTTAGGCTCACCCCTATTCAACTGGCTCGAACCCTCCCTTGACACATCAGATGTCTAGTAAATGTATTGTGACCTCTGCTTGGCCGGGGCTGTGCAATTTAACTTTTAATTAATCAATTAATCTTTAATTTTTTTGATCGATCAAAATCTTTTTGATCGATTAAAATTCTTTTGATTTGTACTCACCTCCCTGCCGGCTTCTGGGCCTTCAGGGAGTTCTGTCGGAGATCCGGTAACATAACGGACACCGGCGGGGTTTTCCGTGTTTATTTGAAGGGCTCCTTTGCTGTGCCTTCATATCTGCATGCCGGCGGGACCTTACTATCTGCCACACGCAAGGGCTGTTACACTTCCCTCTATCACTTCCCTCTATCACCCCTCTATCACCCTGGGATTCTACAGCCATCCACTGGGAGTTGTGATAGTTCCCTTCACGGGACATCTACATGCCGACGGACTGATGTTAACCCCTCCTCATCTGGTTATAGAAGATTTCTAGAGCGAACACAAAATATTGAACAAATTGGAAAAATCCATATGCATCTGAATCCTTCAGTGAGTATCAGTTAGAAGGATTTCCCAAAATGGGATGTAATTTAAGGATTCTTACTGATGCATCAGTAAGAATCCTTAAATTACATCCCATTTTGGGAAATCCTTCTAACTCTCCTCATCTGGATTCAGCAGTGGTATCGTTGTACACATTTTTATACCAGTATCATACTTAGCTACATGTTTTTATGACTGCTTTTGGTACCGTTTGGTATTACTCGCACCATTTTTACAGTTTATGTAGCTACATCGATTTTTTTTTTTCCAGTGCAATATTTATTTTGTTACCTACTTGAAGACTATAAAAGTTTTAATGCTATTCCCTTTGAGTGCTGCCTTTGTGTGTTTTTTGTATCCTGCTATCCATTTTTCCAGTTGTTGGTAGCTGCACTGGGAATCAGCCTGCAAGGAGATCAGCTAAAGGTAGTTGGATCTGTATGTGCATTATAATTAATCGAAATTAGTCGATTAATCGATTAAAAAAACAAAACGATTAATCGAACACAAACATTTTGATCAGTAACAGCCCTAATATATATATATAGCATATAATCGCAATGCAACAACAATATTACCTGCTCCTGTGGGCTGTTTTTAAGCGGGAGAAAAAAAAAAAAAAAAACATCACACAGTTAATATATTCAAACCAAAAAGAATGACTTTACTTTAAGTAGAAAGCAAATATGGGTTTCAATTATAAGTCAATAACAATCATACAATGGCACACAATGACTCCGCAAGGGCCCTTGCAGGAGATTAGCAAATGATAACAAGAAAAGATCTAAGACAAGGAATCGTACCATTCAGTTAAACTAGTATAGGCAGTCTATGCTCGCGAGCTCCCTCTAGCGGGCAGTTCTTCGGAACAGCTAAAGAAACGTCTCGAGACCAAAGTCCACGTTGCGGTCATTGGTGCACTTTAGATTTGTAATCCAAAAGGGATAAACGATGAGATAAAGTTAGTCAAAAACAGGGTGTTATGAAGAGCAATGGTGGTGAACTGATCGCTCGTCAGCGCCAGTCACTCCTGTGTAACAACAATCAACTTAGAAGGCCTTTGGCTTGTGGGGTGGCACCAGGCCCGTCGGAACCCGACAGGCAAAGCAAGCATTTGCCTGGGGCCCTGAGCTGGCCATGGGCCCCGAGCTGGCCAGGGGCCCAGCAGGGAGGGCCCTTGCCGCACCGCTGCGTCCTCCTGCAGTCCGGTCGGCCGTGTACCATAACCGCGCGGTACAGGAGAATCAGGTTCCTGTTCCCGTCCGGACTGACAGGAAGTGCACACACTGAGTGTTCACTTCCTTTCAGTCCAGCCCCGGGAACAGCAAACTGAATCTCCTGTACCGCGCGGTTATGGTACGCGGCCGACCGGACTGCAGGAGGACGCAACAATGCGGCAAGGACCTTCCCTGTTGGGGCCCCTGTGTGGACACCGTCACCAACATATGCCGGCGTGTGCATGTGAGGCGGAGGATAGAGGTAAGCAACCCCCCCCCAAATGTCTTCAAATGGCCCTGGGTGGCACTAGACTGTTTTTCTAAAGGGGAGAGCTGAAAGTTGAGCAGGTGCTCTCTCACCCGAACAGACTAAGTTCTTCTCCAAAGCGCGTTAGTCAGTCACCGTCCCGTAGCACAAGGTCTCCGGTATGAGGCCCTCCACTGTTTCAGTTGTCAGCTGGATGGCTTCAACGAGCTAGGTACAGTGGTCTTGCTTCCCTCAGGCGGGTTGGCCTCCTGGCGACTCCAGGCCCAGGCTTCAGGCCTAACAGCACGGTTGTGCTGCTCTCCACAGCTTCGCAGAGGAGAAGATGCAGGTCCGGAGAGAGTGAGATCAGCCCCTCCCTTTCCTTAAGTAAGCCCCCCCATAAATCTGTGCGGAGGTGTCACATGTTCTAATAATGCAGGGCATTGTGGGAAGCATAGTCTGTTTCTACGAAGAGTCAATGGAGTCCATATCTCCTGGTACTTGCAGTCCCACAATGCATAACTTCTTAAAGGTATTGTAACATATTTACAGGCGTAGCTAAAGTTCCGGTGGGATTCAGGCCTATCAATAGTCTGATAAGATGACCCCGCTACAGTAACTTGTCCTTTGCCACGTACACACGATCGGAAAATCCGACAAGAAAACCGTGAATTTTCTTGTGATGGAATCTTGTCTCAAACTTGTCTTGCATACACACGGTCACACCAAATTCCGACCGTCAAGAACGTGGTGACGTACAACACTACAACGAGCCGAGAAAAATGAAGTTCAATGCTTGCGAGCATGTGTCGACTTGATTCCGAGCATGCGTGGTTTTGGTGCGTTGGAATTGCATACAGACGATTGGAATTTTCTCCAAGAACTTTTCTTGTCGGAAAATTTGAGAACCAGCTCTCAAATTTTTCTTGGCGGAAATTCCAACAGAAAAATTCTGATGGAGCCTACATACAGTCGGAATTTCTGACCAAAAGCTTGCATCAGACTTTTCTTGGTGGAATTTCCGATCGGGCGTACGCGGCATAACTTTAATCAATGTAGCTGCAATTGCTGGATTATGTAAATGTAGTTGTGCTCACTGTAGTCAGTGCAGCTGCATGCAATTAGTTAGGTCTGCTCAGTATTTCAGCTGCGTCTGGTTTGATTGCTTCCTCTGCTTTCCAGAGAACAGTAGAACTTTCTGGAACATAGGTGTTGAGCAATGCATATAGCAACGTGAATATTTATACAGCTCTGGCCAATCCCAGGGAGCAGGGCCCTGAAGGCAGCTGGAAGTCTGTATAAATATTTTATGACACAGAGCATCTGGATCTGGTCCTGGAGAGGTTAAGTTCAGCCTGGTGGGCTTTATGCCCTCTGGGCAGTGCTGCCATGTGCCTGTTGTCTGTGAGGTCTCAGTTGGGCTAGCTGATGGGCCTGGATGCTGAAGCTACAGAAAGTTGACTGAGGGTCTGTCGTCTAGTCTGGTAGTCTGGTCAGGAGGAAGGTATACTTACAGAACATCTTCAGTCTTCCATGTTGAATAATGTGTAATCTTGTGGCAGAGGATTTCAAAAAGTTATTATGTGTGAATAAATGTCCTTTTAAATCCAAATGCATTTATTCTAGAGTAACCTGTCCCCCAGATAAAGACCGAAACTGACTCGGTCGAAACGCGTCGGAGCCTCTAGCACATGCATCACTGTAATGTAAAGATATTTGTTTACACTGCTGTATTTGGTATATATACATTGCTGTATTTGGTATATATACATTGCTGTATTTGGTATATATACATTGCTGTATTTGGTATATGTATCCTGCCTCATTCATCAGAGCTCATGTTTTATTAAGTGATTTTATAATAAGACTTTTACATATCAAATAAGTTGTAATATTTTTGCTGCCTAAAAACCCTGTGGGGAACCTCTCTATCCAAAATTCTATATAGGGGTGTGCAGCTATCCTCTTACATTTTAGTGCCGTTTTCCATTACAGGAAGAGGAGGTAGTTGCCATTGGAAACTGCAAGAAAGAACAGTAAGAGCAACTTTTTGGTTGGCATGGCACCTAGTTAGGTGGCAGGTCCTCCAGTAGTGAGAGAGGCGGTGCCCTGACTCCCTACCTAGCCGTCCATCACAGTGAGAAGACTAGCAGGCTAGCATTACAGAGACTCAAGACCCGATCTCTGGGTAAAAAAAGGAAAGGGCCTGCCTGACCTACATACATACACTGACCTGACCTACATACACTGACCTGACCTACATACACTGACATGAGCTACACACACTGACCTACATACACTCACAGTCTGACCTACATACACTGAACTGAGGTGACTTACATACACACTCACTGACCTACCTCAGCTCAGCCGTGGTGTGCGGTGTGCGGCGCCGGCGCGCCCAATGCCCATCATCATAGAGATGCAGCCAGAGGAGGAGCCGAGGAGGAGAGGAGAGCCACCGAACTGAGTGCCAAGCGGGGAGCGGAGATGTGCCGTGGCGGCATTGTTATTCCCGCCTTTTGGAGCTTGCAGCACCTATGATGGACATCACACGTCCTGCGGTCCTGGCATTGGATCAGTGGGACGTCCATCATAAGCGCTGCAGGCTCCAGAAGGCAGGACCTGCTATGTCACTCGGCGGCGCTTGGAGGCTCTCAGGATCAGAATGGGGCTAACATAAATACTGCATGCCTGAGACTCTGGGCTTTTCGGGGACCCATTTGGGACACCAGCTCCCCCCTAACGACGCCCCTGGTGATATCGTGTGAAGGCTAGATTGATTGGCATACATATCCAACAAAGGAATGCTTAGTTTAGAGTGAAAAAACTTTTCCAGTTAAAAAAATGGGATTAAAGATCTTTAATAACGGGGAAATTGTGTCTCCAATTCTCTTTTAAAATATAAAAAGTCCATTATGGAACGTTATCTTTCTGCTTCTGCATTGTCATCTGTTTTCCTCTGTGTAAACTTCTAAGCATTCTTAGTCTCATGGTCCAGGTTGCTAACAGTTTAATCTCCATCTGAGAAGACTTTTAATCACTTCCAGTTGTTTATAACTGTGATAAAATTGTTTGGCGCTATGATAATTGTCCAGACTCAGCAGGAAGCCTGCAGTGGCTCACAGAGAGAACAAGTGGATTTTATGGACATCCTGGCCAAGCCTAAGTGCTTGCTCACCAGTATCATTCAAAGCAAAGTATGTTGCTCCCAGCTGACCAGCAGGAATGCAAATGACAATTTCCTCCATGCAGGGTTGAATGAACTCTTAAATATTTTGTCCACTTACTCAGCAGCAGCCTTAATGAGTTTTAATGTCCTAAGATGAACTTGCTTGAGTCTTGCTGGATACAAGGACCTGCTCTCCTGAGAGTTCCTTTTTTTTTTTTTAAAGTAGACCTGAGCTCAAAAAGTTGAGATTTGCTATGTTACAGGCATGGCCGTCCGCAGAACTTTTTTTAGGGAAGGAATTGTAGCTCCCTGCTCTGTGCCTGATGCCATTTTCCCACTGTTGCCTATAGGTGGCGATACCATCACAGACCAGTGTTGGAACACGGGCAAGCCATAGACTATTGAGTGTCTTTCCTTGGGAACAGCCCAGTGGGAATGGTGCCCCACTGTGCATGCCCGGGAGGGATACTGAAGGGGTAGACGCCATATTTTGGGGTCCTTCGCCTCGTGGCTCTCCTGGCACGAGGTATGTGTTGTGTGATTTTCACCCCCGGTACCACGTTGGCCCAAGGCTGCATCTCTAGCAGTAGGCCCAGTTATGCTGACTGTGGCATACGAATCAAGAGGGATCCTAAGCTGTCCATCTAATCGAAAGAAGCTACACTTAAAGAAGGAAACCAAAGGATGACCTGCCCTGGAGGAGACAAAGCGGAAGGCTTATGTCTTGGGATAGGCCTGGTGATCCTATTAAGGAGGGATCCACAACTCAAGTTGTCCTACAGTTCGCCGGGTCAGCGTAAAGGCTGTCATGGATATGCAATAGGTTGGCAGTTTATCTGTCTCCATCTGTCCATTAAGAGGCCTGACCCTGTTCTGGTTACCTTCTTATTTCCTCTCCTTCCTGTATGGCTCCACCCAGGCCTTCCCAGGAAGTCTATTTTAACCGTTGCACTACAGGCCTGCAGTGCTGTTCAACGGTGTTGTTTGCTTAAGTTCCTGTCTGCAGTGTGCTACGATTACCTTCCTGTGTACCGTTTTTGGCTCGTCCCTGACTTTGCCTGTTTGCCTGTGCCCCTAACCTTTTGCCTGTCCCTGGTTACCCCTGTCTGCCTGTTGCCCTGACCTTGGCTTACCCATCACTAACGTTTGTCCTGCTTGCTGCTTTCCATCTCTCCCTGTGGAGCGTGACCTAGGAAATTCCAGGGGTCGCGACCTGGATCCAGCTGCAGCAAAGTCCATCCCCACCACTAGGGGCTCTGGTGAACACAAAGCTGGGTCTTAGAATCCGCGCCCTGGGGAATCTTGGGTTCACCCCTCCTCTCTCATAGCAGCAGTCGGCTATAGGGTTCACTACCCTGTGGTGCATCCCTGACCTCATCGGGGTGCACTTGTCACCTGGCCACAGGTGACCTGACAAAGGCTCTATAACTATACGGCTGGAAGTTCGGGTAATACATCCTGTGGCAGACGATTGGAGTTGTGAATGACTTTGGAGTTTAGGGGTTTTTCCCCAGTAATCTTGTACAGTGTACCTGAACCTTCCCTTTCCCCTCCATCCTTCTACCTTCTTGACAAGTTTTGAACAAAAGAATAAAACCTGACAGTTAGAGGTTTTACATCTTCTGTGGATTTTGGAGTTCTTTCAGACTTTCTTCCCTTAGACAAAAAATGTTGAGGTAACGTGCAAGGCCCAAAACTAACCAGCGGCTTTCACGGGGTTAGTGCAACAGCATCGTTTTTAGGGTTACCCATGCGCCGCCCCTTTTCGACACTGTCATTATCACATTATCATGGTCAGAGACTGCAGACGTAGTACAGTCCCTAGGATAAATAATGGATTATGGCTGACACGCCCTCTTTACTAGACCCAGCGAAACTACAGCAGTGATCCCTCCGGCTGGACGATTGCTCCCTCTGGGTTCCCCCGGGGGCGACTCTGGTCAGTAGTGTAGCATGTCTGTACCCTGGCATTGGATCAGTCTTTCTCTTTCGGGTGGCGATGCACAACGTGGCTCTCTCTCTCTGGCTTCCGCCCAGCACACTCCTCATTCTTTGTCCTGTAGCACTTACTCCCTCAGATTTTTTCCAAGCTGCAGTCTCTTAATCTCTCTCTTGATCGAGCTGTAGCCTCCTCCCTGTAGAAAATGGGGACGCCAATCTTTGGGACTACATGTCCCATGATGCTCTCCTCTCCTAGTCTCCTTTGATTGGCCCTCAGATATGGGCAATGGGGAAGGAACAGAGCGGGCAGGAAGCTGGGCAGGGAACCTAGTGAGAACCACTGTCTCTTCTCCCTGACAGGAGAAAGGAGGGCGAGTGGGGGAAACCTCTGACAGCCCACAGCTCGCCTTTATACTGTCACAGCGCTGCCGAGTATCTCTGCTGGACTGAGCCAGGAAAAGAGCCCACAGTCACACTTCACTGATGGGGGCTTGACAGCACCTTAAGGGTATCACCCCACAGGTGGCTTACTTCCAGGTGCGGGCTGCCTGCACCCCCATAGCAACACCACTGTGCTGAATTTAACAGTGCTGATCCCATCCCTGATTTAAAGGGGGGGGGGGGCAATTGACCCCCCTTGCCCCTACCTGTGGAAGCCCATGGTTACAGGTGTAGTGCAGACCCCTAACCCAGGCTGGCTGTTTTTTCCCCAGGTTTCAATCCCTATGAGGCACATGGCCGACAGGCACACAGCAGTTTCACAGCCTCACAGCTCAAGAAACAGGCAGTGCATGTCTTTTTGAAGTTTAACCACTTGCTTACTGGGCACATAAACCCCCTTCGTGCCCAGGCGAAATTTCAGCTTCTGGCACTGCGTGGCTTTAACTGACAATTGCGCGGTCGTGCAATGTGGCACCCAAACAAAATTGGCGTCCTTTTTTCCCCCACAAATAGAGCTTTCTTTTGGTGGTATTTGATCGCCCGTGCGTTTTTTATTTTTTGCGTTATAAACAAAAAAAGAGCGACAATTTAAAAATATATATATATTTTTTACTTGTTGCTATAATAAATATCCCAATTTTTTTTAAAAAAATATATATTTTTTTTCTCAGTTAAGGCCGATACGTATTCTTCTACGTATTTGTGTAAAAAAAAAAAAAATCACAATAAGTGACTGCTTTGCGCAAAAGTTATAGCACCTACAAAATAGGGGACAGAATTATGATTTTTTTTTTTATATTTTTTTTTTACTAGTAATGGCGGCGATCTGCGATTTTTATTGGGACTGCGATATTGTGGCAGACACATCGGACACTTTTGACACATTTTTGGCGCCATTCACATTTATACAGCGACCAGTGCTATAAATATGCACTAATTACTGTATAAATGTGACTGGCATTAAAGGGGTTAACACTAGGGGGTGAGGAAGGGGTTAAATGTATTGCCTGGGTGTGTTCTAACTGTGTGGGGGGAGGGGGGTGACTGGGGGAGGTGATCGATGCTGTCTCCCTATGTACAAGGGAAACAGCATCTGTCGCCTCTCCCTGACAGGACGCGGAGCTCTGTGTTTACACACACAGCTCCACGTCCCTGCTCTGTCACCGACGATCGCGTGTACCTGACGGACATCGCGGCCGCCGGGTACACGCATCGAATCCTCGGTGATGCGTCGGAACTGTTTTTCCCCGCCGCGCGCCACCTTGTGGCGTGCGCGGGGAATTACAAGTAAATCACGTCCAAAGACGTGATCCCGGTGCCTCAGGTCCGCGTTGTTGACGTATTCTGTCAATGGCGCGAACCCGAAGTGGTTAATGCTGGTTGAACTTACCTAGGACACACTTAACCCCTTCCTCGCCCCCTAGTGGTTAACCCCTTCCCTGCCAGTGTCATTTACACAGTGATTGCTGTATAAATGACAATGGTCCCAAAATAGCCCCAAAAGTGTCTGATGTGTCTGCCATAACGTCATAATAAAAATCTCAGATCGCCGCTATTACTAATAAAAAACAAATTAATAAAAAATGCCATAAATCTATCCCCTATTTTGTAGAAGCTATTGGCTAGATTCATGTAGAATCGCCTATATTTGTGCGGGTGTAGCGTATGCTTTTTACACTACGCCCTAGCTTAAATGGCCCATCTTAATTCAAATTGGGCGGGTAGAGGGCGTCTATTATTTAAATGAAGCGCGATCCCGAAATGAACATACTGCGCATGTGCCGGCCGTGAAAGTTTTCAAGTGCGCATGCTCCAAATCACTTCGCAAATTATCAATGAAAGCGACGTGAACGTAACGTACGGCCAGCCCCATTCTGAATCGACTTACGCAAACGATGTAAACGACATCTGTCCCGACGTCCATACTTAACATTGCCTGCGCTTCATATAGCAGGGATAACTTTAGGCCAGGCATAAGCCTAACGTAAACGACGTAAACAGATACGCCGGCCGGGCGCACGTTCGGGAATCGGCGTATACGCTCATTTGCATATTTTAGACGGGAACTCCACCTAGCGTCCAGCCTAAAATATGAAAATAAGATTCAACTGTGTAAGAGACTTATAAAAGTTGGATCTAATGGAAATCTATGCGTTACTGATTCTATGAATCGGTCGCATAGATAGGCGGGCTCAGACGCAGAAATAAGACGGCTTATCTGGAGATAAGCCAACTTATTTCTTTCCTGAATCTGGCCCAATAACGTTTGCGCAAACCAATCAATATAGGCTTCTTGCGGTTTTTTTTTACCAAATATATGTAGAAGAATATGTATCGGCCTAAACTGAGAAAGAAATTCGTTTTTTTATATATATATATTTTTTGGGGGATATTTATTATAGCAAAAAGTCAAAAATATTGCTTTTTTTTCAAAATGTACGCTCTTTTTTTGTTTATAGCGCAAAAAAAAAAAAAAAAACACAGAAGGGATCAAATACCATCAAAAGAAAGCTCCATTTGTGGGGAAAAAAGGACGTACATTTTGTTTGGGTGCAACGTCGCACGACCGCGCAATTGTCAGTTAAAGCAGCGCAGTGCCGAATCGCTAAAAAATGGCCCAGTCATTGGGCAGCCAAATCCTCCAGGGCTGAAATGGTTAACCGGCAAAGTTTCTACAAATTACTCATTAGATACTGCTGTGTAGGTAGATTGCTAGCATCCGGTCAGTCTGTTTTCCACTTGTGTCACGTTGAAATTCATGGCAAGCTTTATCAGGCCTGGAAGACTGCTGCGATCTCGGATACGGTCCACCACTGCCTGCCAATACATTAGATTCCATTGTGATTGAGATACAGCCCAGATGACATATCTCACTTCCTGTCAGATTTTCCTAGAAAAGTGAAGACTAGCAGATTCTTTTCTGAGTACTGGATATTAAATGTGGTTATTGTTGACTAATAAACAATGTTTGCTGTCCCAGTTGGAACACTTAGAAAAGGCTGTTCATTCTCAGAGAGACCATCATCGAAGTGGAGCTGGATTTTACAACTATAATCCTAATGATAAACATGTATACAATGATTGCTTATAAAAAAATCTCACCAGATTCCAGGATTTATGTTTCTAGTGCATGTCAGAAGCAAAAATCTTATTAGCTGCTGTTTTTTTATTTTTATGGTAAAGACTATACTAACTGCAATGAAACCCTTCCTATACTAGCTGTAAAAATGGCTTTCCTTTGTTCACAAAGGATGTTCTCATTTAATTTTGTAAAGTCCTTGGAATAGACAAAAATGTTGACAAGAAAACATTTTCATTGTATTGGACTGAGAAAAGTGGTTGAGATGGGTCAAGGAATGCCGTTGGCAGAGAGAGGAGATCCCGGGACTGAGAAAAATAGTTGAGATGGGTCAAGGAAGGCCTTTGGAAGAGAGAGAAGATCCCGGGATTGAGAAAAGTGGTTGAGATGGGTCAAGGAAGGTCAATGGAAGAGAAAGAAGATCCCGGGACAGAGAAAAGTGGTTGAGATGGGTGTAGGAATGCCGTTGGAAGAGAGATGAGATCCCGGGATTGAGAAAAGTGGTTGAGAAGGGTCAAGGAATATTTTTGGAAGAGAGAGGAGATCCCGGAACAGAGAAAAGTGGTTGAGATGGGTCAAGGAATGCTGTTGGAAGAGAGATGAGATCCCGGGATTGAGAAAAGTGATTGAGAAGGGTCAAGGAATATTTTTGGAAGAGGGAGGAGATCCCGGGACTGAAAAAAGTGGTTGAGTTGGGTCAAGGAATGCCGTTGGAAGAGAGAGGAGATACCGGAACTGAGAAAAGTGGTTGAGAAGGGTCAAGGAAGGCCTTTTCAACATAGAGGAGGCCCTTGGCTGTGTAGAGATAAGAACACAAAACATTGAGTAGAGATGTCCCGCCATTGTATGTTTGACAACTGACAATCCACACCAAGTTGAGCCAAGCCAAATCAATTCTATATTGGCCACAATGGTCAAACAAGTCCAGACCTTAGGTTATGAAGGCGGATCATGATTTAGGAACATCATCTCTCACCGCCCGGCGCCTGCCCTGCATCCCTGCAGTGTAGTTCTGCGCTCACTGTGCAGGCAGCCGGAAAACAGAGAGATGACATCATCTCTTTGCTGCCTGGCTAGTTATCTGCTGCCTGACTTGCAAGAGACCAGTTTAGCAGGAAAGTGACACAGCAAGTGACAACTCGGAACAAGTGGCAAGTGACAATCCGCAAGGTGTGGCAGGCGACGTGGCAAGTGACAATCCATGACGTGGCAAGTGACAATCCGCAACGTGTGGCAAGTGACAATCCGCAACGTGTGGGAGATGACGTGGCAAGTGACAATCTGCATCTGGTGACAGAAGAAGTGGCAAGTGACAATCCATGACGTGGCAGGTGACAATCCGCAACGTGTGGCAAGTGACAATCCGTAACGTGTGGCAGGTGACTTGGCAAGTGACAATCTGCATCTGGTAACAGAAGAAGTGGCAAGTGACAATCCGTGAAGTGGCAAGTGACAATCCGTGAAGTGGCAAGTGACAATCCGCAACATGTGGCAAGTGACAATCCGCAACATGTGGCAAGTGACAGTCCGCAACATGTGGCAAGTGACTATCCGCAACATGTGGCAAGTGACTATCCGCAACATGTGGCAGGTGATGTGGCAAGTATCAATCCGTGACGTGGCAAGTGACAATCCACAACATGGGGCAAGTGACAATCCACAACACGTGGCAAGTGACAAACCGTAATGTTTGGCAGGTGACAACCTGCATCTGGTGACAAGCGACGTGGCAAGTGACAATTTGCATCTGGTGACAGGCGACGTGGCAAGTGACACGCTGAATCTGATGATGGGATGGATGGTAAGTGACACGCTGAATCTGGTGACAGGGGACGAGTGGCAAGTGACATGCTGAATTCGATGACAGGTGACGATGGCAAGTGACACTCTGAATCTGGTGGCAGGGGACTATAGCAAGTGACACGCTGTAAAGTAGAAATATTGTACTTTCATTCTTGGGGCAACCTTGTAGGGGCGCCAGAGCATTATCTTGCCCAGGGGCTCGTGATGCTATTAAGATGGCCCAGAGTAGAGGCAATGATTTCTGCATGGAATAGCGCCAGAGATAGAGTGGGTATTGCAGTGACAGTTGCTGTTTCATTTCAACTTTTTCCAGGGATATTTTTTTCCTTTGTATTTTTTTATTAAGCTGGGTTTTAATTAAGTTTAAAAAAAAAGAACATGTACATTTAGTTCAACCAAGTTTTGAAGAATAAAAAGAAATGAAATCACGATATGAAAAAAGCCTTTTAAAACCATTTTTTACTTCTTCTTCTCACGCAGGTCTCCAGTCCTTTCGCCTTATTTCTGTTCTCGGAAAACCAGATGCTTGTTTTAACGAAATGTAAAAAAAGATCGTGAAGGCATTGACACTTGACACGTATTCCTAGATTGAGAACAACTTATAGAACTGAAACACAACACAACGCTCTTGCCATATTATGAGAACGGAAAATGTAAAGAAGTAAAAAAGGCACTTGAAGAATGTTAGCCTGCTAGAAATCTCCGCAAAGCATTCCCAAAAGCAGAACCAGGCAGCATTAAGTTATCAGAAAAATATTTCCAGCATGTACCTCCTAATTCATATATGGCTTGAAGTTAAATATGAGATGGACTTCTGTTGACATTTCTTGAGTTTCAGTTTTCCCAAGCGGATTCCTGAAGCTCTCCACTATCCAACATACAAAGCTTGTCAAGCAGAAAAAGGGAACGAACAGGGGTGTTATTATTCCACATTAACAGGTGGGTTCCAAGGATTCAGAAATTTCGTGAACCGGGATTTGGCCAAGAGGACACAGGCGGAGCGTAAGTGGCTAAGGCTGGGATCAAGACCAACCTTATTTATGCAAGTTCAACGCTTCGACCACAATGCCACACCTTACTGTGCTTCTCTACATACCTTTACCAGGCCGCATTAAACCCTGGCCACATGCCCAGTCTCCGATATACGGAAATACAGTGAATTTTTTTTTTTTTTAACCAATCTGTTTTTCCTTATTTTGGTCCACCAACAGCTGAGGTAACACACAGAGTATTCATGGTTATCCATATGTATGTCTCTGTCAAGGTTAATTCATTAATATTTATGGCCATACTGTACTTTAAGCTTCCAGCATGTCAAAAAATGTCCAAGATGGATTTAAAGAGAATCAACGTTAAAAAATATATATGCTAATGTAAGAAAGAAAGGAATTAAATAGTGGATAAAACATGCAATTGTTACTCTTGTCTAGACCAAGGGTCTCCAAACTGCAGCCCGAGGGCCAGATGTGGCCCTTTGCTAGCCCTTATGCGGCCCTTGGGGCACTATTCCTCCAACTGATATGAGGCACTATTCCTTCCACTGACACCAACAAGGGGACACTATTTCTTCTACTGATAACAATGATGGGCTACTATTCCTCCTACTGATAGGAGCCCTACTCCTCCTCCTACTGACCACCAACCCTGAGGCCCCTTTTATTTCTCACCGGTGCTGGACCTGGGGCATTTTCTGCCCCCACTGGCCACAATCCGGCTCTCCTAAAGTCTGAAGGACAATCAAGTGGCCCTTTGTTTAAAAAGTTTGGAGACCCCTGGTCTAGACTATTAGGTTAAATAGTCTAGACAAGTTTTTTCACCTTAATGCATCCTATGCATTAAAGTGAAAGAACACCTTGCAGTCACGGCCTCCCTGACCCCCTGAATCTCCTTGGGTGCGATCCCGCATTGCTTTCACCGAGCTTTAGTCGGCTCTTCATTGGATGATTGATAGCAGTGCAGCCATTGTCTCCGGCGGCTGTCCATCAAATCAAAGACGCGGTGCCGAGTCACGTACTTGGCGGCTATGGCCACCGAGTGTACAGTGTTGCCAACCGACAGTATTTTTACTGGCAGCCAGTAAAAAATTGCCACTTTTCTCCTGCCAGTAAATGCCAGTAAGAGGAAAAGGTTGGCAGTAAAAAATATGGCTGTAACGCTCGGCTCGGATCTGCGCTTGTGCAGCTTGGGGCCTGGAGCCGGCCAAGACCATCCAAGTGCCTGCCACAGTGTGTTCGGGCGGTGTGGTGGGCGGTTCTGGTGGAGGCGGTGTCTGAGTGTCGTGTGATGTCATGGTGCAAGAGAGCCAAGCGGAGCAGCCGGAGACTCGTGTGCGGGTCTGCAGGATGGGATTAAGGCAAGCCAGGAGTGGGACTATCAGTGTTTTGACTGGAGGGGACTGAAGTGACCACCTGGCATGGAGAGAGACTGTCACTGTGATTCAGGAGGGGACGTGTCAGTATCACTGTGAGAGTCAATTTCATGTGTGCATCACCCATTCTAATGTATTGCCCTCCTGAGTCCTGTCCCTGAGCTACTTACTTACTAAATTAAAAATAGTATAAGAAATATGTTTTTTTCCTTAAAGAGGGGGTTCACCCTTAAAACCACTTTCTCCCATCCCATCCAGCATACTGGCGTCAGCGCCAGTATGCTGTCTTTTTTTTTTTTTATCGGTGTACTTACCTCTTAATAGATAATTTAATTTTCGTCCTACCGCGGGGTATGGCGCCACTATATAGCGTCACACCTTCCGAAAACTATACGGCGCCTGAACACAGACCTAGGAGCTGACTGCGCAGGCACCGTATATAGCCGCGTCACGCCCTCCGAAAAAAGCCGAAATAGGACTCGGCTGTATACGGCGCCTGCGCAGTCAGCTCCTGGGTCTGTGCGCAGGCGCCGAGAACAGCCGAGTGCTAGTCGGCTGTTTTCGGAAGGCGTGATGCGATATAGCGGCGCCATACCCCGCAGTAGGACGAAAATTAAATTATCTATTAAGAGGTAAGTACAGTACACCGATAAAAAAAAAAAGACAGCATACTGGCGCTGACGCCAGTATGCTGGATGGGATGGGAGAAAGTGGTTTTAAGGGTGAACCCCCTCTTTAACCACTTGAGGACCGCCTCCTGCACATATACATCGGCAGAATGGCACGGCTGGGCACAAGCACATACAGGTACATCCCCTTTAAGTGCCCAGCTGTGGGTAGCGGGCGCATGCGATCGCTGCTGGAGAACCGCGATCGGTCCCCGGAGCTGAAGAACTGAGAGAGCCGCGTGTAAACACAGCTTTCCCGTTCTTCTCTGTGGCGCCGTCATCGATCGTGTGTTCCCTAATATAGGGAATAACAATCAATGACATCACACCTACAGCCACACCCCCCCTACAGTTAGAAACACAGATGAGGTCACACTTAACGCCTTCAGCGCCCCCTTGTGGTTAACTCCCAAACTGCAATTGTCATTTTTACAGTAAACAATGCAATTTTAATGCATTTTTTGCTGTGAAAATGACAATGGTCCCAAAAATGTGTCAAAATTGTCCGAAGTGTCCGCCATAATGTTGCAGTCACGGAAAAAAACGCTGATCGCCGCCATTAGTAGTAAAAAAAAAAAAAAAAATGCAATAAAACTATCCCCTATTTTGTAAACGCTATAAATTTAGCGCAAACCAATCGATAAACGCTTATTGCGATTTTTTTTACCAAAAATATGTAGAAGAATACGTATCGGCCTAAACTGAGGAAAAACATTTTTTTTATAGGTATTATAGCAAAAAGTAAAAAAATATTGCATTTTTTTCAAAATTGTCGCTCTATTTTTGTTTATAGCGCAAAAAATCAAAAACCGCAGTGGTGATCAAATACCACCAAAATAAAGCGCTATTTGTGGGGGAAAAAAGGACGCCAATTTTGTTTGGGAGCCACATCGCACGACCGCGCAATTGTCAGTTAAAGCGACGCCGTGCCAAATCGCAAAAACTGGCCAGGTCCTTTACCTGTCTAAAGGTCCGGGTCTTAAGTGGTTAATATCTACCGTAAATCGTAAATCACATTGCTAATAATGACATATTGTACTTATTTGTATCCTAAATACTGCAATTTGCACTTAAAACCGTAATTTTGGAACTGCCAGTAAAAACTTGGCTGTGCCAGTAAATTTTGGGTGTCGTGTCAGTAAATTTCTATCTGGTAGGTTGGCAACACTGCGGGCCAGATTCTCAAAAGAGATACGACGGTGTATCACAGGAAACACCGTTGTATCTCTGTTTTTTTTTCCCCGGGTATCTATGCGTCTGATTCATAGAATCACTTACGCATAGATACAGTGAAGATCCGACATGTGTAAAACACTTACACCGTCGGATCATAGATGTAATGACTTCGCTGGCCGCTAGGTGGCCTTTACGTTGATTTCTCATTTGCCTATGCAAATGAGCCTAATACGCCGATTCCCGAACGTTTTTACGCCGCCCCGTCGACGTTTACGTCGCTTCCGTAAGCGTAAACCTACACCTGCTATATGAGGGGTAGGTTTACAAAGTTCCGTCGTTGCCATGTTAAGTATGGCGTCGGGTCAGCGTCGTCTTTTTCCGTCGGTTACGTTGTTTTACTAAGTCGTTCGCGAATAGGGATTTACATAAACGACGCTCACGTCGGTTTCATTCACATTTTCCAACGAAAGCTGGAGCATGCGCACTGGCCTATTTTTGCGGCCGGCCCATGCCCAGTTCGATCGACGCGGGGGCGCGCTTAAATTAAATACAAGCCGCCCCCTTTGAATTACGCGGCCTTACGCCGGGCCATTTATACTACGCCGCCGCAAGTTACCGAGCAAGTGCTTTGGGAATACGGCACTTGCTCTGTTAAGTTGCGGCGGCGTAGTGTAAATGGCTTACGCTACGCCGGCGGACAATCTATGAGAATCTGGCCCTGCAAGTGTATCACAACGCAGCGTGCCTGTAAGGTAACCCCCTCTGGAGAGAGCGTCTCAGAGGAGGTTAGCTCTTGCGGGGAGGAGCTGCTAGAGCCACCGTGGGACCCCAGAAGAGGGCGTTCGGGGCCACTCTGTGCAAAATGAACTGCACAGTGGAGGTAAGTATGACAAAAAATTATTCCAAAGTATCTCTTTAACTGTGTTGTTCTACAGCTGGATATAGGGTTTTAGTAAAAATAGAAGAGGGGATAGGGATTATAGCGGTGCCTAACAAAGATAACAATTATGTTTAAATTTCAAAATGTAATAATATTTTATTACATGAATATTGTAAACATACAGTACAGTTACAGATCATAAAAACAAAAAAGGAAGAACAAATGATGTTTAATAATAGCCAATAGAGTATTAACGGCCTACTGGAGTTACAGGTCAAAAATTCCTACATGTTTCGCCAAAAATTAGACTGGGAAAGTCTCACATCTGGATGGGAGACTTTATTTGAAATGTCGCTTTCCCAGTCTAATTACATTTTGCTGTGTCATTGTCATCATTACATAAATATGATTGTTATAACTGGCTAATATTAGGGATGAGCCAAACACACCAGAAAATGCGAACAGGCAAAACACCGTTGGGACACGAACATGAAAATTCAAAAGTGCTAATTTTAAAGGTTAATATGCAAGTTATTGTCATAAAAAGTGTTTGGGGACCTGGGTCCTGCCCCAGGAAACATGTATCAATGCAAACAAAAAGTTTTAAAAACTGCAGGTTTTTTTGGGAGCAGTGATTTTAATAATGCTTAAAGTGAAACAAAAAAAGTGAAATATTCCTTTAAATTTCATACCTGGGGGGTGTCTAAAGTATGCATGTAAAGTAGCGTATATTTCCCATGTTTAGAATTGTCCCTGAACAAAGTGTATTTTCTGAAGGAAAAAAAGTAATTTAAAACTATTCATATTCATATTCATATGCACTATTCATGAATTGTCGGTCCCGGCAATACAGAGAAAAGTTATTGAAAAAAAAAAAAATTTCAATGACTTTTATCTGTATTGACCGGACCCGACAATTAATAAATAGCACGAGTAGTTTTAAATGACTTTTTTTTCCTTCAAAAATTACATTTAGTGCAGTGAACCAAAATGGGTGGGGGTCCCCCAAATTCCATATCAGGCTCTTCAGGTCTGGTATGGATATTAAGGGGAACCCCGCGTAATTGAAAAAAAATTACGTGGGGTTCCCCCCAATAATCAATACCAGACCCTTCAGGTCTGGTATATATTTTAAGGGAAACTCCGTGCCAAAATAAAAAAAATGGCATGGGGTCCCCCCAAAAATTCATACCAGACCCTTTATCCGAGCACGCAACCTGGCAGGCTGCAGGAAAAGAGGGGGGGATGAGAGAGCGCCCCCCCCTCTCCTGAACCGTACCAGGCCACATGCCCTCAACATAGGGACAAGGGCCTCATCCGCACAACCCTTGCCCGGTGGTTGTCGGGGTCTGCGAGCGGGGGGCTTATCGTAATCTGGAAGCCCCCGTTAACAAATGGGACCCCCAGATTCCTTCCCGCCCCCCCATGTGAATTGGTAATGGGGTACATTGTACCTCTACCATTTCACAGAAAAAAGTGTCAGAAAGGGTAAAAAAAAAACGCACAGACAGCTTGGGAAAAGTCCTTTGATACAAAAAAAATTAAAAATTCCAGGGATGTAAATCCTTCCATGATCCAGACCAGCGCTACCCGGCGCTACTCACCGCTACCGCCGCTATGAACGATACAGCCTCCTCCATAGACAGCTCCCAGCCAAATGACGTGTGAGCCATGCGACGTTTCTTTTAAAGACGTGGGAAGAAAGGGGAGTTGAACGGAAAAGGGAGGGGGGCAAAGAAGGGGGAGGGGATGAAGGAAGGAAGGGAAAGTTACTGGTTAAGGAAGGGGGGGTGAAGGGGGGGGGGGGGAATTTGTTGTTTGGAAAGGGGGGGGTAGGGGGGGAAGTTGGTGTGAAGAGTGTGGAACTGGGTAATGGGGGGGAGGGGAAGATAGATGGGGGAAATTGGTATTATGTGGGAGGGGGCATTGAAAGGAAGGGAAAAGGGAGGGGGAAACAAGGTGGGGGGGCATGGGGTGAAAATTGGGAGGGGGGATAGGGGGGTCGGGTGAAAGGAATTAGGGAGGGGGGAAGAAACATGGACAATGACAGAAGAGTGGGGGGAAGGAAATGGAAAAAAAAGAATAAAAGAAAAGGGGGGAAAAGGAGGGAGAAAGATAAAAGATGAAAGGAAAGAAAGGGGAAAGGGGTTGGGACGGAAAAAAGAAGCGGAGGGAGAGAAAGGGGACAAGGAAGGAATAGAAAAGGAAGAGAGGGGGGAAAAGGGGGAGGGTGAAAAAAAGGGAGGGGGGAAACAAAGGGGAAGGGGAAAGGAAAGGGATGGGGCAAAGAAGGGGAGGGGGAAGAGGAAGGAAGGGAAAGAACATGGACAATAACAGAAGAGGGGGGAGAGAAAGGAAGAAAGAGGGGGGGGGAGAAGGGGACGGGGCATGTTTGGGGCAGCCCCAGTTCTCCTCTTTCCAATATTTAACTTCTGTGGACGATAGTACCCGCCCCGATCTTCAGATTAATTAGATTGAGGCATCCTCTTAAACTACTCCTAGTTTACAGTAACAACCAAGAGCCCCATAATTGTGACTCATTTATAGTAAAGAGGAGGCCCGTTTAATTGCAGCTCAAAGAGGCACATTATTGGTGTGTCCTGCTTGCCGTGAATCAGACGCTGAGCCCTTCTTGCTGAGTCATCGCCCCTGGCTTCTCGCTGCTAAAGAATTCAATTAACCCTTATTAAATTCTTCCACCC